>OY770008.1:77675897-78070897 GCA_963669245.1 Quercus cerris
TTTCTGCAATAACTGTTTCTTGAGCGGGTGCATTATTATTATTATTATTTTCAATGGGACTCAGAATCGGTGTCGTTGATGGTGACGAAAAATCGCCTAACCTTACATAAGCTAGCAACGTAGGAACACGACCATTGCACCCGCTAATGCACAAGTTCTTCCCACAGACGGCGCCAATTATAGGGATTGGGTTCGAGCACTTCTACTGTTGAGTGAGTGGACTCGAGCCCAGCTAGCCCGATACAATGAATTTGTAGAGAATGGGTTCAAGAACTAGGCCTTAGCACATGGACAATGGTCGAGATGGTTGTCGTTGCAATCAGATAGAGATGAACTGAGATTATCTAAGAAAGTTTGTCCTCAGCACAATCCGAGGAGCTTTGTTGTGATAACTGTTGGATGTCAATGGCTACCTGAATCCCCCCCCCCCTTTCTATGATCTGTTCTACCTATTATATAGTCCTCTTTAGACGATCTTTACCTTCCACTTGTTGATCATCCAAGCTTATACCTGACCACCTGTCCCGTCAGCCGCCTCACCAATCTTCCTTTTAGTTGCAGCAACCAAGGCAGCACTGTTCAGGGATCACTTCCCCATTAATGCGGCCAGAATGCCAGTGATAGGCATTTATTGTGGAGGTGACAGTTTTTCCTTGAACTGCTACTCCATCGTGCTTCCATGGCTGACTCTTTGTACTTGTCTTTTTCTTGGGATGCGTAAGGAGGCCGCATTTGGTGGCATGCTGCTCTTCTTTCTATGATTTCGGCTGGCCGAGGACAAGGTCGTCCTCGGCGATGTTTCTTGGCAACTTGGGCCTTCTACATTCATCCTCGGACGTTTCTTCATCCTCGGCGTGGGCCTTGGGCCAAATATAGAATGGGCCAGGGTTGCCAGATTATTAGGCCCCACATTAATAAAATATTGGGGTTTGAGTTTTCAAAAATGACTTAATTTTGAAACATCTCAAAAATATAATATAGGCTAAACAATTTCGCACAAAGAGAGTAGCAATTTTAAAGATGATATAGGATTTAATTGGGACAGAAAGAGTAACAGTTTACAAGATAATAGGGCTTAATTGGGATAAAGAAGCTAGATAAACTTCTACTTCAACTCACAAACGTTGAATGTTTTAGTCTACAACTTGTAGAAGTTCTCCCTTATGTTTACTAAAATACCTTTTTTTTTTTTTTTTTCATAACAATGTTTACTTCAGTACTTGCATAGTTGCATTACACTGTCTCTCATCTGGCGATTTAATTCCTCTTTTTTTTATAAAATGGGCTGAAAAGAAGAAATTGAAATAAAATACGTTTGAAGTTGTAGAAATTTGAAAAAGGGTAGCTGTCTAGCTAATCACATAAATAACATTTGAGTTATAATTGGGCTGGGGCTTCTATTTTTTTTTTTTTTTAATTAAATAGGTTGGGGCATATTGGTTTATGTATGAACTTGTAACTTTCATTTGTAAAAATTCATGATAATTTATATGAATTTTTACCAAATAATTAAATTTATATATTTGCAAATAATATATATATATATATACACTTTTAAATTTATTTATATATAAATATTATATATTTTTAAAATAGTGGTAATCTCAAAATAATACTTTAGAAACTATTGGTATCAAAATATATATTTCATTCCCCAACTTAAATTGAAATAGCTTCTAGTACAATAGACTTCATGTAAAAAGGAAGTATTATCTTTTTCATTTCTTTTCCCCTCTCTCTCTTTCTTCTCTTCTTTTCTCTTCCCCTCATTTACAACCTAACACATTGTTAAGGAAAGGGGAGTTATTTAATTATAAACTTAGAGAGTGCAGGGAAATCCAGAGTTCCCATTTACAAAATATACCATACGTAGTCAAATACAAATGATGGACACTATCATATTCCTCCGAAGTCCGAATTGTTACTCTCATCCTTTTTTCACGAGTTCATACTTTCCAATCATTTTTTTTTTTTGGTAAACATGGAATATATTAAAAGCTAACCAACAGCCACAGGGGCTGTATAGTTGCAAACCCGGTTACAAAATAGACCAAAGAGGTCTTGCATCAACAGTTGGGACATCTCCACAGGCGGAGTGTCTAATATACAAAATTCATGTTGACTAGAGATTGCCTTCTTGGCCAAGGCATCAGCACAGGCATTAGATTCCCTGTAGCAGTGCTGGATCTTCCACAAAGGGTGCTGGTGCAATAGGTTCCTGCAGTCATCAATAAGAGGAGCATATTGAGTACAGGATCCTGTATTGCAAGTTGACAGGCTAATAACAGCTTTAGCATCAAGTTCTACAAGTAACTCCTAGATTAGTAACTGGTTGCAGAGAATGAGACCATCCTGGATGGCCCACAGCTCGGCTACAAGGCTACTGACCTTCCCGACTTTTCTAAGAAATCACTTCACCCATCTGCCATGATCATCACGAATGAGACCACCCCCACCCGCTGGACCTAGGTAGCCCAATGCCAAACCATCTGTATTTAATTTAAACCATCCTGGGCACGAGAGGTTCCATCTCACCTGAATTAACTTTTTTTCCAAGACAGGAATTTGGGGAATGACAAGACAAGAGAACTCAAATGCAAGGATTTCAACATCACTCATCAGAGAAGGTTTGAGATTAGAATGTTGAAAGCTACATTTGTTTCTTTGTTGCCATAGATTCCAAATACCAAAAAGGAAAAAGGTGTCCCAGGTAAAGGATTTATTAGGAACGATGTTACTGTTGAGGGCATTAGATTTAAGCCATCTATTACAGGGAGAAGAGAAAAATTCAAGGTCATTAGCAGGAATCCCTGCCTCAATCCAGAAACTTTTGGCCACTTGATAATCCCTGAGGACATGAGAAATGTCTTCCACTTGAGAGCAGTGAATGCATGAGGGGTTTTCAATGAGCCCTCTGTGATGAAGTGTATTTTTAACTGGGAGACTATTGTGAATACATTTCCAAAGGAATAAGTGCATCTTTGGGTAACATTTGAGTTTCCAAATCCATCTACCATTAAAGGAGAAAGTAGGACCTACCTCTCCAAAAGCCAGATTATAGGCATGATTTGAATGAAAAAGGCCTTTGGCTTTCCCATCCCAACAGAGGATGTCCTTGCCAATTGAGGCTTTTCTAAGGGTAATAGCTTTCAAAGTCAACAACCAACTATCAGGAATTATAAAGGAGATTTGGGAACAATCCCATTGACCATCAACCATGGTGTTCTTTACCATAAGATTTTCTTCAGCAAGGGTGAGGGGACCTTGTATCAACTGCTGAGAGGACCAAAGGTGGTCCATTTGTCATACCAAAAGGACAAGTTGTTGTTGTAACCAATAATCCAGTGAGATCCTTTGGTGCATAATTCCTCGCTTTTGGTGATGGCCGACCAAGTTCTAGAGAACCCATGCTTGCGAGGGTGATTTCTAGTCAAGTATTTCCTTTTGAGAGTTTTAGCCCACAGCTCCCCTTTACAATTTTTGAATCTCCAACATAACTTGGTTGTAAGTGACAAATTTTTCTGTTTCGCAGCTTTAATTCCTAAGCCTCCCACATCTTTATGGCTAGTCACCTTATCCCACATCTTTATGGCTAGTCATCTTTAAGGCCAACTTTGGCAAAAAGAACTAAATCATCAGCATAACACAAATGAGAGAAGGCAGGTCCACCACAAGCTACCTTTAGAGGGTCCCATAGATTATTAGTACATTTGTCCTGAATGAAGAAGCTTAGCATTTCCATACAAAGGATGAAAATATATGGGAAAAGGGGGTCCCACTGTCTAATACCCCTTGAAGGCAGAAATGGATCCAGCTTACTTCCATTGAACAACATAGAGATGGATGTTGTTGATAGTATGGAATTCAACATAACATACTGTATTGACAATTTGGTTTTTTGACAAACCAAACAATCCCATACCCCATAGCATCTAGGTTCAATCCAACTTTTGAATTTTCAAAATTCAACGATGAAAAGGTGTCCTATAGTCCATATTCAATATTGACAATTTGGTTTTTTGAAAGGCATCAATTTTGACATTATATGATTTATTATAAAGAAAGTCACCTACATTCAACCCAAGCAATCAAACTACGAGTGCAATTTCTATTTGGATGGGGCGTAAAACCTCTTTTTACACACTCCAATCTAAGTATGCCATGTCAGTTTACTAAAAAGTAAGAAATAGAGCTTGCCACAGACAATCAAGGCTCACCAACAAGCAACAACCATTTGCTTCCTGCGCTCTCTCTCTAATCAGACCAGCTCCATGGTCAATTTTCTCAAGCTCCCTCAACTCCAGTTGCCAGCCAAGCTCCACCACTCCCGCCACTTGCAACCACTGTTAGTGGCTTAGAAACTCGCATCTCTCTCACTAGCTCCCTTTCTCTCCTATTCACATGAGCCCACTTTAACAACCAAATGGCACCATAACATCAACCCATATAAGCTCACTTCAACAACCACTCTCCGAGTTGCCAATCCAGATTAAAAGCCAACTCAAAAAAAAAAAAATTAAAAAATTAAAAATATAATTGTTGGAATTGCTTTCTTTAGATTTGGTTTTGTGGGTTTCGTTTTTCCCAACTTTTTTCATGTAATTGGTGGGGAAATTCCACCATGGAAAGATTGATGGCTTCAATCCTTATGGATTGAGAGATCAATAGCGTTTTAGGCAGGGTCCACGTTGGGTTCGGAGGGTTGTCAACACTGCCCTTGAAGGCTCCTCCATGGCCCACTTCCTCCGCTGCTAGTTGTCCTCAACCTCCGTTGGTCATAATCGAAGTTTTCTCGGCAACGTCTTTGTTTAAGGAAGAAGTGGCATGGGATTTAGTTTTCTATATGAAGAGGGTTTGATTTGGTGTGGAAGGGATTAGTCTTCCATTTGCAAAAATCTGAAGTGGCACATTATTATTGGAGGCAGACTGAATTTATTCTCTTTAAATCTAATTTTAAGTTTTTTTTTTTTTTTTTTTTGTTTCCACAAACAAATTTGCAACTTTTGTTACAGCTCTCTTAGGTGGCCGATTGAAATTCGAAGTCTGTGATCACTTTCACACATGAATCCACAACTCTTTTTTTCACTACTCACAAACAATTATGTAGAAAAGTTGTGGTAATATTATGCATTTATATATTATACTAGATTTTTTGAATAATTTTATATAGGGGAGCTTTCTTTCGTAGAAGTTAAGAAAAAGTGAAAAGATGTTTTATAACGTATGACGTTCTAATATACTCCTACTCGAAAAAATAATTTTTTTTTAGGATTATAAAGGTAGATGATTTTATTCATTTTAAACATCAGCCATAACATAAACATAAGTATAGACGAATTTTTTATAAATTAGTTAAAATGTTGGATTGAAATTAGGTGCAATACTTTATGCAATAGTAATACATGGTTGAGATTGATAGTTCAAAAAAGAAACTTTCAGTTTCAATCATTGAATAAAAAAAAGTTTAAAAAAAGTAAAAAAGTTAAAATTAAAAGATGAAAGTGGTAACCACCAGTGGGTGTGGTACAACTGGTAGGTGACTGCTGAGGCTTCACCACATCCCAGGTTCGAGTTCTCATGAGGACTGTAATTGCAATTTCTGGAAGTCCCAGAAACCAATAGAGCCTGAGGTGTGTGTGGGTTCGGAGTTTCCGAGCTCCAGTTCGAGCTGGTGGTACCCATGGGCTTACCCAACTGTACCATGGAGCGTGGGACAATGACTGCTACACGCGAGTCCCCTTTTTTTCTCTCTCAAAAAAAAAAAAAAGATGAAAGTGGTAAAAATTAATGTAAGAGAGGATTACATAATTGCACCCAGTGCAATACCCTAGTTATTACACCATCCAATCCTAAAATGTTTGCCCTCCACAGCTTTAGGGTGTGTTTGGTTGGGGTGAAAACTGTGAGGATAGAAAATAAAGAGAGGAAAATAGGATAGAAAATGCTTTTTTCCACTATTTGGTTAAGGAAGGAAAATAGGAAAGATAGAAAACTCGGGAGAAAACTTTCCCTCCCGAGCACACTTTTTTGATCCTCCCAAATCGGGAGGAAAATGTGGAGAGAAAAGTGTTGTGAAAGCACTTTTACACAAATACCCTCTCTCACCTACCCCTCATTCATGACCTGATGACTTTTGCCCACAAATCATCCTTACCACTTTTGTCTTTTCTCATCCTTACCTTCACAGCACACCAACATCCAGGTTCTCTTCTCTTTTTTTTTTTTTTTTTTTTTTTTTTTTTTTTTTCAACGTGACTTGATCAAGTTTATACAAAATCTTTTGCCCAATTAAACTTATATATACATTATTGTAATTTTTACTTTATAATAATAAAGATAATAATATAAATTTATATATATGATGTGGTAAATTTTATATTATTTAATGAGTATAAATAAATATATTTCTTACCTATTATGTAACAATGGTATAATAATTAATTTATATAAATTACATTTTTCATCATTCTCTTTTTCTCTCCAACCAAACAAAAGAGTTTTCCACCCTCTCACTTTTCTACCCCTCCAATCAAACACGCAAGAGAAAAAACCAAATATTTTCTATTCTCCCACTTTTCCATCCTCCCACAATTTTGCATACTCTCACTTTTCCACTTCTCCAACCAAACGAAGCTTTAAAGACTTTCTTTTGATATTATTTTCAGTCTATGCGATCAGTGGTTCAATTAATTCTCAGCCAACCTATGATTACCACTTTTGTTTAGATCAATCAAATGAAACCTCCAACACCTATTTCCAACCCAACCTCGCCGTCCTGTTGGACTCTTCATCCTCTAAAGTTTCCCAAAACTACAGCTTCTACAACGAAAGCTTCAATATTGGCTTCTACGCCCTCTTCCTCTGCAGAGGTGATGTTTCTCACAGTACCTGCCAAACCTATGTAAGCTACGCGATCCGAGATATCACAACTCGATGTCCATTTAACAAAAGTGCCATCATTTGGTACGATTAGTGCATGTTACGCTACTCCGATGTTAATTTCTTTGGACAAGCACAGACATCGCCATTGTTGCTCATGTATAATACCCAGAATACGACTTCACCAGACCAAGAAAATTTGTTCGCACGTTCTCAGTTGAGCAGTCTAATAGCGGGCGCCAATAAAACAGACATGTTATTCTTGACTTCTGAACAGAAATTGAATATTGATGGTGGTATGTCTGTGATAAGCTATGGGTTGGTGCAGTGTACTAGAGATATAGATGGTGGTTCATGAGGAGAGTGTTTAAGCGTCTTGTCGGATACAGGCCAAAAATGTTTCGAATCCAAAATTGGGTGGCGCATCTCCGGCCCGAATTGCTTTCTAAGGTATGAAGCCTACTCTTTCACTGAGCCACCACCACCACCTCCACAGCTGCAACCGCCGCCATCCCAGCCCATGCCTGTAGCACCACAGCTGCTGCCTGATGACAATGGTAAAGACATGTTGATTTGGTATTTCATAAAAATCCTCCCCACATGTTTTGGACTTGATTAAATTGTTCTTTTACTTAGGTCAATTTGTATATCAATCCTCCCCGTTTGGTTCACAGGATTCGAATTGTGATTTAGGATTAAAATTTAAAAATAATCAGAAACCTATTTTTGGGCGCGTTTCAGAATTAGGATTACTCTATTTGACAAACCAAACAATTCCAGATCATGGGAAAATTAGTAGGTACTATAGTTTAGCAAGATGGTCGATCTAACATTACTAAGTCGGAGGAGTCAGTACCATGTTGTTGTATTCTCAAAATATAAAAAGTTATAATTCAATTAATTAATTAATTTTGTTACCATTTGACATGGAGATAACAATTATCCAACTCATTTTAAAGTAGCAGTTCTGTCTCCTGTGTTCTCAAAGACCAGCGTAAACTGTAAAGTATTAGTATTAGATGATCGAATACTTATATATATATATACACACACACTATAAATAAAAAAACAGCGTACAAAGGATATATAATAGCAGTAATTGGGATAAAGAAGCTAAGGTAAAACATCCACTTAAACTCACAAACGTTGAATGTTTTAGTCTACAACTTGTAGAAGTTTTTCCTTATGTTTACTTCCATTACTAAGATGGTTGTATTACATTCATCTGGCGAATTAAGTGTCATTCCCCATTTGATACAAAGGACCTTCATTAAATCCTTAATCCGTTGTCTCTGCTAATAAATGACAACAATAATAGTAAGGGTTGCTAATATATTTCACTTGGTTTATCTGTGACAGTTTGAGCAGCTTATGTCCTCGCATTAATTGATATATATATATATATATATGATAAATTAAGGATTTTGATAAGCATACGTAGGTAATTATTTTATATGATGAGCAACAGGAGGAAAGAAGACAACCAAGACAGTAATCATTGCTATATCAACAGTTGCATCAATTGCAGTAGTTGCAACTCTCTTCGGCTTCTGGTTTTATAAATACTCTGGCGGGAGGAAACACGAAGAAGGTAGATTTAATTTAGCCAATCTATTATAACCAATGATTTTTTTTTTTTTTTTTCTATTAAAATTTGTGTTTTTAGATGGTCATTGATTATTTTAAAAATCTAATTTGTTACTTAGAGAGGGACACAAGCCAAGAAATTCCGTTACGAAGTAATTTTGCAAGGTTACGTTCAATACAATTAACGGACACCGGTATGCATGCAAGGGATGTTGACGACAGTGGAGAAATGCTTTACTTCGATTTAAGTACCATACTGTCTGCTACAAACAATTTCTCTGATGAGAATAAGCTTGGAGAAGGTGGTTTTGGCCCAGTTTATAAGGTTAAAATTTATAAATATTTTCTTTCATATGCAATTTTTGAAATTATTTGAACATTTGCAATTGAAATTAATACGTAGCAAAACTAAATGTTAGGATCAATATCAACTAAAAGATTACATCATTTGATTTTAGGAGAATTGAACCATCATTGAACCTTTAGTGTTGTAACATGTAGCAGAGTATGTCTATTGTCTACCAATACTGTGTCAAAAGTTTTCATTGATAAAGAATGTTTAAAATGCTTCCAGGGCTTGATTAATGGAAAGGAAACTGCAATTAAAAGGCTTTCAATGAAATCTAAACAAGGTCTTGAAGAGTTTAAGAATGAAGTGATTTTAATTGCAAAACTTCAACACAATAGTCTTGTGAGGCTCTTGGGATGCTGCTCAGAAGGAGATGAACAGATTCTAGTCTATGAATACATGGCCAACACTAGTCTTGATGCCTTTTTGTTTGGTTTGCTCTCTCTCTCTCTCTCTCTCACACACACACACACACACACAATTTGCACCATTAATTATAGGCCAATTCATGGAAAATTTTTCCAAAATCAATCGCCTTAATATTACAATGTAGATCCAAAAAAATGTAAGGAACTAGATTGGGCTAAACGCATAAACATTGTCAATGGGATCGCTAAAGGCCTTCAATATCTACATGAAGACTCTCGGCTGAAAATCATCCATAGGGATATGAAAGCGAGTAATGTGCTCTTAGATGATGAGATGAGCCCAAAGATATCAGATTTTGGCACCGCTAGGATGTTTGGGAGAAATCAAATAGAAGCCAACACTATCAGAATCGTGGGAACATAGTAAGCAATCCCTTGACTTCATCCTCATTTTAATTCTATAAATCATTGATGCAGCTTTCTAAAGAAATTTTTCTGCACGTGATCAAACTTAAGTTTGTCCCCCTTGCATGCATGTTTAGGAGATATATGGTTCATTCCATTTCCATTTGCAACTCATTTTTCAAATAACATTTTAGTAAACATTAAAATTTAGCATTGAAATCAAACAGAAAACTATAAAATTTCAATCGTGATTTAAAGAAAGCATTGTAAGATCAAGGAATTGCAAAGGAAGAAAGCCACTTACCTAAGTCATGGTTTTGTCAAAATACCTTATGCTCTTAATGGTACTACATAGTCTACATTAACTAGGAAAACTTAGCCTTCATTCTCTTCTACAGTACTTGAAACCATATTGTATAATAATACACGTTTTTTTTTTTTTTTCAATAGTGGATACATGGCACCAGAATATGCAATGGAGGGACTATTTTCAATAAAGTCTGATGTTTATAGCTTTGGAATTCTAATGCTTGAAATTGTTAGTGGAAAAAGGAATAGTGGCTTCTATCATCCAGAGCGTGCACAAAGTCTTCCATCATATGTATGTCTCTCTTCCTTATCTATATCTTTAGCCAAAATTAACTTTTTGCTTATTATTGTAAACTAAAGAAAAAAACACCAATAGGTATGGCGACTATGGAATGAAGGCAAAGGAGTGGAATTGATAGATCAGACCATAGTTGATACTTGTCCTATAAGTGAGGCTTTGAGATTGATCCATATTGCATTGTTATGTATTCAAGAAGATCCAAATGATAGACCTACCATGTCAAGGGTCCTTCTCATGCTTGCAAGCAAATCAATAAATCTTCCTCAGCCATTAGCTCCTCCATTTTCTGTAGGTAGGTTAATACTATCCGATCAATCTACAACTATTGAGACCGGAACAGGATTTGTCATATCTGATCAATCTTCAACAAGTGCTTCTGGCTAGTTAAGAGATTAATTGGAGCATGCTATTCAACAAGTGTTTCATTTTCGTGCAAATGTGTCAGGTTAGGAACAATAGCTAGTGTACAAACATACCTTCTATTTTTGTACTTGTTCTTTTTTTTTTTGGGTAAAGTTTGTACTTATTCTTACCATCTATATATATTTGCATCTACAGCGGAATTACAATGAATTATTTAGCACATATACCAAATTATGGAAATCAAAACACGAAGGAATAGAGGTCTATCATCAAAGGAGGACCTTATCATGTGATAAGACTTCTGATGAGAAATACACCTAATTTTGCTAAATGGATTGATGTATATGTAAGTAGCCTCAACAGTGAGATTTAATTTATAAGCATTTGGATGTAGGAAGACTTTCATTTGAGATTTTTTGGACCTAGAACCCGTCTTAGAATTCTGTTTCAGAGATGTGAATCTTATGATAAATCAAATGTTTGTAATCCATTTAAAATAAAAGAAAGTTCTTCTACCTTGAACAAGTACCAAATCAAGGCAATTACATTGCCACCTACTTGGTAATAATGGTGGTTCACGTGAAATGGTAAAACCCCTAAACTTTTATGTTGTACTAAGATTTCTTTAATTATTTTTCTGCTAATTTGGTATAATAACTTCTTCTTTTTTGTGAGAGAGTTTCAAACCAATGGCATCTCTTGATAGTTATTTATCATCAAACCAAGACATCAATCGGTTTTTTGTGTAAATGGGGATTAACCCTTGATCTCTTATTCAACCATCAGAAACTTTACCAGTTAAGCTAATTGAAGCCTTTTTTTTTTTTTTTTAAAGTGTAATTGAAACCTACTTGGTACAATAACTTTGATACCATAGAAATAGACATTTTCATCCCTTAAATAGAGTAAAATTCATGTATGATTGATGCAAGTTACCATCTTCTAAAAAAAAACAAATAAATCTGCCAAAATTACAGAAAATTGAAGCGGCAGCACAGAATTTAATGAAAAAAAAAAATCGTTAATATTCTTTCTCTTATACACTTTAGGATAATAACTAGTGCACATAAAATACATGCCAATGTGGCGTGCAACTTATTTTTCCACCGATTTCACTTATGTTTTCCCATCAAACAAAAAAAAAAAAAAAATCACTTTTGTTTATTTCCCATCATTTATTTTGCGGTATGGAATTTTTTTGTATGGATGTGTGAATGTGTGATTCCGTGCGTGAAATAGATATTGACCTGCTCTTTATACCAAGTTTTCCGAAAGGATTGTCGCCATAGGATGAACTTGGGTCGAATTGTTGGTACCTGGTAGTAGTAGGCACCATAGGAATAGAGCTGGCAGTGGACCATGAGGAAGGGCTTAGGCCGCTTGGCCGGGAGTCCCACACAAAAATGTGAAGCACTTGTTTTGATTTTGCACAATTCATAGATGCCCAAATAATCATATATAAATTATTAAATTAAATTTCACAAAATTCGTAAAACATGACTTTGTACTTTGTAGTGCCTTACACACATACTCACTTGTTAAGAGATTAATTGGAGCATGCTATTCAACAAGTGTTTCATTTTCGTGCAAATGTGTCAGGTTAGGAACAATAGTTAGTGTACAAACATACCTTCTATTTTTGTACTTGTTCTTTTTTTTTTTGGGTAAAGTTTGTACTTATTCTTACCATCTATATATATTTGCATCTACAGCGGAATTACAATGAATTATTTAGCACATATACCAAATTATGGAAATCAAAACACGAAGGAATAGAGGTCTATCATCAAAGGAGGACCTTATCATGTGATAAGACTTCTGATGAGAAATACACCTAATTTTGCTAAATGGATTGATGTATATGTAAGTAGCCTCAACAGTGAGATTTAATTTATAAGCATTTGGATGTAGGAAGACTTTCATTTGAGATTTTTTGGACCTAGAACCCGTCTTAGAATTCTGTTTCAGAGATGTGAATCTTATGATAAATCAAATGTTTGTAATCCATTTAAAATAAAAGAAAGTTCTTCTACCTTGAACAAGTACCAAATCAAGGCAATTACATTGCCACCTACTTGGTAATAATGGTGGTTCACGTGAAATGGTAAAACCCCTAAACTTTTATGTTGTACTAAGATTTCTTTAATTATTTTTCTGCTAATTTGGTATAATAACTTCTTCTTTTTTGTGAGAGAGTTTCAAACCAATGGCATCTCTTGATAGTTATTTATCATCAAACCAAGACATCAATCGGTTTTTTGTGTAAATGGGGATTAACCCTTGATCTCTTATTCAACCATCAGAAACTTTACCAGTTAAGCTAATTGAAGCCTTTTTTTTTTTTTTTAAAGTGTAATTGAAACCTACTTGGTACAATAACTTTGATACCATAGAAATAGACATTTTCATCCCTTAAATAGAGTAAAATTCATGTATGATTGATGCAAGTTACCATCTTCTAAAAAAAAACAAATAAATCTGCCAAAATTACAGAAAATTGAAGCGGCAGCACAGAATTTAATGAAAAAAAAAAATCGTTAATATTCTTTCTCTTATACACTTTAGGATAATAACTAGTGCACATAAAATACATGCCAATGTGGCGTGCAACTTATTTTTCCACCGATTTCACTTATGTTTTCCCATCAAACAAAAAAAAAAAAAAAAAAAAATTCACTTATGTTTATTTCCCATCATTTATTTTGCGGTATGGAATTTTTTTGTATGGATGTGTGAATGTGTGATTCCGTGCGTGAAATAGATATTGACCTGCTCTTTATACCAAGTTTTCCGAAAGGATTGTCGCCATAGGATGAACTTGGGTCGAATTGTTGGTACCTGGTAGTAGTAGGCACCATAGCCGCATAGAGCTGGCAGTGGACCATGAGGAAGGGCTTAGGCCGCTTGGCCGGGAGTCCCACACAAAAATGTGAAGCACTTGTTTTGATTTTGCACAATTCATAGATGCCCAAATAATCATATATAAATTATTAAATTAAATTTCACAAAATTCGTAAAACATGACTTTGTACTTTGTAGTGCCTTACACACATACTCACTTGATTAATTTGTTTGTCCATCTTATAATTCCTACATTTCAAGAAAAACAATTTACTAAATTAGAAAAAAAAATCATTTAACATACATGTTATCTGTAAAAAAATCTAAATAAAAGGTGATCAGTTTTTAAAATTATATTTTCTTAATTTGAACTAAAATAAAACAATTAGAAATTAGTTAACTACTGAATATTGACTATTTAACCAAAATTAATGATATATTAATTAGAGGGAAAAGACTTGTAAAAGGTATTTAGTATAAGTAAGATGGAAGAAAACTGTGGGCACATACAGCAATTGTCCTTTAGCAATATGTCTAGTTTTTATGGTTTTTGGTGGAAAATGTGCCTCGATATACGATATTAGGTAAGTAGTAATTTTCCATCGACGGCATTAACGTATGCAGGTTTGATCCATAAAGGCTGTAATTATCTTGCATGGACTCCTGCGAGGAAATCAGCTTTCCTATCTCTCTCATTAATCTATAGCATAATACTATAGCTTTGGCCACGTTCTTGTTTTGGTCACTCAAATTGAGATATTTTAGTCTTTTTCATTTATTAATTTTTATTTTTTATTTTCAAAGCTAAAATGCAAAATGTATATTCTAAATTTGGTTGAAATTCATTTCGAACTTCTAATTTTATTTTTATTTAATTAAGTACTTTAAGTGTTAAATCTATTCAATTAAGATCTTATCTGTTCAATTTTGTTAAAATGTTGCCTATTATTATTATTATTATTATTTTAAAAAATAAAAAATCTAAATATTTTTGAGTATTTATCTATTCACTCGAGCATGTGTGATCTCTCTATCTCACACATACCGAATAATTATATAAAGAAATCTCTTAATAGTGAAAGTAAGAGGTTTTAACTTCAAAATCTAATAAAACTTAATTTAAGAACCACTTAGCCAACTTCTTAAGTTTATTTTATTTTTATTATTATAAAGGTAAATGTTTTTATTTATATTAAACATCAGTCATATAATATAAACAAACACACGCGCGCATATATATATATATATATATATATATGTTCACGGACGAAATTCTTTGAAGCCTAACGTAAGATTTAAAATGTTTTCCCTGCACAACTCGAGAGCCTTTCTTTTAATATTAATCGCAGTCTGTGCGCTTACCAGCTCCATTCATTCCCAGCCAACCTATAATGACCACATTTGTTTAGATCAATCGAATGAAACCTCCAACTCCTATTACCAATCCAACCTCACGGTGCTGTTGAAGTCTTTATCATCCAAAGCTTACCAAAACTACAGCTTCTACAACGAAAACTCAAGTATAGGTATCTACGCCCTCTTCCTCTGCAGAGGTGATGTTTCTAACAGTACCTGCCAAAGCTGTGTAAGCTACGCGACCCGAAATATCACAGCTCAATGTCCATCTAACAAAACTGCTATCATATGGTTCGATCAGTGCATATTACGCTACTCCGATGTTAATTTCTTTGGACAGACGCAGATATCGCCAATGTCGCTCATGTATAATACCCAGAATACTACTTCACCTGAACTAAATAATTTTTACGCACTTGGTCTATTGTACGATCTAATAGATCGTGCCAAGGTAACAGATATGCTGTTCAAGAGTGATAGTCAGACAGTGAAATTGAGTGATGGGTCCAAGATAAGTTATGGGTTGGTACAGTGTACAAGAGATATCGATGGTCCTTCGTGTGGCCAGTGCTTAAGCTACTTGATGGATACAGCGGAGACATGTTGCCAAGCCAAGATAGGGTGGCGCATTTTAGGCCCAAGTTGCTTTCTGAGGTATGAGAACTACTCTTTCACCGAGCAATCACCAGCAAAGCCACTGCCGCTGCCACCGACTGTTAATGGTAAGACATGTAGATTTGGTATTTTCATAGAAATCCTCCCCGTTTGGTGCACAGGATTCGAATTGGAATTTAAAATTAAAAATTAGCGGAGGTCTTCTGTTATTATTATTATCAGAATGGAGGTTGTTTTGGAATTTACCTATTTGACAAACAAAAACAATCCTAAAACTTCGAAAAATTATTTGGCACTGAACTTCTTCTTTTCACATAAACGGTTGATCTAAATTTACCTTCTTCTTTTTTTTTTTTTTCTTTTTTTTTTCAAATAATTGATCAAAAATATTTTTTTTAGAAGAATAATTGAATTAATT
Organism: Quercus cerris; assembly: GCA_963669245.1. Lineage (NCBI taxonomy): Eukaryota > Viridiplantae > Streptophyta > Magnoliopsida > Fagales > Fagaceae > Quercus > Quercus cerris. The sequence continues at coordinate 77,691,689 of OY770008.1, forward strand.
TAGTTAATGAGCTTCAATATAATTTGTGAGAGAAAGGAATATCAAATCGCTTTTGGTAAATATTAATGGGCTGTTTTGAAGAGTGGTACTGTCGAAAGGTGTTTCAGCAGGGAAGTTGAAAGTGAAGGCTTTGTTTGAACTGTGGATGGAAATTTTGGAAGTTTTGACTTTTGAGCAAAGTTTAGTTTTTTAGGGAAGAGAGGGTGGGTGAGAGGTAACAATACGTGAGATGGGGTCTATGAGAAATTATTGGTTGGAAATTGTCGCTTCATTAGTATAGTTCAGTGCAGTAGGTGACGTGCTAGCAGCCAAGTATAATTATTATTTGTTGCGGGTCATTTTTTCAGGTTCGTACATCCTAAACACGTGTCTTAATATTATTAGACATCATCAAGTTTGGGCTTTTTGTTAAGAGGGAAGTTGGGTCTGACACCTTTGCAATATGGGCTCTTAGAGCCTCCTTCTGCCGCGCTAGTACATGCACCGTTCCAATCCAAAGAGCGTTATTGCAAAATGGGCTTGTTTTCTTCTACTACTTCCACTGAAAAGGGTTGTTCTCCATTTTCTGCGAAATGAACATTACTCTATTTTCTGCAACGCCTTTCTCCACTTTCTGCTGAAGGAAGACTACTTCTTCTCTTTCTGCAGGATGAGGCATTCCTCCACTTTCTGCTGAAGGAACGTTACTTCTCCACTTTTTGTTGTGATTTACTCCATTTTCTGCTGTAGCCTTCTCCACTTTTTGCTGGAGGAAGATTACTTCTCCCCTTTCTGCAGGATGAGCTTTACTCTACTTTCTATACTATTACAAGTCTGCACATAAAAACACTAAAGTCCAAAGAAAGTGCTCATCAAGTAGATGTTAGTTCTCAAGGTTTTTGGTCCCAACTCTCACAGCCTTATTGCTTTAACCCAAGGGTGCACAAATCTGTGAGGTTTGGAACTCGAATCAAAGTGGCCGCTGCTTGAATATCTCTTAAAAGATTCAGGTGAAATTGATTTTATGGGAGAAAGGAAGTTTTCCTAGTGGTGCATGTCAATACTACTATTCTGCCATTATCTCTTTCTTTCCAAGCATTTCTCTGCGGAGTGTGCTGCTGCACTACTAGGTACTCTTCAGTCTTCTCTACAAAGTCTCAACTTTTCTCTACTAATTTTCTCTCTTTTTTCTCTTTTGTATTTCTCTGCTATTTTTCTCTTTTCTCTCCATTCTCTCATGTGTGTTTTTGTGTTGTTCTCGTTGTGTTTTTCTTCTCTCTATGATATCTTCTCTTCCTTCTGTGTTCTCAGTTATGTTTTTTTCCCCGTGAAAGAGGAATACCCATATTTATACCCAATTGTTTTCCTCTTGAGGTACATTAATCCATGGTTTCCCCATTTTCCTGATGGGTTTCCTTTTGCCCCGGGTTTGGGATATTCTCTTCCCACCAAGTCTTCTTTTTTCTCTAGGTTTGGGATTCGGGGAGCAGGTAGCCGCGTCTCCTTTTCGCCGCTCAATGCCCATAATTTAAGGGTGCATTTTAATGCACTTGTCCTTCGTATTCTGTGGCTCTTCCTTTCTTTTCATTTTTTTCCTTGAGAATACTCAAAGCCTCCACATGGGTCATTTTGCAGTATTCCCTTTTAGTGGGCCTTTTTGTCATTGCCCTCCTATGACATGCACCTCGTGATAACTCGCAACTTCTCTTTTGGTATGAGTGCTATTTCCAACACAAGGAACTCCCAAAAAATTGTGGCAAATTATTACAACTAGAATATTCCTCCCTTCTACCAAACCATACCTTCCTAATTCTCTACAATGACAGGTCAAACCCCATTTGTATGGCTGGGATACAGAATGAGTGAACCCATTTGCTTACCTTGTATATTACTTTTCAGTTCTCATTTTGCAGCTTTACACTTTAGAAGTTCGTTGTACTGCGATGTTGAACATGGGATTCTCTTTCTGCCATGTTTGATACTTCCTTGCCTTGCTTTACTCGTTGGATGTTCTGCAGCATTTATGGTCCATTTGCCATTTGGATTGAAAAAGAGGGTAAAGTAAAGTAGAATAGAGTAAATTTAATACAAAATTAATTTATTTTTAGTCTATTCTACTTTACTTCCTCTCCTTCTCTCTCCATCTAAACAGACCATTAATATTTGAGAATTATTCCCTTCGTTCGTGGCATGCTTTTGCCGTGTTTTTCTCTATTTTCTCATCTCTTCAATCGAATGCACTGTGAAGGTTCTAGATTTCTTCAGTATCTTCTAATCCCTTTCATTCAAATGGGTTGGGCCTTTTGGGCCTATTTCACATCATTCCCTTATACAAGGGTCTTAGGTCATTCATGGGCCAACTTATGATCGTACCCAATCATCCTTCAAGGCTTGGTCTGCTAGGCTTTGGATCTTACCTATTAGCCCACAAAACGTGTAAAAAATTGGGTGCCAACATTATTATTATTATTATTATTATTGGGGAAATTACTCTTGGTATAATGTTATTATTGGTAGCAACTTACTAATTTTTTTTCTACAAAAAACTTATATACTCCTAGAGTAGTGCTCTGGTAGCAGGTAATAAGAATTACCCATTTTTTACCACTAGGATAAAAACCTATTTTTAAAATTCTCTATTCTACATGTTATTTATTTTAATACGATTTCTCATTCCATTATTGTTATTTCATCCACCGAAACTCACAAACATGATGTTTAGTCTACAACATGTAGAATCTCTTCCTAATGTTTACTTCAGTACTTGCATTCATATAGCGAATTAAGTGCAATCCTCCTTTGCTAATAAATTTGATTTTGTCTTTTTTTTTTTTTCTTTAATATATGAGATAAAATTCTACTCTGCTCTAATTTAACTATATAAGTATAAGGTTCTTTTCTGGAGACTTGAACTCTAGTCTTTGTCCTATCACTTTTTGTGTTCCACTTTATATTCTATCAGTCACAACTTATCACTTATTTGTTTAACTTTCTTATAAAATAGCTAAAGTTTAAAATGAAAAAAAAAAAAAAAATACAAATCCTTTATACCACTTTTTGTATTTCAATTTATCTTTCCCAATTATAACTTATCATTTTTTTTTAACTTTGGCTATTTTATAAAGAAAGTTAAACAAATACATTGTAATTTGATTTTTCTTACCTGTGACAATTTAGAAGTCTATGTCCTTGCATTTATTATTGATATACGTTAATTTGTTGTCTTGAGTTCTTTTAAGCAAACTTATTAGGATATAATGTATGATGAGCAATAGGCGGAAAGAAGGCAACAAAGATCGTAATCATTACTATATCATCAGTTGCATCAATTGCCGTAGTTGCAGCTCTCTTGGGTTTCTGGTATTATTCATCCTTTGGCTGGAGGAAAAGACAAGGTAGATTTAGTTTAGCCAATCTATCAAAAATTCTAATTTTTTTAAAGCACTAAAAATTTTTATTTCTAGATTGCCATTAATTTTTGTTTTATTTAATCTGTCACTCAGATGGAATTATAAGCCAAGAAATTTCGTTACGCAATAATTTAGCAGGTTCGTTTTCAATAGAGTTAATGGACAGTTGTATCTATGGAAATGACAATGACAACAGAGGAGAAATCTATTACTTTAATTTAATTACCATACTGGCTGCTACAAACAATTTCTCTGATGCCAATAAGCTTGGAGAAGGTGGTTTCGGCCCAGTTTACAAGGTTAAAAGATTTAATTTTTAACGCATATGTATTTTTAGAAATTATTCCATCACTTTCATTAGAAACTAATATACAGCAACAGTTAGGATAATTGACAACTAAAAGATTATTGTGATCATTTAGTTTTAGGACAATTAAACTATTGTTGTAACATGTAGCAATATGTCTACCAATAGTATGTGTCTGTGTGAGAAGTTTTCATTGATTAAGGAAGTTTAAAATGCTTCTAGGGCAAGTTGATTAATGGAAAGGAAATAGCAGTTAAAAGGCTTTCAATGAAATCCAAACAAGGTCTTGAAGAGTTCAAGAACGAAGTGATTTTAATTGCAAAACTTCAACACAAGAATCTAGTGAGGCTCTTGGGATGTTGCTTAGAAGAAGATGAAAAGCTTCTAGTCTATGAATACATGGTCAACACTAGTCTCGATGCCTTCTTATTCGGTATACTCTCTATCTCTCTCACAAATACAAACTCACATTCACACACTAACGACATCCTTAATATTACCATGCACCATTAATTCATGGAAAAACTTTCCTAAATATGATAATCAACACCCTACCCATAATATTACAATGCAGATCTAGACAAATGTAAGGTTCTAGATTGGGCTAAACGCACAAACATAGTCAATGGGATTGCTAAGGGCCTTCAATATTTACATGAGGACTCTCGGCTGAAAATCATCCATAGGGATTTGAAAGCGAGTAATGTGTTGTTGGATGATGAGATGAACCCAAAGATATCAGATTTTGGTACTGCTAGAATTTTCGAGAGCAATCAAATACAAGCCAACACTATCAGAATCGTGGGTACATAGTAAGTAATCCCTTCCCTGCATCCATATTTTCATTCCATAAATCTTTGATATTGCTTTCTCAAGGAAAAATTTCAAGACATAATCAAACTTAAGTTTGGTCCCCTTGCATGCTTGTTTTGGAAGAATTCTGGCTCATTCCATTTGCACCTAATTGTTTTTCAAATAATGTTTTAGCACACATTAAATTTCAGCAGTAAATTCAAGTTGAAAACTTTGTAACTTCAATGGGAATTATTCATTTATTATTATTATTTTAAAAAAGAAAAAAAGAACTCTAAGAACTAGGAATTGCAAACTAAGAAAGCTCACTTTCCATTAGTCATGGTTATGTCAATGTAACTTTTGCTCTTGATGATACTATTAAGGACAACTCTACCTCCATTCTCTTTTAGGGTAACTAAAATTGTATTTTATCATGATACATATACATACTTTCAATAGTGGATATATGGCACCAGAGTATGCAATGGAGGGGCTCTTTTCAATGAAGTCCGATGTTTATAGTTTTGGAATTCTAATGATGGAAATTGTAAGTGGAAAAAAGAACAGTGGCTTCAATCATCTAGAGCAGGCACATAGCCTTCTGTCATATGTACGTCTTTCTTCTCTATATCTTTAGCTTAAATTAAGTTTACGGTTATGACTGTGCACTAAAAGAAATAAAAAATACCAATAGGTATGGCAACGATGGAATGAAGGAAAAGGAGTGGAATTGATAGATCAGACCATAATTGATACTTGTCCTATAAGTGAGGCTCTAAGATTGATCCATATCGCATTGTTATGCGTTCAAGAAGATCCAAATGATAGACCTACAATGTCAAGGGTCATTCTCATGCTTGCAAGCAAATCAATAAATCTTCCTGAGCTATCAGCACCTCCATTTTCTGTTGGTAGGTTAATCATATTTGATCAATCTTCAACAATTGGCACTAGAACTGGATTGGGATTAGTCACATCTGATCAATCTTCAACAAGTGCTTCTAGCTATTGAAGAGATTAACTGGAGAATGCTATTCAACAAGTATTTCATTTTCGTACAAATATGGCAGGTGAGGAACAATAGCACTCGTATAAATATACCCTACTTCTATTCTTGTACTAATTCTTACAGTTTAAATATATTTGCATCCGCACGGGAATTAGATTGAATTGGTACATATACCAAATTATGGAAAACAGAACACGGAGGAGTAGAGCTATATCATCAAAATTTTTGATGAGCAATATACCTAATGTATATGAAAGTAGCTAGCCTCTATACTGAGATTTAATTTCTATGCATTTGAATCTTTAAAGACCTTCATCTTGAGTTGGTTGGACCTTGAACCTGACTCATTATTTAAATTTTGATGGGGTCAAGGATTATTTAGGGATTTGTTATTAATTTTATTAGTTATCATGATTAACATTTACTGCATTAAGATTTGAGTGGATTGATAATGTTTGGACTTTGGGTAATTTTGAACAGTGGATTGAGAATGCTGCTATTGAAATTTTAGATTGAATTAGGTTATGAGAATGTTGTTATTTTTGTTAGGTTGAGTTATCAATTATAATGAATTATGAATACCATTATGTGTTTGGTTGTTGAGAAAACAAAGGAAAATGTAACTTAGTCCTAGCATTATGTCTTGTTATTTCCACGCTTTGAATGTGATAGAGTTGCAACTGTAATTTTGTTTTTCTTTTGCTGAGTACCATGTAAGCGTCTTTGTCCATAAGTTTAGAAATTTTGAATAGTGATTGCCATGTTGTTATTATGGAGGAAATTGTGTTTTTTTGTTCTTTTGTGATGATGTTAATACTCTTAGTGAACAAGTTTGAAATGTATAAGATTAAGTATTTAAATATTATCAAAATGTAAATTTTAGTGATCTTGTTTATTAGTTCTCTTATTTGTATTAAGAGAACAACATATTGAGGAAAATCTTATCTTCTTGACTCTACCGTTTGGAAGCCAGGTTCGACTGTGGACTCTCAATACTCAATAGGAATCCAATATCTTGGGCTTCATCAACTGTTTGCGCTGGTCTCACCTTGAAACTTCGCATGCACAACAGACACTCGCTCAATAGAACATGAATCAGTGGCCCAATGCCTAAAGTACAATTCTCCTGAAATCAAATTATCACAATACTGTTTTAGTTGTCACCGATCCTAACTGTTTGTGAGTATATATTAATTTCAAATGTAAATGATGAAATTACTACTAAAAATGCATAAAAAAAATTAATTCACCTTTTAACCTTGTAAATTTGAATCCAAATTTTCTATTTTATATGAAAAATACTTAGATATTCTCAAAGTATAACAAATAATATTCCTTATCGTGAATTTAATAAGTAAACTCCATCAAGAATATGAAAGAAGAGAGCGCATCATTTCACCATATACCAAAAATACATTAAAAAAAATACTAAAATTTAATGCTTCACTTTATATTTTACCAAATCATAAAAAAATAAAAAATAAATAAATAAAATAAAATAAAAAGACATAGGATTAGTAATCCTCTTCCATACAAATACCTTTCTCTAAAATAAATAAATAAATAATAAAATAAAATAGTAATCTTCCATCGACAGCATTAATTATTCAAGTAGTAATTGTCCTGCATGGACTCTAGTGAGGAAATTACCTTTCGCCATCGTGTCTTATCCTTTATTAGTCTACCGCAAATATTTAGAAGATTAGATTGTCATTTTGTTAAGGGTCATGTTAACGAGTGCCATAAGACATTGGTTAACAATCCAATTAAAGAAAGTTTTTATGGGGGGAAAAAAAAAGCAATTAATGTTTTGACAGTTTTTTTCATTTCCCATAAAAGTGATATTAAAACTTTCTTAAAATATATTCTTAACCAATGCCCCAACGGCACTCGTTAACATTTTCCTTTTGTTAATTTAAGAGATAAGATCAAGTATTCAAAGCGTGTCCCAATAAATTTTAAAAAAAAAATATTGAAAGCATGAGAAACCTATTGGTCAAGGCACAAACAATAATAGCGGTTTACTCTCATCCCCTTTTTACAAATTCATATTTGATTATTTGTTAACTCTTGATAGTACGGAATTCAAAGTAAGTTGGATAGAAAGTTAGCTCTATACCTTTATTTAATTAAATAAAAAAGTAAAATTTTTGTCAAGGGTTTTGTAACTTAATTGGGTTGTAATTTTTGGTGATTTCATGAAATCAAAGGTTCAAACCCCATGATTTTTTTTTTTTTTTTTGAAAAGGAACCCCTCATGATAATTATTGAATTATCAAAAATAAAAATAAAAACTCGATGTACCTCATATTATCTATATATATATAACCGAATCCTCTGAAGCTTCCATAATTTTTCACATCAGCACAATATTTAAAAAATTAAAATTAAAAACTCTATTTCACTCCAAAACAAAACCGGATAAAAGCCAAGCGTTCTAGGTTTTCTCAAACACAAACCCGCTATTACTTTCCCTCTCTCAAACGTTTTTTTTTTCCTCCTCTCTCTTCCTTTTCTCTGGTCATCTCAGCCAAACCTTACAATTCAACTCATACAAATCTGATTCTCACTACCTAGATAAGTAGTGTTTAACGAGAAAGAGCCAAATTTTAACCTTTGGAGATTCTAGTTTTTCTCAAACGCAAACCCACTACTACCTTCCCTCTCTCAAACTTTTTTTTTTTTTGCTCCTTTCTCTTCCTTAATTTTCTCTGCTCATCTCAGCCAAAACCCTACAAATTCAACTCATACAAACCGATTCTCACTACCTAGATAAGTAGTGCTCAACGAGAAAAAGCCTAGTTTTAACCTTTGGAGACAGAAAAATATTGAGGAGGTAAGTGTAAGAAACTTATTTGGTTTTTAGTTTATTAATTAATAATTAATTGGTTTTTAAGTATTGTCCCTCCTCAAACCCTAAACGTAAGACCCTTCCCTTCTCTTCCTTGCTCCATGATAGTCCCTGCATTCCAACCAACACTCCCAAATCAGTGCTTCTTGATTGCCCATCAGGCTTGACGGGAGGCCTAGGACAAGTATCGTGGTGCTAAAGGTGGTGTTTTTACAAACCTAAATCTACAACTAACAAACCCTAATCTTGGTCAGTCCCTTTTTTCATCTAAGTTTTTCTAATACTTCTGTTTTTGCTTAATGGTTTTTCTCTTGTATTATTTTTTCTTTTTTTGTTATTATTATTATTATTTATTTGTACCCAGTACAATTTTACAATCTCATATCAGATGACTTCCCAAGTCCTAAACTAACATCGAAATCCCATGATAGATAAAAAACTTAGATAATGTCAATGTTTGTCTTCTCTATGTGAGGTTACAATCTGGTCGTGATATAGGAACAAGGGTAATCATAAACCTATTGAAGTTAGGGCAAATAGGTAGTATTTCTCCAATCTTCTATTACAAAATAGGATAATAATAGAGCATAAGTTACATTGAAGAATTGAGAACAAATAATATAAATTGATTGAACACATCTCCATACAAAGAGAACACTTGACAGCTTTCATTAATTTATTTTATTTTTTAATTTCTTTAATTAGATTGCAATAGTAGAATCTAGAGATACTCACGTTGGGATTAGGTTTCAGAAAACATAAGTTTTGGTAGTCCCACAATGTTATACATCATTTTTTTTATTAATTTATTTATTAAATCGATTACTACTCTTCAAACTAAAGAGTTTTAAATCAACTATTACTCAACAACATAGAGTTTCAAATTGACTACTACTTAGTAACATGGAAAGTTTTAAACCAACTATTACTCAACAACATGGAGAATTTTAAACCAAACTAAAGAAGTTTGACTATTAGTTGACCTTCTAATAATTTGTCACGTAAATTTTGGTTGTCCCACAATTTTACTCATCAATTTTTTATTAATTTATTAATTATGTCAAAACGAGAGTTTTAAATTGACCACTGCTCAGCAATACCCAATTGGACTTGATCTGTAGTGACAGTTCCCCCTTTTGATGCACGGCTCCTAAAGACATAACTAACCAATGCGCAGATCCTAGTACGCGACTTCAACACCAACTTTGAAGGAGAGGTTGGCTGCAAAGTTCTTCAGTTCATCCTACACGATGAAGATCAAGAAGATGCTTAGTCACAAAACCCTTTGGTGCAAATATACAGCAACTTCTTCATAAGAGATGAACTAGGTCAAGAACTTCGTCTTTGATCACAAATTGTTTGAACAGAGTATGCTCAATGCTTGTGCAACTTGTGTACAATTTGACGGCTCTTAAAATAATCATTTTATATGTCTAAAGTTAGGAGAAAAGAAATCCCAAAGACACATTCACGGATCCCAAGAAATCAGATTAGAAAATCAGATTTTATAAATCTCGATAGATAGCAAGGTGTCATGGAGCTATCAAGCAGGTGTCGAACTTTAATGAATTTGCACTTCAGCTTGTTTTTATTGGACAGACTTGATGACTTCAACAGTTGATCTTAAAACCTTATTTCTTGAAGTATTAAAAACACCTAGAACTACCCAATTACATGTAGAGTGCATTTTGTCGACGGATTAGCCAATTTACATAAACAAATGACATATGTTCTTAACAAGTGAAAACACATATGTCCTAACACACCTAAGCCCTCCAAGCTTTTTGCTCCAACAGAGTTACGCCTAACTTTGTCTTCTCTACCTTACTGAATCTCGCAATTAGTCCATTGTATCAACCAAAATGAATTGGTTCTCTCTTAAACTGCTTCCCAAACACCAATAACCTTCTCGCTACTCTAAATGTGATGAGGTAAGGATTTGGCTTAAGATCCTCTCAATGGTATAACAATGGAGAGGGTAAGAGTAGAGGAATTTGAAGAGTCAAATGTATAAGATTGTGGATGAATCAATCGTGTTGTTCTCTAGGGTTTCTCTCTCAAAATTTTCTCTAGAAACTCTCTACATTTTGTGGGTATAAGGGTATTTATAGTATGGTATGTGAAGGAATATGAAATGTCATTTTTATGCAAAACAGGGTGCTTTGGTGAGTTACTCTCGATTGGGACAAGTTGTGAGTTCTAGTTGCTAGTTAACAAAATGGTCAAACTATACTTTTTGTCTTGTAGTGATCCAGCTATCCTGACCCTTTAACTTCCTACATACTTCACACGTGTGTTGGATTCTGGCGAGTCACCACTCGCAAGTCAGTTGCGAAAAGCCTCTTTATTGCACACACTTGATCAATTCTTCACTCTCTCACACACAACTCTTACATTATTCCCACCTAAATACGACGTTTCTAAATGTTGAATTACAAGCAAATTTGGCATGAAATAAAGCCAACACATAATTGAATAAATTCAACCTTACACTTACTATTATGATATTTTACTAGCTGATGATTTTCATAATAGATGCATTAAATGAGAGTTAATATCTTAGAAACTTTCATTAGATTTTTAAAAGTCACAATGTGTGAAGAATATAAACATTGAAGGATTTTATTTTTTCATATTTTATTATTTATAAATAATGTTAAATGAAATTTCAAAAAAAAAAAAAAAGGATTTTGAAAATTTTTCATCTTTATTTCATATATATTTCTATTATTATTGAAGAACATCTTTCTTTTAGTTTTGATAATAAATATGGTTTCCTAGATTAGAGTTTGATTAGTTTTAGGTTTAAATTTTGTATGATTGTATTTAATTTTTTATTATATGATTTAATTAAGTGAATTTAACAATTTTTTTAATTGCATTGTAAAGTTTTTAATGACATTCATAAGGTCGTCTTTAATTAATTTTTTACTTCTTTAGCTATCAACCTCTTTGTTTTCCAATTAATGGTTACTAATTAATTTATTAATTGGCGTTTGATTTCTTTTACTAATCTCTTTCTCTCTCTCTCTCTCTCTCTCTTCATTAACATCCTATTGTTTTTCCAAATTTGATGATAATTATAATGTACTAAATATGTATTGTAATGTTTTTTTTTTCTTTTATTTCATTTTGCTACCATGAAGTTAGTATATTCATAACTATTAGTTTATTTTATGATATATTTGATTTGATGTTATTATTATTATTATTATTATTATTATTATTATTATAAATTTAGTGCTTCTAAAATAACATGTGTTTTGTATTCTCTTTTTCTATTGATGCATTGTAATGTTTCATGGGAATACTTTATAAGATTTTTTTTTTTTTTTTTTAATTGAGTGTTTCTAAATTGGTTTTTTTTTTTTTTTTTTTTTTTTTTTTTTTTTTTTGTATTTCATTTTTCCATTGATGCATTGTAACATTTCATGGAAAGACTTTATAAAAACAATTTTTATTTATTGAATTTAAATAAAATATTATATGTTTAATTCAAAAAAAATGAGACAAAATATAAATAATTTAATGATATGGAGGATGTTGCTAATTTTAAATGTTGATTAAAATAAGATTAGAAGAAAAATAGTAAAAATGAAATGTATAGCAATAAACACAAATTATTTTAATTATGCTATGCAATAAAATAACATTATTCTATATACTATCTTTATAATGCAATAATATAACATTTAACAACCAATGAGAATAAAATAAATAAAATAAAATAACAACATAAAACACAAAACTAAATTGTATCAACCCAAAGGATGTATGAATTATGATGTGTTTCAATTCTTTGTTATCATGGTTCGTAGAGATGCGATCCATTTTCAGCCAAGCTATTTATAATTGGTTCTACACCCCATATTTGTTTTGGATAGCAGATACATGGCACCAAAACAAATGGAGAGACTGTTTTCAATAAAGTCTGACGTTTATAACTTTGGAATTCTAATGCTAGAAATTGTTAGTGGAAAAAATAATAGTGGCTTTTATCATCTGAAGTGTGCACAAAGTCTTCCATCATATGTTTGTATTTCTTCCACATATGTATCTTGTGCTCCAATTAAGTTTACGTTTGTTATTGTATAACTTTAGAAATAATAATTTACCAATAGGTATGGGGACTATGGAATGAAGGCAAAGGACTGGAGTTGATAGATAAGACCATAGTTGATAGTTGTCCCATAAGTGAGGCTTTGAGATTGATCCATATTGCATTGTTAATTTGTTATGTGTTCAAGAAGATCCAAATGATAGACCTACCATGTCAAGGCTCGAGGGTCATTCTGATGCTTGCAAGTAAATCGATAAATCTTCCTCAGCCCACGGCACCTCCATTTTCTATAGATAGGTTAATCATGTCCGATCAATCTTCAATTGGCACTAGAATGGAATCTCATATCTAATCAATCTTCAGCAAGTGCTTCTAGTTAGTGAATAGATTAATTGGAGCATGCTATTCATGATGTAGTGAGGTTTTGGAACAATAGCACTTGAGCAAAACATACGTTCTATTTTTGTACTTATTCTTACCATCTATATATATTTGCAGAGATCGAATTTGGTAAAGATGAGATGTAAAAATCATATGTTACACCATCCAATAAGTGATTGTCACGTCAGCATTTTACTTAAAATTCAATACATCTTATCACACCAAATAAAATCTCAATAAATTCCCAATTTGGTTAGATTTATATATATATGTATTAGAATTGATTAAGTGTGATTGTGCTTATTCTTAAATATGTGATAAGATGATATGACATATTGGGATTGGAATAGTAAAACATGAGTTTTACACTATGTCCTTACAGAACTTAATCCCATATTTGCTTCCACTCAGGAATTAGATTGAATTAACACATATACCAAATTCAGGAAAACAAAACACGAAGGAATAGAGATCTATCATCAAAGGAGGACCGAACCATATATGTGATAAGACTTCTAATTAGAAATACATCTAAATTTGCTAGATGCTTTGATGTATATGTAAGCTAGCCTCAATAGTGAATTTTAATTTATTTGCATTTGAACACAGGAAGAATTTTTTTTTTTTTTTTTTTTTTTTTTTTTATCTTGAGATTTTTTTGGGACTAGACCCTGAATATGATTCAATTTCATAAAGGATCCGTGGCCGTTGGATGAACTCGGGTCGGCTTGTTTGTAGTAGTTGGCACAGAGCTGGCAGTGGAACCAACACGCGAGTACTGCTCGCCGCTATCTTCAGCGGGCATAATCGGGGTCAACAAGCTAATCTTCGGGTCAACAAATATATATATATATATATATATATATATATATATATTTGTTAACGGAATGAAATTTGTTGTATCATATTGCTGAAAAAAGAAGTTCAGGTGGTCTTAGTATAATTTACTCTTAAAAAAATTAAACTTAACATGTGCTTAGATTTTTATTTTTTATTTTTATTTAGAAGAATATGCTTAGAATTAATTGATAAGAGCATTAGCATTCGGAGTGGTATTAATGTTGCTATTTTACAACATAAAAAACTACTTTATTTATTATATCATCTCACTTTACAATATACCCACCATCCTAGTTTTTATTTTTCCACACTGATTCAGCAACCCACACCGATTCAAACCCACCCTGATTCAACAATCCATAGCCAATTCAAGCCCACAACGATTCAACAACTCACAACCAATTCAAACCGACACTAATTCAAACTAAACCACCACCTAAAGGACCCACCTCTTAAATCCAACCACTACGCACAATTCAAACCCAACCTCCCCCTGTGCTAATGCTTTAAGGACAAAGTTTAGATACTGTATTTAGGTGTTGTCTCTTAAGTTCTCCTCTTGAAATTCAGCCATGTAATTTTTTTCTTATGGGATAGAAGTGTATTTTTAGTTAAGTACAACCACATGACTAACTTTTAAAAGAGAAACTTAGGGAACAACACCTAAGTATTGTACTTAAATTTTGCTCAATTGATAAATATTTATCCAAAATGATGGTAGTGATCTCATACATCAGCTATTAAAAATGAATTAAATTACCCATAAAATCTATGAAATACTGGGAGTTTTTTTTTAAATAAAATAAAATGAGGGTTGTATTGATTAATGTAGTACAAAAATAGTGGATTCTAAAATAAATAAATATGAAGGAAAGTAGAACAAATAGTGTTTTATTTGTTAACAAATAAAGTTAGAGCCAATTAAATTCAATCAAGTTATATTTTGGGATGACTGTTGTGCAGCCCAGCTTTGCTGAGTCCAAATCTTTTGTCCCACTTTTCCTACTCTACTCTATACTCCACCAATAAATACTTACTACGTGTTCACCTAATTAATTAAATATTATCATTATTGACTTATTAATCCTACAGTTATTAATTAATAGTATCACGTGGCAAGTATTTATTGGTGGAGTATAAAGCGGAGTAGGAAAAGTGGGACAGAAGATTTGGATTCAGCTTTGCTAATCTATAAGCACCGTTATTAAGGCATCATTATGTAGCTTGCCAATTATCAAGAGTATTCTCGACAATTTGTGCAAAAAAAAATTTGTTTATTTTAATATAAAAACCTACTTTTTTGTTATTACGGAGTATTTTATACTCACTTGTCAAAACATTCTATATCAAATTATTTATTTTATACTACATTTTATTATAATATCAATTTTTCTTTTTCTTTTTTAAATTATTTCTAATTAACAACCACTATTTAGTCTTTTCATTCATCCTTAGAATATGTATAAAAATAAATAAAATAAAATAAAATAAAATAAAAAGTGTCAATCTAAATTTACACAATTACTAAAACAATCGTATATTTTTACATAACTTTGCAATAACTAATGTGAGAGAATTTTGGACTTGATTGACTAAAATACAATACTTTTTCTTTTATACAAATACTCATGGTGAGTGCTCTAAAATGGTTAATTAAGCTCACAACTACACCCTGCCCATGTGCCTAATTCCATTACTCATTGTAGCTCAAAAGTTAATGTAGCTCAAAGAGTCAAGAAAAAAAAAATGAAAGCGTAATTGAATGCGTACACGGCTCATTCATTTCACAACATTCTTTGTAGACGACGAGAGTAGTTGTGACTTTATCCATTGTCACAATTTGAGTTTCGGGCCGGCATTCTCATTTTTAAACCTTGAGGCTTTAAATATAGGGATGAAAATGTGTACACATTGGCATTTTAAAGTGAGAGATAAGAATCTAATTCACACAAGCTAGCCAAAGAAACAGTCAAAAGATTAACTCCAATTACATCATATAACTTTTTCTAATATACTACTTGATAAATTAATTTTCTTCTTATGAATAGTTCTTGAGATCGAAAATTATTTCCAATGGATAATCAGCCATTTCTTAAGCTTATGTTCATGTACAAAGACATAGTTTCTGTTGAAGCCAAGGAGAGGAGGAGGTAAAATGTTTTCCCTCCACAACACCACAGCCTTTCCGTTACTATTGTTTGCAGTGTTTTCCCTTACAAGCTCCATTAATTCCCAGCCAACCTATAATGACAACATATGCTTAGATCAATCAAATCAAACCAACAACGCTAATTACCAATCCAACCTCACAGTCCTGTTGAATTCTTTATCATCTAAAGCTTCCCAAAACTACAGCTTCTACAACGATAGCTCCAATATTGGCATCTATGGTCTCTTTCTCTGCAGGGGTGATGTTTCTAATAGTACCTGCCAAAGTTGTGTCAGCTATGCGACCCAAGACATCACAACTCGGTGTCCATCTAATAACAGTGCAATCATCTGGTACGATGAATGCATGTTACGCTATTCCAATGTTAATTTCTTTGGACAGGTACAAACTTCTCCAGAGGTACTCATGTGGAATGTCGGGAACACAACCTCACCTGATCAGCCCAACTTTAGCGCAATTGCTCTAATGAACTTTCTAACAGGGACAGCAGTAAATGACGATCTGTTGTTTCATGATGGGAATTTGACAGCAAGTAATGGATCTGATCAAACTTATGGGTTGGTGCAGTGTACTAGAGATATCAATAGTAGTGGTTGCAGCAGTTGCTTAAGCCAGTTGATCAAGGATGCTGAGAGCTGTTGCCAATCGAAAATAGGGTTGCGTATCTTAACCCCAAGTTGCAGTATAAGGTATGAGACCTACTCTTTCTTTCAACAACCACCAGTGCCGCCGCCTTCAGCACCAGCACCACCGGCCCCACCTCAATCATCAGGCAAGACATGTAGATTTGTAATTTTCTATGTTGTTTGGATTGATGGTTAAGAAGAGAGATTTGTACTCTTCTCTCTCTCTCTCTGAGGGAGGTGAACAAAGAAGT
This sequence comes from Quercus cerris, assembly GCA_963669245.1. Lineage (NCBI taxonomy): Eukaryota > Viridiplantae > Streptophyta > Magnoliopsida > Fagales > Fagaceae > Quercus > Quercus cerris. The sequence continues at coordinate 77,708,368 of OY770008.1, forward strand.
CTTAGGATCCTCTCCACAAATGAATCTATATAATGTTTTGGATTAAATGTTATAAATTTAAAATAATTTTCACTACCACATCATTTACATCAACTGTTGAATTTTCATAAACTGAAAATTTTTAATCCTTTGAATGAAAATTTCAACAACTTGGCATATTGGTTGAGATAACAATTATCCACTTCATTTCTGTGTGCCAAACAGGAGTAGAGTATTCGTCTTAGATGATCAATTTCATTATTTAGTGTTCCAAATGATAAAAACTGTAGTAAACCAAACAAAATTATTTAAGAAGGACCTGAATGAAAGGGAAATTTTTTTCTAAACAGAAGGCTAAAGGTTAATAGCTGTTTTTGAACTGCTGGGAAGTGATTGGGATAAAGAAGATAGGTAAACATCCATTCAAACTCACAAACATGAAGATTTTAGTCTACAACTTGAAGAAATTCTTTGTGTTTACTTCTGTACTTATATATTTGTCTTATATGTGACAGTTTGGGGCTTTGTGCAGCTTATGTCCTTAAAATTATTCATATATCGTTGATTTATTGACTAACAATTATTTTAAGCAAACTTAGGCGTATTCTATGATGAGCAACAGGAGATGGACGAAAGAAGACAAAAAAGACAGTAATCATTACTATATCATCAATTGCATCAATTGCAATAGTTGCAGCTGTCTTGGGTTTCTGGTATTATTCATCATCAGGCAGGAGGAAAAGAAATTTAGGTAGATTCAGTTTAGCCAATCTTTCAAAAGATTTGATTTTTTTTTTTTTTTTTTTAAGTTCTATTAAAATTTGTATTTCTAGATTTTCATTAATTTTTGTTTTATCTAATTTATTACTCAGATGGAGATAAAAGCCAAGAACTTCCATTACGAAATAATTTAGCAGGTTCACTTTCGATGCACTTAGACTCTAGTATCTATGGAAGGGATGATGACAACAGAGGAGAAATGAATTACTTCAATTTAAGTACAATATTGACTGCTACAAACAATTTCTCTGATGCCAATAAGCTTGGAGAAGGTGGTTTTGGCCCAGTGTACAGGGTAAAAAAAGCATAGTAATTAATATATATTATTCATCTTTAGAAATTATTGGATCGTTTGCATTTGAAATTAATATATAGCAATAGTTAGGATCATTTGATTTCCGGAGAAATCAGCTATCAATGAACCCTACCGTTGTAACATGTAGCAAAGTATGTCTACCAATCCCTATCAAAAAAAAAAAAAAAACTATGTCTACCAATACTATGTGATCATTTTTTGCTGATGAAGTTTAAAATGCTTCCAGGGCAAGTTGATTAATGGAAATGAAATAGCAGTTAAAAGGCTTTCAATGAAATCAAAACAAGGTCTTGAAGAGTTCAAGAATGAAGTGATTTTAATTGCAAAACTTCAGCATAGGAATCTAGTAAGGCTCTTGGGATGCTGCTTGGAAGGAGAAGAAAAACTTCTAGTCTATGAGTACATGGCCAACACTAGTCTTGATGTCTTCTTGTTTGGTTTGCTCTCTCTCTCTCTCAAACACATACACAGCATCATTTATTGTAGGAAATTATATGGCGAAAGTGTCCTATACGAAAGAAACTTTTGACCAATTATTACAATACAGATCCAAAGAAATGTAAAGAACTAGACTGGGCTAAACGTACAAGCATTGTCAATGGGATTGCTAAAGGACTTCTCTATCTGCATGAGGACTCTCGGCTCAAAATCATCCATAGGGATTTGAAAGCAAGTAATGTATTGCTAGATGATGAAATGAACCCAAAGATATCAGATTTTGGGACTGCTAGGATTTTTGGGGGCAATCAAATAGAAGCCAACACAAACAGAGTTGTGGGTACATAGTAAGCATTCCCTTCATAAATTTTATTTCCATAATCACTAATATGGACAAATTGTTAAGACATGATCAAACAAAAGTTTGGTCCCTCACGTACATGTTATGGGAGAGGGAAGGTTCATTTGATTTTCCCCTCTACATTTTGCAAATTTTGTTTTAAACACATTAAAAAATTTAGCAATAAAATCATGTGGAAAACTCTACAATGTCAATAATGATTTAAAGTAAGAACTGTGAGAAGAGGGAATTGCAAAGGAAGAAAGCCAACTTAAGAACTGTGAGAAGAGAAAATTGCAAAGGAAGAAAGCTAACTTTCCCAAATCATGGTTATGTCAATGTAACTTATGCTCTTAAAGATAGTATATTACATTTAGGAAAAATTTTCTTTCATTCTTTTACTGTGATTGAAACCATACTGTATCATAATACATATTTTTTCTCATAGTGGATACATGGCGCCAGAATATGCAATGGAGGGACTATTTTCAATAAAGTCTGACATTTATAGCTTCGGGATTCTACTGCTAGAAATTGCTAGTGGAAAAAAGAACAACGGCTTCTATCATCCAGAGCGTGAAGAAAGCCTTCTGTCATATGTACGTCTCTTTTCCATATCTTTTGAGCTCAAATTATGTTTTTTTCTTATTATTGTGAACTAAAAATAAATTTACCAATAGGCATGGCGACTATGGAATGATGGCAAAGGACTGGAATTTATAGATCAGACCATAGTTGATACTTGTCCTATAAGTGAGGTACTGAGATTGATCCATATTGCATTGTTATGTGTTCAAGAAGATCCTAATGATAGACCTACCATGTCAATGGTCGTACTCATGCTTGCAAGCAAATTGATAAACCTTCCTCAACCATCAGCACCTCCATTTACAGAAAGTAGATTTATCATGTTTGATCAATCTTCAATGGTTGGCACCGGATCAGGATTTGTCACATCTGATCTATCTTCAACAAGTGCTCCTTGCTAGTGAAGAGATTAACTGGTGCATTTCATTTTAATTACAAAATTTCCTTGTTAGAAGATTTTTCAAGCAGGGGATGCATCATCATCTTCATATTTCTATTCTTGAACTAGTTCTCAGGGGAATTAGATTGAATTACTACATATACCAAATTATGCAATACAAACTCACAAATGAAAAGATGACAAACATCAATGGACTGAATCATGTGATATGATTTTGACAATAAATATTTCAAAATTTGCAACCTAATAAAGCATCAAACCAATATTTGAAGTCATTGGAAATAATATGCAAAAGGGAAAGACTTACTCCCTTGGCTATCCAAAATCATTGTGCATTACTAAGTGCCCCCGAAATTCCTTGTAAATGGGGATTGTTTATTGTGGCTGGAGGAATAAATGAGCCCTGGTGAGCTGATTATTTTCCGCACCCTAGCATCAGGTATAACTATTTGGTTATTCTGTTTGGCATTATGAGTTTCTATGGGTTCTTTCTTATCAACCTTGATATAATTTTGACCTGATTGTTGCTCACACCTTTTTTCTTGGAGGCAGAATTGCAAAAGACAAGAGATCAGAAGTCCAATGTCTGCCATAGAGGGATTATTCAAGGAAACAAGCATCAATTAGAAGTTAGAAGTAAGAAGTTTGAAAGAAGGCATAATTATAAAATATTTTGATTACAATAGACAACAATGACAATGACATATTATGAACCTTAATAGTTGAATCTCAATTAAGGGAGATATAACATGTAACATGTTAAAAGGAATTTGAAACTCTGACCATTAAACAAGGGATGAGCTATATCCAAGCAATCCATAGTCTGAATGAATTTTATTTATTTTATTTTTTACTGTATTTTATCGGTGACTAGTAGGATAAACGTTTTTTGGGAGGATGAATGAGGAAAATTCAAAACAAACCAAGAAAAGATAGTTCAAAAGAGTGCAACCTTCACACAACACAAGCAAAAAACGTCTGCAAGACATAGAAACAACCATCGCAGCTACTCTAATCCAGAACGCAACACAAACAGAATAGCTGCGAAAAGCTATTCAAAGAAATGCAGCTTACCACTGTGGTGGCCCATTAATTTCATGACCCCAATACAATCCTTAATGCTTATGATTGAACATGGGTTGCATGAGTAGTTCACTGAGCCTCCTGACAACAGTATCAGACCCAAAGGACAGTTAATAACCTAAACTAGGAAGAGGATAATGTCCAATATGAGGGCTTCAAAATTAAATAATGGTTTTGCATCAGAAGATGGGTATATGTGATCTTGAAATTTCAGAGTTTTGTATGCCTGGAGGAGTACCAGAATGTCATCAATTGTCTTTAGTATTCCTACCAGTGCATGCTCTGCAATTATGAGGCCCCTGCCTCCTAATTTCCTGCATTAAACCAGGTTTATATATACATTCAGACCATGTCTCGCAATCATTTCCATCCGAGTTTTTTAATGATAATTTCTGCTTAAATTTTTACATATTTAATCACTCACAAAACTTGGGTTATTAAAGAATACTTGCATATACAGCACGGCAGATCAGTTTCAGTGCCGCAGCAAACTGCATTACCTCAAAATTGATAAAGCCCTTTTCTGTGTTCCATTTCCTATAATTATGTAAACCCAATAGGTTATGAGATAATTCTAATTTCAATTCAAGGTACAGGCAAAATAAGATGCAATAATGTACATTAGATCAGTATCTATGAACATAAATAGACAAGTTGGTTTGATTAATGCCTCAATCCTAAATGTTGACAACAATTTTAGAGGTACAAGAGACTTTACAAGATGAGTTAACTGGAACCCACAAAAGGCTTCTCATTAACGGACATGAACTGAAAGGTGAGATTCAAAATGCTATCAAACATTAGAGACTACATTCAAATTTTGAATTCTCAGAGACTAAAATCAAACTTAGAGATTGATTTACATTTTAAAACCCAAATATATATATATATATATATAAATCCTAATAGAGTGGCAGCTTTTTATGTGGATTCAATGGCACCAAAGTCACTGAGTAGGGTAGCACCACTGGACAAAACATAATATGTGGACCCAACTTAGAAAGTGAACAAGCTTGCTTCACACTGCATGTCTCAATTTCATAAAGATACAGCTTGGTCGACACCCTAAGTAACAACAATCCGTCTTTAATCGCCAACGGAACCATCCATGGCTCCATATGATAAGTCACTGCTTCCGTCACTCTTTGATGCAGATTGTAAAACCACGGATGCTCTTCTTCAATTTCCTGCAGAGATTTTGAGTGTTTGAGAGTCCATTTGGATTCAAAAAAATCTTCAAGGAACCATATGTGAAGTCCTTTTTCAGAGACCATTGCATAATGCATTCGCCCTTCAGAATCTCCAATGCATGCCTGAGGGATGGTCTCAAATTCCATCGAGGGGATTGGTACTGAAATTAACCAAGATAGCTCCTTCTCTACATCATATGTGAGCACTTTATCTCCATCTGTTCGCCAATGTAAAATCCCTCCAACATAGACACTGTTGTTCTTGACTAAATTGTTATTGCAGTGGCAGATCTCATTTGATTTTGTCCATGTCCCAGTTTCGAATGAATATACTTCAAAAGCATAGCAGAAGTCCTCCTCCTCAGTCTCCAACTGCCTGACTCTAACCAGTTTGAATTTAGTAGAAATGTCTATGGGATCCCGAGTTGGGTCAAACGCCAATCCTATGGTGCTAAGATTGTCAAGTACAGCAGTTGATTGTAATTTAATCCACTCCTTTTTTGAGGGATTGCACACATAGACAGCAGGGTCTTGAGCTTGATCAGGAAAGCAACTCCGGCAACATACAATCCCATTGCATGATGCTAACATAACTACATCCTCAGGAAGGAAATCAAACCCCTTTTGCTGCACTTTTTTATCACTGTCACCTTCACCTTGTGATTCAACAACAGGAATGTAGCTAACTGTTCTGATGTCTTCATTGCACCACTGATACTTCGCTTGGAAGATGAATCCCGATACGGTAGGCTTTTGCTTTTGTAATTGACTCTGGATGAAGGACCGGTCAGATATAAGCTTGTACCAACCTTTAGAAACGGACTTAAATTGAAGAAGAGTCTTTGAAGGCAAACGACATAGGATATTAGAGGGAATATCACTGTTCAAGAATTCAAGTTTCTCCATTTCCTGAAATGAAATTCACATAACTTTGAGGAACAATTAGTACAAGATATACTGACAAGACAAAAGTAGTGAGATCCATTGTAGCTACAATACAAACTAAGAAAGATGAGCAACAGAGACATTAGTAATCTATTAGTCTATGGAACTTAATATTTGAAGCCACCTACCACAGGAAAATATTCAAACACTCCTGTTACATTAGCAAGTGTATCATCATTTATACTAAAAGAACCAAAACCACTAGTATAAAAAGGCAATCCTATGTTGCCCATAAAATTTTTAATAGGAAAAAGAGGGTTTTTTAGTGAGGCTTTTGAAGCTGACTAAAAATCCAGAGGCTGTCATCTTTAGTATTGAATGTAATCCACCAAAAAAAAGAACAATGAAAGTCCAGAAGTCCATGGAACTTAATATTGAAACCGCAGGAAAATATTCAAACACTACTGTTTCATTAGCAAGTGGGTCATCTATACTAATAAGGACCAAAACCACTAGTATAAAAAAGCAAATCCTAATTGTTTTCCTGTTTTCCCTTACTCATTTCCTAATAAACATTAAGTAGAGTACCTTGTACTCTGCAAATTTGTTTTCAGAATATAAATAAAGAAGATATTAGGAAGACAAATATGATGCGCAGGAATGTGAATGGTTTAATTGTTCTTATGTCAAAATTCTTACCCCAAATGCAAGAAGAAATTAGGAAGAACAAAAGAGAAAAAAGAAATGCGAGAATGAATATGACATGTTTGATTGTTGTTATGTAAAAAAATTTCTTACCTCAAAAGCAGAGTCACCTCTCAATTTCTCTGTGGTGGACTCAGACTCTCAGACTATGACTAATAACAAACTAGTGAAAATGGAAAGAAGGTGAGGCAGCGGCAGTGTGTGCGTTTGTTATTGTTAGTATTAGCATTTACTGTTGGCATTTGGCACTGTCTACTTTACACGCACTGTTGCTGTTCCGTTGCGCAGAGCAAGGAACGTAGCAAATGTTGTACAGGCACTCTCTCTTGACCGCTTTATTCTCCGTACAATCTGATGGCCACTCTTGTATTCTGTTGTCATTTTGCAACTTCTGCCTTTTGTATACACTATACATGCCACTCCATCCAATCCATCTCATTTTGCATGCATTACCCCCATTGCACCTTGCTTTTCTTTTGTTTCGACTCCAATTTTTAAATTTCTCTTCATATGTTTTTTGTCAAAATCAAGGCAATTTTATTGCCACCTACCTACGTGGTAATATTAATGTTGGTCCACATGAATGAAACAAGGATTTTGTTGCACATGCACCACGCTTTCTTATAAATTAAAAACGAGTATCTCTATCCAAAAAAAAAAAAAACCGAGTATCAAACAAATACTTTGTATACATTATTGGTGTGAATTGTTATTTTTTCAGAGGGCTGATTATAAAACATCAGTGTGTGTGGTGTGTGACGGGGTTGACGAGTTCATTTACACATGGACGATCCCATCGATACGGACGAATCCAAACTCTGGCTAGGTGAGTCAATTATATGCTTTACTGACAAAGGTATCCAGACCATTCAATGCAGGCAATCAAACCCAAAACGGTTACAGGGACAACTGTACAATCCGTTGAAGGACAGTGATGACACATTAAACGGCCCCAGACATTACTAAAAGGAGCATTAAGACCTCCATAACTACCCCAACGGCTAGAGGCCATAAGAAGATATATAAGACCTAGACATCGCCAAAAAAAGGGAGAGACAAGTAAGAAAGGAGATTGTTTATTTGCTTTTCTGTTCATCTTATATTGCTTTTCTTTTAAGAGAGTTTTATATTCTGACTTTGGCATCAGAGGCGTTGTGGCAGGCACCACACCGGTGACCATCTGTGGAAGTTGAAGGATCATCTCCATCCGACGAACAGAACTAATGAGTTCACACTCATCAGTTTCGAACAGTACTGACGAGTTCACACTCATCAGTTGGCGCCGTCCGTGGGAATCGACATTTTCGTGTTCAAACTCGAAATAGTGGTTCCTTATTCTTATTCTTTTTAGGATGGAGTCCAATCAAGATTCTGCAGCCCTAGCTCAGCAAGTTCAGGCCCTTGCAGCCACAGTTGAAGAACTGACCAGGCAAAACCAAGAAATGAGGCTACGGTTTCAGCAGGAGGAAAATCGTTCGAAGGGAAATCAGGAAGATGAGGGGGATAGCAACAGAAGAAGTGACCATCGAAGGCCAAACACTCCCGCCGAGCAAAATTCAGACATTATTCGGGAGATGAGGAGGGAGATGGACGAACTAAGGAATGCCATCAAAGAAAAAACGGAGCGGAGCGTGGATCGGATGATCCGAGCGACGGATTCGCCATTCACAACAACGGTCCTCGACTGTCCAATGCCGTCAAAATTCTGGTTACCTCAGCTCGAGTCCTTTGATGGATTGAAGGACCCCCAAGATCACCTGAATACTTTCAAAACGACCCTGGGACTTCAGCAGCCCCCAGATGAAATATTGTGTCGTTCCTTCCCAACAACACTCAAGGGAGCGGCCCGGGAGTGGTTCACAAAGTTGCCAACGTCGTCCATCTACACATTCGAGCAGTTAAGCAGCGCCTTCCTGCGTCATTTTATTGGAAGACAACGACCAAAGAGAACTGCGGATCACTTGCTCACCATCAGGCAGGGAGAGAAGGAGACCTTGAGGTCATATGTGAAGCGCTTTACCAGGGAGACACTGGAGGTAGACGAGGCTGACGATATGGTGCAGTTGACGACCTTCAAGGCAGGGCTGAAGTCTAGAGATCTCGTCACCTCACTCGTGAAGAATCCCCCAAAGACGATGGCTGAAATGCTCCTTAAGGCGCAGAAGTACATGAACGCTGAAGACGCATTGGCTGCTATCAGGGACGGGGACAGACCAGGGGACAAAGGAAGAAAAGAAGACGATCGTAGAGGACAAAAGCGGGACCGACCAGATCGTCGAATCAATGACGGAGTCAGAAGGAAAGATGATAAAAATCCACGAACGATAAAATTCACCCCTCTCGTTATGTCTGTTGACAAAATTTTAGCGCAGATTAAAGACGAGCACTACCTTAAGTGGCCACGACCACTGCATTCATCTCCTAACGGCCACAACAAGAGTAAGTACTGCCGATTTCACAAAGATCATGGCCATTACACCGAAGATTGTAGGGATCTCAAAGAGCAAATAGAAGAATTGATACGAAGGGGGAAGCTGCAGAAATTCGTGAAGAAGGGGGAACACAATAAATTCCGAGATGAAAACAAAGGCCAACATGAGTCCTCATCCAGGAACGATGGCCGTCAATCCCAACCTCCTCAAAATGTGATCGGGGAGATACAGACGATCGCAGGGGGGCCTACCACCGGGGGCTTATTCAAGTCACTCAAGAAAACACATCAACGACAAGTGAATAGCGTCCATATGACACCCCTGCCAAAGCACAGACGAACTGATCAGGATATGACCTTCAACGAGAGTGACTCCAGAGGAGTGAAACAGCCTCATAATGACCCCTTGGTCATAATGCTCACCATAGAAGGGTTCAACACCAAAAGGATCCTCGTGGACAACGGTAGCTCTGCCGATATCATTTACTTTTCCGAATTCCAACAATTGAAGCTGGATCCCAGAAGACTTCGTCCGTTCGATTCCCCACTCGTCAGTTTCAGCAGTGACAGGGTGTATCCCAGAGGCATAGTGACGCTGACAGTAACAGTGGGAACGTACCCAAAGCAGTTGACTCGTTAGATAGACTTTTTGGTAGTAAACTGTCCCTCATCCTATAATGTCATCATCGAAAGGCCAGCACTCAACAAGTGGAAGGCGTCCACATCCACCTACTGCTTGAAGGTGAAATTTCCAACGGAAGATGGTGTTGGTGAAGTTAAAGGAGACCAAGTTCTAGCTCGAGAATGCTATCAAACTGTTTTAGCAGCTAAAGAGAACCACACGTGGATAGTAGAAGAAAAAAAGGAAGAAAATATGGAAGCTCTGGAAGTAGTGGAGTTGATCGAAGGGGAAATGACGAAAACAACCAGAATAGGGACGACCTTAAGTCCTGAGATGAGAACGAAGCTCATTCAATTTCTTAAGGAGAACTTGGACATCTTTGCCTGGAGCCATGACGATATGCCAGGCATATCTCCAGAAGTTATTCAACACAGGTTGAATGTGGACCTAGAGAGGAAGCCCATCAAGCAGAGACGAAGAACCTTTGCACCCGAAAGAGACCAAGCAATTGCTGACGAGGTGAGTAAACTTTTGACTGCAGGCTTTATCAGGGAGGTGTACTATCCAGACTGGCTGGCAAACATCGTCCTAGTAAAGAAAGCAAATGGAAAATGGAGAATGTGCGTGGACTTCACGGACCTGAACAAGGCCTACCCGAAGGACAGTTTCCCTCTTCCCAAAATAGACCAGCTAGTAGACTCTACGGCCGGGCACAAGCTGTTGACATTCATGGATGCATTCTCAGGATACAACCAGATAAAAATGGCTGATGAGGATTAGGATAAAACTGCCTTCACCACCAGTCAAGGGCTTTACTGCTATAAGGTAATGCCCTTTGGACTGAAGAACGCAGGAGCGACTTATCAGAGGTTGGTGAATAGAATGTTTGTCAAGCAGATAGACAGGAATATGGAAGTGTACGTCGACGATATGCTCGTCAAGAGCAAGGAAGAACTCGCGCATCTGGACGACCTTAAGGAGACATTCAATACCCTCAAGCAATACCAAATAAAGCTAAATCCTGGTAAGTGTGTTTTTGGTGTCACCTCCGGAAAATTCCTCAGATTCATGGTGTCTCAAAGAGGAATAGAAGCAAATCCTGAGAAGGTGCAAGCCATACTCAATATGGCATCACCTAGGACCGTTAAGGAAGTCCAGAAGCTCACAGGCCGGATTACAGCTCTTAACAGATTCGTGTCTAGAGCAACGGACAAATGCTTACCATTCTTTAAGACCCTGAAACAAGCCTTTGAATGGATCGACGAATGTGAAGCGGCCTTCCAAGAGCTCAAGCATTACCTTAGCAATCCACCACTCTTAAGCCCGTCCAAAGAAGGTGAAAACTTGTACTTATACTTGGCAGTTTCATCTACAGCCGTCAGTGCAGCCTTAATATGAGAAGAAGATAGGAAACAGCTCCCAGTCTACTACGTCAGCCAAGCTTTCCAAGGAGCTGAATTCAGGTACCCAAAGATCGAGAAAATCACGTTTGCATTGATAGTAGCCTCGCGCAAGCTCAGGCAATACTTCCAGGCAAATCCAATCTTAGTGATGACGGACCAACCCATCAAGAAGTCAATGAGCAAACCCGAAGCAGCCGGAAGGATGGTCCAGTGGGCAATTGAACTCAGCCAATTCGACGTGGAGTACCATCCCAGGACAGCAATCAAAGCACAAGCTCTGGCTGACTTCATCGCCGAGTTTACCCATCCAGACAAGCCGAGCCTTGCCAATAAGGACGAGATATGGGTGATGCAGACTGATGGCTCGTCAGCCCAAAAAAGAGGGGCAGTAGGGGTTGTCATAACCACTCCTGACGGAGAAACATTGAAATATGGAGTCCAGCTAAAATTTCCAGCCACCAATAACAAAGCTGAGTACGAAGGAATTCTTACAGGTTTAAGGCTCGGAAGAAAGCTTAGGGCCAGGAACCTGCTAGTCCAGAACGACTCAAAGCTAATAATTGGGCAGATCAGAGGAGAGTACGAAGCAAAAGAAGAAAGAATGCAAAAATACCTCAAGTTGACGAAACGCTTGACTCAAGAGTTCGAAAAAGTGGAGTTCATCTAAATTCCGAGAAGCCAGAATATGGCTGCAGACGAAGTTTCAAAGATAACCTCGTCAGAAGAGACAGAATCAAGGACAGACTTGATGATAGAGATACAGAGAAACCCCAGCATAGAAGAAATTTCAACATTCGTAGTCGAGGGCACAAGTAGCTGGATGACACCCATCATGTCCTTCCTCCAGGATGGCCACCTACCCCAAAACGCAGATGAAGCTAGGAAGATCAGGAAGAGATCCGCCATATTCACAATTCTCAATGATACCTTATACAAAAGAGATTTCTCCATGCCCTACTTAAGGTGCGTTGACGAAGGAGAGGCCGAATACGTCCTGAAAGAGGTCCATGAAGGGATCTGCGGAGATCATGCAGGCCCAAAATCCTTGGTAAGAAAAATTATGTGAGCAGGTTACTTCTGGCCAACCATGCAAGATGACGCAACAAGGTTCGTCAAGAAATGTGACAAATGTCAAAGGTTCGAGAACATTCAACGGCTCCCATCAGAAAAGCTGACGACGATAACATCTCCATGGCCATTCGCACAATGGGGAATCGACATCGTTGGCCCACTGCCTCAAGGCAAAGGTCAAGTAAAATTCTTACTAGTTGCTATTGATTATTTCACTAAATGGGTTGAAGCAGAGGCACTGGCAACCATCACCGAGGCCAGAATCTAGGGTTTCGTCTGGAAGAATATAATCTGCAGATTCGGGATTCCAAGGACGATCCTATCAGACAACGGACGACAGTTCGATTGCCAAGGTTTCAGAGACTTCTGCTCAGGCCTAGGCATCAAAAACCAATTTTCATCACCAGGCCACCCACAAGAGAATGGACAGACAGAAGTGACGAACCGCACGTTGCTCAAGATCATAAAGACCAAGCTGGACGATGCGAAGGGTGCCTGGCCAGAAGAACTGCCTAACGTCCTGTGGGCCTACAGAACCACGGCCAGAACCCCAACAGGAGAAACCCCCTTTAGACTTACCTACGGTACAGAAACAGTGATCCCTGTCGAAGTCGGAATAACCAGCACCAGACGGGAAGCGTTCAACGAAGAAGAGAATGACGATCTATTGCGAGTTGATCTAGATTACCTTGACGAAGTACGAGACAAAGCCCTCAGCAGAATGACGGAATACCAGAAGAAGATGACAGAGTACTACAACAGAAGGGTGAAGCTCAGGCGACTCAACATAGGAGACCTCGTCCTGCGCAAAGTAACCCAAGCAACCAAAGACCCAACTCAAGGAAAGCTCGGCCCTACTTGGGAAAGACCATACAAAGTCATCCACTACTCCAAACAAGGCAGCTACCATCTGGATACCTTAGACGGACAAAGGCTCCCAAGACCATGGAACGTTGAACATTTGAAGAAATACCATCAGTAGATGTAATTGAAAGACGTATTCGTCATTAACTATCAATAAATTAATTATTCAGCCAATATTCGTGTTCAAACAGGCTTGCTCTAAGAATCTAACAGAAGCCAAAAATGGCTAAGTAACAAGATTTCGCGTAGACGGATGTAAGTTACTGACGTAGATAATATCACTAAGGGTGATTGAAAAGCCAAAAAATGGCTAAGTAGTAAGATTCCGCATTGACGGATGTAAACTACTGACGACTACAAAACCCTGAAAAAGGTGTAAGTCATAAAAAGCCGAAAAAATTGCTAAGTAACAAGATTCCGCGTAGACGGATGTAAGTTACTGACGTAGATAATATCACTAAGGGTGATTGAAAAGCCAAAAAATGGCAAAGTAGTAAAATTCCACGTTGACGGATGTAAACTACTGACGCTCACAGTTCCAAAGAAGGTATGTCTCATAGAAACGAAAAATATTTCACCAAACACATCACATATGCAATTAAGAGCATATAACTTGCAAACACAGGTAAGATGCAAGAAGTAAATTAAAACCAAGAAATCACCATTGTTTCTTTTGCAAACCCATAAACACTGGGTTTAAATATTGTTCCCCAAAAAGAGAAAAGAAAAATGTTTATGAATAAGATTTACAAAAAGCCACAACAGGCAATGGTCAACAGACAAAAGAAATATTTTTGTTAAAAACTAAGTAGCAGGCTCAGGCTTCAGAAGCAGGAGGGGCATCAATGGCAGCAGCATCGTCAACAGGGGCATCTCCTGGAGCATCATCAGCAAGGACCGCGGACAGAGCAGCTTCGTCAGCGGCCATCTCCCTGTCCACTTCCTCCAAGTCCAGGTTCCCCATGTCAACGCCGGTTGGGTGCTTGACCATATATCTCCAAAGAAGTTCAAAGCCTTTAAAATACCAACTGAAAAGCACAGTATTGTACTCTTCAGTGGTTTGAAAGGCCTCAACAGACCTAGCCGCAATGGTCTTCAGCAATTCCTTAGAGCTCTGAAGCTGCTCATCCTTCTCCAAGTTCAGCTGGCGCTCAACTCTAAGGTCGTCACCTAAACCCTTGACCTTCTCCTTTAAAGTAGTAGCTTCGTCCATAGAGTCAATAAGGTTCTTCTTCAGCTTTGAGTTCTCACTTTCCAGAGCTTGCACCTTTGACGAAAGGGATGCCAGCTTAGCCTCTTAAGTAAGATACTCAGAAGCAATGTGTAAGCTCTCTCCCAGAACCTGAAAAGAAGTACCAAGTCTTCGGTAAAAAAAAAAAAAGAAAAAAAAAAGAAAAAAAGAAAAAAAAAAGGGGTTGCTCATGAAAGAAGTAAAAGCACTTCACCTGAACAAGCTTATGGACGTGGCCACCAGCGACTGTATTAAAGGAGACCCCAGAGAAAGCCTTCAAGTTGTCAGCCGTCACAATGCTGTGGGCCCGTTCAACTGCCAGCTTCTCGTCCCCCTAGATTGTTGAGCGACCAACATCCTCTCTCTCTTTCTCTTTCCCCGTCAGGCGCGGCCTCTTGGAGACGGGCGTGGGAAGCTCCTCCACTGAAGTGGACGGAGAAGCGGTCCTCGTCGTCTCAGTGCCAGAGATGAGGGGAGTGACGGAAGCTGGCGGGGTGGCAGAAAGACCCCTCCCTACTACACGCACGGTCTTTTTTCCTATGTTGGACAAGGGCTCGTCCTTCTTTGCCCTCATCTTCGCATACATATCTTTATTGAATTTGGACATCATCTCTGTCAAAAGAAGAACATTAGTCCCGAAGAAAAGCACAAGAAAGAAAGGTCAATACTGACGAAGCTAGAACTTACTCTTTTTTCCTTCTATGTCAATATTTTTCAAAACAAAGGCAGAAGGCTCAGGCTCGAGGCAGTAGAACGCAAGAGTTCTGGGATCGATGAGATCGTCCCAGCTTTTGATTGTCTGGGCGTACTTGATAGCCTTCTGCACACGTTCTCTATACCTGCTCTTAAGCTTTGGTCGTCTTTTGACTATATAAAAAATAAAAAATAAAAAAAATAAAAAATAAAAAGAAAGGGAGAGGGTGTTAGCAGCCATAATTGTAAGCACGACAGAATTCAAGAAACGAAGAAGAAATATTGACGCACCTAAAGTCGGGGTTTCCCACCAACGACGTAACACCGGGAGATCACCCCAAACCTCGCCCGAGGGTGTCTCAAAATCGTCCCCAGACACATAGAAGAATCTGGATTTCCAATACCTGAATGACGAAGGTAAATTTTTGACAATCCTAGTCCTCCTCTCCCAAGGCACTAGTTCATAATACCCATACTCCTTTGACGCTTTCAAACGATACAAATACACCAATTCGTCAACCCTGATCATATCCCCGTCATTAGCTGCCAGCCATATCCGCATACAGCTGACTAAAATTCTCCACGAATTGGGCATAAGTTGCCCCGGAGCGATACCAAAGTGATCTAACAGCTCCATCAAGAAAGGATGGATGGGAAACCTCAACCCACAAGTGAAGGCAACCTCGTAAAAGCATACCTCACCTGGGAAGAAGTGACACGCCCGGTCTTCCTCAATGGGCAGGCGAACCCTAACTCGATCCGGAAACTGGAATCTATCTCTAAACCTCGCCAATGTGTCAGCGTCTAGCCCACACTCCTCTCCTAGAGCATAAAAAGCCCTAACCTCTCGAGGGTCAGAGACGGCGGTATCTTCCTCCGCTGGGCCGCCGTTGGACAACAGCCTAGTTTCAAACTCGCTCGACCTAACTTCAGACATACCTACTCGCACTCCAACCTCGTTCACAAACCAATCTAGGGACTGACGAAACAAAGGCAACAGATCAGCCAAAGCAACACTCAGACAATTACCCTCAAAAATAAAATCCTCGATATTGGAGGAAAACCCTAAAGACCCTCCTAAGCGAGCAAAAAGGAATGAAATTGAAGGGCAAGCTATCCTAACCTCAGAGCTACTAACCATAAAAACCAAATAAAAGACACAACGGCGAACTAAACCCCCATGGAATTTAGAACAAACGAAAAGAGAAAAGAGAAAAAGATCAGATGCAAAGCCACAACAAGGCGAAGAAGAGTAACACAGGAGAATGGGCGTACCTTAAGGAAACGATCAGAAAAGGGAGCATCACCACGCCGATTGCCAGTTCGGAGAAAGGTTGCAGAGAGAGGTCACTGGAGAGGATGATCAAAGCAAATGATTGAAGAATTTTTGAAAAAAAGTGAACAAGAAGAAGTTTTAAACTAAGGCTTTGGAAAACTGAAAAAACCAGCGGGAAGCCCAATAGTCCCACCAAATCAAAGCATTAACTGCACCCACCGGCACGTGCCACGTATGCCACGATTTACGAAACGCCGCCACTTTGCATTTAATGCGGATCGAAATCCCAAACGACACTCGTAAACTGTAAACTCTTCACATTCTATGGTCGTCATTTAAATAACGAACACAGAATCGGGGGGCAACTGACGGGGCTGACGAGTTCATTTACACATGGACAATCCCATCGATACGGACGAATCCAAACTCTGGCTAGGTGAGTCAATTATATGCTTTACTGACGAAGATATCCAGACCATTCAATGCAGGCAATCAAACCCAAAACGGTTACAGGGACAACTGTACAATCCGTTGAAGGACAGTGATGACACATTAAACGGCCCCAGACGTTACCAAAAGGAGCATTAAGACCTCCATAACTACCCCAACGGCTAGAGGCCATAAGAAGATATATAAGACCCAGACATCGCCAAAAAAAGGGAGAGACAAGTAAGAAAGGAGATTGTTTATTTGCTTTTCTGTTCATCTTATATTGCTTTTCTTTTAAGAGAGTTTTATATTCTGACTTTGGCATCGGAGGCGTTGTGGCAGGCACCACACCGGTGACCATCTGTGGAAGTTGAAGGATCATCTCCATCTGACGAACAAAATTGACGAGTTCACACTCATCAATTTCGAACAGTACTGACGAGTTTACACTCATCAGTGTGTACGTGCATGCACCACATTGGTTGAAATTGTGTATTCAAAATACAATTTTATTTAAATCGAAACACAATTTTTAATTAAATTGTGAAATTATATTTTTAAGACACAATTTTAAAATTATAAAAAGAACTCTTAAACTAAAAAAAATGTGTACAATAAGATGTATGCTACAAACATTAATAAATTTTTTTTTACTAATGCCAAAAATCATAAAAAAAAAAAGAATTCTTAAAATAAATAATTCTATCTATATAAACATCTTTTTTTAATATATAGATTAAAAATAATTAAGAGAGGCTGATCAGTGTGGCTTCCCTATTTATATAAATATAGTTGATCAATTTCTATCATCTTCAAATCTATATAATATCTAAAAGTTGAAGAGTAGTATTTTTTTTTTTTTTTTTTTATTGTTATTACACTCCTGTTAAAACATATCAATGTAGCGTTTCAATCTAATCGGTCCACTTCAGTCTATTTCGGTCCATTTTGGTCTACTCAGTCCACTTCAATCCATTCAATCTAGTCTAATTCTATCAAATTCGTTCCATTTGGTATAATCAATCTAATTCGGTCGATTTCATTCTAATTCTTTCCAATTCGATCCATTTTAGTCCTCTCGGGTCCATTTGGTCCAATTCATTCCAATAGTTCTATTTCGGTCCATCATGGTCCACGTCGGTCCACTTGGGCCTACTCAGTCCAATTCTGTCTACTATTGTCCATATCATTCCACTTAGGTCCACTTCAGTCCACTTTGGTTTGCTCCAGTCCAATTAGCTCCATTTTGAACTAACTAGTCCATAAATTGATTATTTTTGTAAGTTGCTTTTTTAGTTTTTGGCTAAAAAAAAAAAATTCTTAATTTTTAGGTCAAAAATATGATTTTTTCTTTTTCTTTTTTTTTGTTTTGGGACCAAACTCTTTAATTTTAGGCTAAAAAAAATATTAGACAATAGAAATTAGAAATATGAGTCTTAAAAATCTAATAAATATTATAAATATTCACAAAATTACCTTAAAATTCAAGTTTCAATAATATAGGCATTATTATTATATTTGGGAAAAAAATGCTACAATTGTAAACTTATATAATAATTTAAACTTGATATAACATGTTATGTGTTCCATGAAATGGGGCTATGCATTTAAAAATATATATATATTCTTGGATATGTTCAAATTAGACAACCATTGTAGCTACAATACAAACTAAGAAAGATGAGCAACAGGGACATTAGCAATCTATTAGTCTATGCAACTTAACATTGAAACCACCACAGGAAAATATTCAAACACTACTATTACATTAGTAAGTGTATCATCATCTATACTAAAAGAACCAAAACCACTAGTATAAAAAGGCAATCCTGTGTTGCCCATAAAATTTTTAATAAGAAAAGAAAAGAAAAAAAAAAAAAAAAAAGGTTTTTTAGCGAGGCTTTTGAAGCTGACTGAAAATCCAGAGGCAAGTATAAGAACAATGAAGGTCCAGAAGTCCAGGGGACCTTTTTTTTTTTTTTTTTTTGAGAAAGAAGTCCGGGGGACTTAATATTGAAACCACGGGAAAATATTCAAATACTACTGTTACATTAGCAAGTGGGTCATCTATATACTATAAGGACCAAACCACTAGTATAAAAAATAAAAAAATGCATATCCTATGTTGCCATAAAATTTTTAATAATAAAAGCAAGGTTTTTAGTGAGGCTTTTGAAGCTGACTAAAAATCCAAAGGCTGCCACCGTTAGTTTTCAATGCAATCCATTAAACTAAAAAACCATTGAAAAAGAAGGAAAGAAGGAAAGAATAGAGCAAATAGTGATCTTTCCCTGTTTTCCCTTATTCATTTCCTCATAAATATTAAGTAGTACCTTATACTCTGTACAACTTTTTCAAGAATATAAATAAAGAAGATATTAGGAAGACAAAAAGAAAAAAATTCAAGCATGAACATGAATATGATGAGCATGAGCAATGAATGCTTATGTCAAAATTCTTACCCCAAAAGAGAAAAAGGAAATGCAAGAATGAATATGAAATGTTTGATTGTTGTTATGTAAAAAAGAAACTCTTACCTCAAAAGCGGAGTCACCTCTCAATTTCTCTGTGGTGAACTAGACTCTCAGACTGTGACTAATAACAGAGTAGTGAAAATGGAAAGAAGATGAGGCAGAGGCAGTGTGTGCGTTTGTTATTGTTAGTATTAGCATTTACTGTTGGCATTTGTCACTGTCTACTTTGCACGCACTGTTACTGTTCCGTTGCGCAGAGCAAGGAACGTAGCAAATGTTGCACTGGCACTCTCTCTTGACGGCTTTATTCTCCGTACAATCTGATGACCACTCTTTGTATTCTATTGCCATTTTGCAACTTCAGATATGTGAATCGATCTTATGTTAAATCAATTAATTGCCACCTACTCTGTGATAATGTTGGTCCAAATGAAATGGCGAAACCTGAAATATGATCATAATAATAAAAAGGTGAATGATTCTTTAAAAATTAATGGTAAATTGCCAAGAACCTTGTGGTTGAATTGACACCATCACATATACAAAATGCTTGATAATTTAATGAGAAAATGATTCGAATTATGAAATTAACAGCATATTGCAATTATTTTTAAAAAATTTTAAATTGCATAATAATCCCTAAACTTTTATGTCTTTGCACTAAAAATTTTTCATTTTTTTTTTCACTAATTTGTTTCAACTTTGATCAAATTCTAAAATATACCTTTCCGTCAATGCCATGGAAAATTGACACGGCAGCTCAGAATTTAATATAAAAAATAAAAATTATTATATTCTTCCTCTTATGCTAAATTTTCTAAAGGATCAATGGCCGTAGGATGAACTCGGATCGGCTTGTTTGTAGTAGTAGGCACAAAGCTGGCAGCGGAACCAACACGCGAGTACTACTCGCCGCTACCTTTGGTCAACAAATAAATAAATATATATATATATATATATGGGTTGGGTTCAAATTACACCTGGTGTAACTCTAAGTAATGTTACACCACTCAATATTTTTTAATTGGATGCGAATATTGACAAATCCACCGTTAGATTACATTATCTTCATATATTCTTTATGCTTGCAAAATTTTGAGGTGATCAAAGATTAATAGTCATGTCATCAATCAATTGTTAAATTTCAAATTTTTGTAGTTTAAGATAATGCATAAAAAATGAGCTTATAGATCAAATGGTAAATAGCATCCGATTGATATGAAAATTGATATGTATGTTAAGAACATATAGAACATGTAATTCAACAGTTGAATTTTCAAAATATTAATTCAATAACAAGTTATTGAGTGGTGTAACATTGCTTAGAGTTACACCAGGTGTAACTTGAACCTAACCCTATATATATATATAACGGAATGAAATTTGTTGTATCATATTGCTGAAAAAAGAAGTTCAGATGGTCTTATGGTGCATTTAGATACAACTTATTTTTGTTGAAAACTGAAAATATTGTAGCAAAATAAATTTAAATGTGTGAATAATGCTGTGAGACCAATTTTTAATGAAAAAGTTACTGAAAAGTAAAGTTTGTGAGTCCCATAAATAGTGCACGGGTGCACTATTCACGGGAGAAAAGTCAACAACTACGACACCAAAAAAAAAAAAAAAAAAAAAAAAAAAGAAGAAGAAGAGGAAAACGCACAAAACGTAAACGTGCCATGGATCCAAACAGTCACTTAGTATAATTTACTCTTAAAAAAAATTAAATTTGACATGTGCTTAGATTTTTATTTTTTTTTATTTTATTTAGAAGAATATGCTTAGAATTAATTGATAAGCGTATTAGCATTTGCGGTAGTGTAAAAGTTGTTATTTTTAGTTATTATATCATCTCACTTTACAATACATCCACCATCCTAGTTTTTATTTTTCCACACTGATTCAGCAACCCACACCAATTCAAACCCACCTTGATTCAGCAACCCATTTTCCATCAAAAAAAAAAAGAAAAGAAAAAGAAAAACAACCCATAGCCAATTCAAACCCACAATGATTCAACAACTCATAGCCAATTCAAACCCACACCAATCAACAACCCACACTAATTCAAACCAAACTACCACCTAAAGGACCCAGCTCTTAAATTCAACCACTACCCACTATTCAAACCTAACGTCCCCCAATGCTAATGCTCTAAGGACAAAACTTAAGTACTGTACTTAAGTGTTGCTTTATAGGTTTTCCTCTTAAAATTTAACTATGTAGCTTTTTTCTCATGGGATGGAAGTATATTTTTAGTTAAGTACAACCACATGGCTAAATTTTAAATGAGAAACTTAAAAAATAACACTTAAGTACTATACCTAAGTTTTGCTTAATTGATAAATATCTATCAAATATGATGATAGTGATCTCATGCATCATCTATTAAAAATGAATTAAATTACCCATAAAATTTAGGAAATACTGAGAGTTTTTTTTTTTAAATAAAATAAAATAAAATGAGGTTTGTATTGAAAAAAAATTAAAAATTAAAAAATAAAAAAAAATAAAAAAAATAAAAAGGAAGAAAGAAAGTAGTACAAATAGTGTTTTATTTGTTAGAGCCAATTAAATTCAATCAAGTTATACTTCGGTAACTTTGGGATGACAGTTGTACTGCCCAGCACCGTTATTAAGCATCATTATGTAGCTCGCCAACTACCAAGAGTATTCTCGACAATTTGTGCAAAATATTCAAACACTACTGTTACATTAGCAAGTGGGTCATCTATATACTATAAGGACCAAACCACTAGTATAAAAAATAAAAAAATGCATATCCTATGTTGCCATAAATTTTTTAATAATAAAAGCAAGGTTTTTAGTGAGGCTTTTGAAGCTGACTAAAAATCCAAAGGCTGCCACCGTTAGTTTTCAATGCAATCCATTAAACTAAAAAACCATTGAAAAAGAAGGAAAGAAGGAAAGAATAGAGCAAATAGTGATCTTTTCCTGTTTTCCCTTGTTCATTTCCTCATAAACATTAAGTATAGTACCTTATACTCTGGAAATTTTTTTCAGAATATAAATAAAGAAGATATTAGGAAGACAAATATGATGAGCAGGAACGTCAATGGTTTAATTGTTCTTATGTCAAAATTCTTACCACAAATACAAGAAGAAATTAGGAAGAACAAAAGAGAAAAAAGAAATGCAAGAATGAATATGAAATGTTTGATTGTTGTTATGTAAAAAAATTCTTACCTCAAAAGCAGAGTCACCTCTCAATTTCTCTGTGGTGGACTCAAGACTCTCAGACTATAACTAATAACAAACTAGGGAATATGGAAAGAAGATGAGGCAGAGGCAGTGTGTGCTTTTGTTATTGTTAGTATGAGCATTTACTGTTGGCATTTGGCACTGTCCACTTTGCACGCACTGCTACTGTTCCGTTGCGCAGAGCAAGGAACGTAGCAAATGTTGCACTGGCACTCTCCGTACAATCTGATGGCCACTCTTGTATTCTGTTATCATTTTGCAACTTCTGCTTTTTGTATACACTATACATGCCACTCCATCGGATTCATCTCATTTTGCATGCATTACCCCCATTGCACCTTGATTTTCTTTGCTTTGACTCCAATTTTTAAATTTCTCCTCATATGGTTTTAGTCAAAATCAAGGCAATTTTTTTTTCTTTTGAAACTGAAACTGAATTTTCATTAAACTGAAATTGGATAACAACAGGGCACAGCAACAGGACAGTCAAAACAAAAGCAAAAACAAAGCTAACACTTAGCTCTATCCAGCAATAACACATGCTTTATGACAGGCGGCTCAATCCCATTCCAAAGCTGAGAAGAAACCAATGCCTTGGCTAGCTGAGCCAGCTCATGTGCAGCTCTGTTGTAGTCCCTTTTTAGGTGTCGCATTTTCCAGCTCCTAAAAGACCGCAGCAACTCCAATGAACCTTTGATGACCATTCCAAACTCACCATTACGGCTACTCTCATTAATGGCATCAACCACCTCACAAGAGTCAAATTCCACAATAATTCGTTGAAGCTCCATCTCCATAGCCAATCGAACCCCTGCATCTACTGCAAAAGCTTTCGTAACAACTGCCCCATAGTCTCCATTCAGCACCTTACATATCGCGGCAACAACCATCCCCCTACTATCTCGAATAACTACACCAATAGAGGACCTACCTCCAATCCCAGCAGTAGCACCATCAACGTTTATCTTATATACATCCGGAGGAGGCGCAGCCCAGCCAACATCAGAGGCTGCTTGTTGAGCTCGACAATACAAAATAACATTTTTGTAATCCTCCCTAGTACGAACCGCCATGCTCCAGATTTGTGAATGGGGACTGCTTTAAGCCTCATGAACCACTTGGTTTCTGTTAAACCAAATAGCCCATGCAGTAACAAAGAGGGTCTCAAGGTCATTCGGAGAGCCAGCATCTAATATTTCCAAGGCTAAGTCCACAAAACTCCTGTTCACAGCCAATAGATTTATTGGACAAACCTACCAATTCCACCAAACCTCACACAACTTTCTACAATAAATTAAGGCATGGCTAGAACTTTCTATAGCCTTTTCACAGAGAGACAATTAGCTTCCACATTTAAACCTCTCTTTGCCAAATTTAGCCTAGTGGGTAGCCCATCCATACAAGCCCTCCAAGCAAATATTCTGACTTTGGCAGGGAGCTTGAGTTACCAAACCTTTTTCCATAAGCGAGTCCTAGGATCCCCAATTGAACACTCACCCCCTTCAGAAGTTTCCACCATAGGAAGCGCAACATAATATGCACTCCTGACAGTGAATATTCCTTGTTTGTTTCCAAACCAAATTATGCTATCTTTCGGCAAATTATAGCTAAGGGGAATGTTAAGGATGGTTTCAGCCTCAAAAGGAAGAAAAAACCTCCTAACCATATCCACTTTCCAGTGCCTTGTTTCTTCATCGATTAGCGATGACACCATTGGAAAATCTCCAATATCTTGCAGGGGGGAGCAAACTTTGTAAGTAGTGGGATTAGGCAGCCACTTGTCTTCCCAAATATGTATCATCTTTTCATTACCGACCCTCCACCTTATACCCTTCCGAATAACCTCCAAGCTATTATAAATGCTTCTCCACGCATAAGAAGGGCTACATCCAAGCTTTGCATCCAAAATATCATTAAAAGGAAAGTACTTAGCCTTGTAGATTCTTGCAATCAGCGAGTTTGGATTCATCATAATTCGCCATGCCTGCTTCGCAAGCATTGCTAAGTTGAAGGCTTGTAAGTTGCGAAAACCCATACCACCATCCGATTTTGATTTGCACATTTTCCTCCAACCGACCCAAGCCATTTTTGCTTCTTGATCTCTCTGACCCCACAAAAAATTCCTCTCCATTCTTTCCAAGTCTTCACAGAGTCCTTTTGGTAGTTGGAAGCAACTCATAGTATAAGTAGGGATTGCCTGTGTGACTGCTTTAATAGAAATTTCCTTTCCCCATACAGAAAGCATTTTTTCTTTCCACCCAGAAAGCTTTTTTCCAACCTTCTCCTTAATTTTTGCAAAAACTTGATTCTTGGACCTGCCAATTACTAATGGGAGCCCAAGATATTTTCCTTGCCTTGATTCTTGCATTGGCCCTAGAATTTCTAGGACCTCTTCTCTTGTTTCAATAAGGGTATTCTGGCTAAAGGTAACCGAAGACTTGTCCATGTTGATCTTTTGCTCTGATGCAACCTCAAAAAGCTCCAAGATTACAACAAACTTGCTGACCTCCTCCCTCTCAGCCTTACAGAAAAACAGACTATCATCCGCAAAGAATAAATGCGTTACTCTAGGGCAGCCCCTACAAATGGACACTCCATTAAGAAGATTTCTACTACTTGCATTAGCTATAAGAGCAGAAAAAGCTTCCATACAGAGAAGGAAAAGATAGGTCGATAATGGATCGCCTTGTCGAAGTCCTCTAGTTGGAGAAATTCGCCTATGAGCTTCCCCATTAATCAACACCGAGTATGTTACTGTTGTTATGCACTTCATCACCCATCCAACCCATTTCTCATGGAAACCCAATCTCCTCATCACCTTCTCAATGAAAATCCACTCAACTCTATCATACGCCTTGCTCATGTCAAGCTTGACTGCCATGTAACCATCCTTCCCACTCTTTTTGTGATCCAAATAGTGCATTAACTCAAAGGCAATAAGCACATTGTCTGTGATTAACCTCTCAAGCAGAAAGGCGCTTTGATTTTCAAATATTATTTGAGGCAGCACTGTTTTAAGGCGGTTTGCAAGCACTTTGGAGATCAATTTATACGCTACATTACTGAGACTTATTGGGCGAAAATCCTTCATCCTGTTGGGCATTTTAACTTTTGGCACCAGTGTTATATAAGTATTATTAATATCAAATAAAGAAGCATTTGAATTGAGAACATTTAACACCATATTAGTAACATCAAAACCAACAATGTCCCAATATTTCTGGTAAAAAATAGCCGACATACCGTCTGGTCCAGGTGCTTTAGTTGGGTGCATTTGCTGAAGTGCTGTTCTGACTTCCTCTGCTGTAAAATCCCTAGTAAGGTCACCATTCATCTCCTTTGACACCTTAGCCTGAATAAAGTCTGTAACCTCATCCAAGCGGGATGGGTAGGTGGAGGTATACATGTCTTCAAAATAACCAGTTACCGTTCTAACTATATCCTCCTTGCTATCACACCAAACACCTTCATCATTCCACAACCCAACAATAGTATTCTTCCTTCTTCGCTTAAAGGCCCGATGATGAAAATATTTTGTATTACAATCACCCTCACCCAACCATTGTACTCTTGATCTTTGCTGCCACCAAACCTCCTCATCATCCAGTAAGAGATTAATCTCTTTTCTTAGTTTATTAATTTCAGCCCCATTTTGAATTGTTGTGTCATCTCTTAACAATTCACCAAGCTTTTCTTTCTTCTCTTGAATCTTCTTCGGAATCTGCCTGAAAACAGAGTTACCACACTTAGCAAGGCTGCTCGCACATACTTTAAGTCCAGCACTAAAGCTACTCGGATTATGGAGATTACTGTTAGCCCTCCATACCTCTTCAATCAATTCCTTGTAGTCAGCCCGTCTTTTCCATATAGCCTCAAAGAAAAATCTACGTTTTCCATGCTTTTGGAAGGAATTAGAGTCAGCAAGTAACAGGGGGCAGTGATCAAACGTGGTTTCCTCCAAATGTTGGACTCTAACATTTGAGAAGTGTTCTATCCATCCTGGAGTTGCAAAAGCCCTGTCCAGTCTTAAATAAATTCTATCATTTCCTTCCTATTGATTGCACCAAGTAAACTCAAAACCTAAGAAGCCCAAATCTTTAAACCCACACTTATGAATAATATTTCGAAACGCATCAATTTGATGTTGAGGTCTCGGAGCTCCCCCTAATTTTTCATCTATTGAAGTGATTTCATTAAAATTGCCAAAACATAACCAAGGCAAATTAAATTGACAATTAAGAGTATCAAGGTACCTCCATGATTCTTTCCTCTGATGTGTCTCCGGATGCCCATAAAATCCAGTCAGCCTCCATTTGAATCCAGAACCTTCTTCAGTTACCACTGCATCAATGTGATGCCTTGAATAGCTCTTAATCTCCAAGTTAACTTCCTTCCTCCAAAACATCGCTAAACCTCCTCCTCTCCCCTGTCTTTGGACATACAGACCATTAACAAAACCCAGCTTCATCTTGATCTTCTTCATTCTAGTTATCTTCATTTTTGTTTCTGAAAAAAAACACCACTTCAGGATCCCAACGCTGCACAAGGTTGCGCAGCGCTCCAACTGACCAGGGGTTCCCAAGCTCCCGACAGTTCCATCCTATGATCATCATGGCTCTCGGCGGTGCTGCTCAGCAGTCACCGCTGTTCCTTGAAAATTTTTCTTTTGCTTTCTCTTTAGCTTTCTATTCTCTTCTGTCTCTAATATTTCTAGTTCTCCCGTCCTCTTAAGTCCACTGCTTCTTTTCTGGCCCAACCCAGCTTCCTTTTTAAATAAGCCTTTCTCCCTTGCAAGTCTCTTCCAACTTCCTATGGTCTTGGGCTTCAAATTTTTATCCTTACAGCCCACATCTAAAAAGCCCTCATCTTTAAACTTTGAGAAATCAGTGCCGGGCTTAATTGGGCTTGTAACCTCCATTTCCTCCACAATGAGCCCTTTTTGGAAGCCCACACCCGATTAGTCTAAATTTGGCACGTCACTCTCACCTCTTTTGGTTTCAAAATTTAAAAATTTCTTTGTAGCACGTGTAAGCTCAGATGTATCAGCAGTTACAGGACTTACTGCCGAGTTGTCCCATCTGCCAGAGCGACAAGCCGCCTGACTTCCTGACTGCCCCTCACTGCTTACATCACCTTGTCCGACCTGCTTCTCTGCACCACGGCCACCATCATTCTGCCTACTCCGTTCGCCGCTGCTAACCAAGGTATCCCCTTCCATTGATGGCTGGGCCCCCTTCCTTTCCCAAACACTTGGCTGATGGTGCACTTCCTTTCTCGGTTTCATTCTTTCCAGCCCACCTTCAAAGTTGTTGTTGGCCCTTATCCATTCGCCGTACTGATACTCCGTCACTTGCTCCAGTCCCGGT
This sequence comes from Quercus cerris, assembly GCA_963669245.1. Lineage (NCBI taxonomy): Eukaryota > Viridiplantae > Streptophyta > Magnoliopsida > Fagales > Fagaceae > Quercus > Quercus cerris. The sequence continues at coordinate 77,736,154 of OY770008.1, forward strand.
GCTTCGCAATGCTTATCATCATGGCCCAAAAATCCGCACCTGTAGCACACTGTTGGGAGCCTTTCATATTTGAAGGTAACCCACACCTTCTCCCCTTCCCCATTCAGCAAATATCCACCTCTTCGTAGTGGTTTGTTCAGAGGTATTTCCACTCTGACCCTCATATACCTCGCTTGATCTGATTGCCAGGATCTCTTATCTGCTTCAAGGAACTTGCCTATCTTATTCCCAATATCTCTACCCGTTTCCTCTATCATAAGCTCAAATGGGGTGCCCCAGATTTGAACCCAAAAAGGTGAGTGAGGAAAAGCTGATGTTCGCAGCTATTAAACCTTTTCTCCATCGGCATAACAATAAAAGATTATTATCGAAATTCCACGGTCCATTCTTCTCCACCCATTCTATTTGGTATTTAGAATTAAACTTAAAATGGAGGATATCATTCCCAACTTCCACTATCCTAAGATCTGATCCCATCTTCCATTCCAATCGTAAGGTGCTTTTTAAAGCTCTCTGGTTTTGCTAGCGATCCGACAACAACTTTCCAAACAAGCTGAGATGACACTCTTCCAGCCACTCAGCTCTGCTAGTAGTTGAGAGTTGAATACCCTCTTCTTCCTCTTTGGTAAGCTGCAAATTCTACAGCCCATCCAAAATGGCCTGTTCCATTATCTGCGATTACACTTTGATCATGCACTGACCGAAACAGAGAACACTTGAAAGGAGAAGAAAAACGAGTACCCACAGTGGCACAACACTATGGGATAAAGCACTCCTACTTGAGAGAGGACACAACTCCCTTACACGAGAGAGAAAGAAACTCCTACACGGGAGAGTTTTTTTATCAAGGCAATTTTATTGCCACCTACCTATATGGTAATATTAATGTTGGTCCACATGAATGAATACAAGGATTTGTTGCACATGTACCACGCTTGCTTATAAATTAAAAACAAGTATCAAACAAATACTTTGTATATATTTTTGGTGTGACTTGTTATTTTTTCAAAGGGCTGATTATTTAACATTAGTGTGAATGGTGTTTGTGTGCGCGCCAGTCCGTTGAAATTGTGTATTCAAAATACAATTTCATTTAAATTGAAACACAATTTTTAATTAAATTGTAAAATTGTATTTTCAAGACACAATTTCAAAATTATAAAAAGAACTCTTAAACTAAAAAAAAAATGTGTGCAACAAACATTAATAAATAAAAATAAAAATTACTAATGCCAAAAATCATTAAAAAAAATTCTTAAACTAAATAATTCTATCTATATTAACATCTTTTTTTATCATATAGATAAAAAATAATTAGAAGAGGGTGATCAGTGTAGCTTCCCTATTTATATTAATATAGTTGATCAATTTCTATCATCTTTAAATCTATATAATATCTAAAAGTTGAAGAGTAGTATTTTTATTATTGTTGTTACGCTCCCATTAAGCCATATCAATGTAGCATTTTAATCTAACCGGTCCACTTTAGTCTATTTCAGTCCATTCTAGTCTTCTCAGTCCACTTCAATCCATTCGCTCTAGTCTAATTCTATCAAATTCTTTCCATTTGGTCTAATCAATCAAATTCTGTCCATTTCGTTCCAACTCTTTCCAATTCAATCCATTTTAGTCCACTTGGGTCCATTCAGTCCAATTCAATCCAACAGTTCTATTTCTGTCCATCATGGTCCACATCGGTCAACTTCGGCCTACTCAGTCCAATTCGGTCTGCTATTGTCCATTTCATTCCACGTAGGTCCACTTCAGTCCATTTTGGTTTGCTCCAGTCCAATTAGCTCCATTTTGAACTAATTGGTTTGTAAATTGATTATTTTTGTAAGTTGCTTTTTTAGTTTTTGGCTCAAAAATTCTTTTTTTTTTTTTCTTAATTTTTAGGTCAAAAATATGATTTTTTTTTTTTTTTTTGGGACCAAACTCTTTAATTTTTTGTTAAAAAAAAATTAGACAACAGAAATTAGAAATATGAGTCTTAAAAATCTAATAAATATTATAAATATACACAAGATTACCTTAAAATTCAAGTTTCAATAATATAGGCATTATACTTATATTTGGGAAAAAAAATGCTACAATTGTAAACTTATATAATAATTTAAACTTGATATAAAATGTTATATATGTTCCATGAAATAGGGTTGTGCATTTTAAAAAATATATATTCTTGGATATGTTCAAATTAGACAACCGATTATGGTATTTTAAAAAAAAGTTTTTAATAACGTTTTCTCCATTTAAATAAAACAATTGTATAATTATATATTTTAAACAATATGGAACATAATTTCATATATGTTTCATTACATATAAAACTTATAGAAATATGAAATATTTTTAAATAAAAAATGTATTATTTAACCTACAAATTGCATCTATTATAATTTAGAAATTTTTTTTTAAAATTTTTCAAACAAATAAAAATGATAAACTTTAAAGATAAGCAGTAACCATAATTTTTTTTTTTTTTTTTTTGGAATGTGAAGGGAAAAATATCCTAAACTTTAGAAGTTCTCTTTTTGAATTCAAAATGAAATTTGTTATTTAACATTTATGATTCCATTTCTAAATGAAGTTACCCTTCATTAATGAGGGTATTTTTGAACCACATAAAAGTTCAATTGAAAGAGGAGAATTCTCTTATATATAGTATAGATAAAATAAAATTAGACCCATCACATGCGCTTTGCGCATGCAATAATGCTCTTTTTTATTTATTTGATTTTTTGTTTAGTGTTATAATACTTAAAAGTGATATATAAACAACTGTGTGTGTGTGTGTGTGTGTGTGTGTGTGTTTACGAATGAGGTAAGGTAACGTGGAATAATGTTTAAAAATAAGATAAAGAACCATAAGAAGTTGAAACCCAATAGGACATTTGAATTTATTGATTGGGATAAGAATTGTGATCAATAAAAAACATTTGAGATTTGAACAAAAGAAAGATGATATAAATTAGTGTAGATGGATGGACATTTGTAATAATTGTATAGAATTCGAATAACAAAAATTTTGAAATGTTTTAAAGAATTAAAATAAATAAATAAATAAATAACACCATAGAAATTTTGGGATAAGAATGAGTAGTTTTTACTTTTTATGTGAGGCAGGTTTTTTTTTTTTTTTTTTTGGAAGTAGTAATTTTTTTTTTTTTTATAAAGATAATTGAAGTATTTGAATTCAAATAAATAATAAATACAAATATCATACATTTGAATACAAATGGATGGTGAGAATAACAATTTTTTTTTTTTCCTTTTGTACTTGAGATAGTATTACTATTTTAACCTTTTTTTTTATTTTCTATAGAAAAAAATTAAACTAAAAATATGTTATTTTAGAATTTGTATGAGAATATTTTGATATGCCAAATATTGAAGACAAAATAAAGAAATCATTTTATCAATAGTATAGATAATTAGTGTATTACATTTTTAAAAATGAAAGAACGTTTCCTCGAGTCCGTAACAATTCCATAACGGGTTCATAGAGGAGATCTTGGGTCTGTAAAATAATCCTTCAAGCCTGTTTGAATTACCAACAATAGTCAATTTGGCATCGTAATTCGTAACTATGCCACTCGAGTGCTGTGTGCGTGAACGCCACTCACCTTCTTCCCAAATATGCCTAACCCGAGTCCATGATCCAGTACCATCCTAAATCTTGACGGTTGGATTTAAAGATAAAATGGCAGTGCTCACCTACATGCCTGTAATTTGTTGCTTCTAAGTTCCACTCATCAGTGCCTCAATGGTCACGTCCACGGGTTCCGCCACAATGGTCACCCCGTTCACCCATTTTTTATTAAAAAAAAAATGCTCTACTAATCATGACTATATTTATGAGGATTGACTTCATTAATTGAACTGCTCTTGTTCACTACCACGTATATAGAACTCCATCCACAATTGGAGAGGATTAGGAGCACTAGCAGTTGTTCTAAAAAATAATCTATTTTAACACACCAAAATGTTATTTTATTTATTTTAACATAGCATTTGACAATATATATTACGACATATCTCTTACTTTTAACACATTACCATTATTCATAAAATAAGATCAACTTTTTATTACATATATATAAAAAATATAAAAAAACACAAAACACAAAACAAAACGCTGTGACAGAATAGAACACTTGACATTAAAAAAGAAGATAAGCAAAATATCTCAACCACAAAATGAGAAACCTGACATGTGAGAGGAGAGAGAAAAGGAAAATAAAGAATACAAAAATAATAGCACACGGTAATGTACACTTCTATTAAACCAAATGCTAAATTTTTTTGGCATTTGAGGAATTTGATTTAAGAGCATTCCTATTAGGTGTGTCAAATGCTAAAAATTTTGCATTTGAAGCACCAAACACCAAAAAACCACTCACATTAGGTGTTTTAAATGCCAAAATATTTGGCATGGATGAACAGCGCAATCTCAAATTTGGAAGCGTACTGTTGACGAATTGCAAAACTTTTATTATTATTTTATTTGCCGATGGGCCTAAACGAGAAAAAAAAATTTCCTTTTTTTTTTTAATCAACTGTTCCCTCTCTCCTCTCTCCTCTCACACCTCTAAAGCTCTCTCCCCTGTCTGCCTTCATCTCTCCCTCTTCACTCTCATTCTCTTCCTCTCTCATCCTCAATCTACTCCGCTGACCTCGAGCCGCTGCCATGTCGCCAATCTCTCTCTCTCTCTCTCTCTCTCTCTCTCTCTCTCTCTCTCTCTCTCTCTCTCTCTCTCTCTCTCTCTCTCTCTCTCTCTCTCTCTCTCTCTCTCTCTCTGAGTGCTTTTGTAATAGTAGTTGGTTGATTTTGGTTGGTGGTGATGGGTTTGTAACAATGGTGGGATGTGGTGGTGGGTTTGTGACAGTGGTTGGTTGTGGTGGGGTAGGCTATGTGGGGGTGGCAGTGAGCTGGGTAGGAGTGGTGATGAGCTATTGAAATGAGTTTTTTTTTTTATTTTGTATTTCTTTATATTTATATTGTTGGTTTTTTTAATTTTATTTTAATATTTGTATATATTATTTTAATGTATAGAATTGAAGAATAGAAGATGTGATGTATGATAAATTGTAAATTGATGTGTTAAAATAATAAAGTAGCATTTTTGATATGTTAAAATGGCATTATTTTACAACGCCTAATGGGAATGCTCTAAGGATGGTTTTATATTTCATGTATTAAATACAAAAAATTTAACATTTAACACACTTGATGTGTATTATAAATATTTCATTAGAAACTGATGGTGAACTAAAAGTTGGTGAACACCAGGCTCGTCCATAAGAGTCGTCTAGGCCAAAAAGACATAGATAACTATGCTTAATGATACAGTCATCCATAAACTTTAAGGTCATTCGTGAAGGGTTGTACCAGGACGATCCTTCAACACTTGGAAAGATTCAAGATGAGTTTATCTACATAAACTAATAAATTGAACCACTTGTTATTGTTCCAAGGCATGAGTAAGGCCTCGGTTCACAACTATATCTCTCTACGAAATACTTAACTGCCAATAACAATTATAGAAAATGAAATATAATAACTCCCATAGTAGTTGTGAAAGTTATCTTTGAACCCTCATTGTAATCTTTATTCATTGAAACAAATCAATACACCTGTACAAGATATACACCTTCGAAAAAAAAAAAAAATTCCCGTTCTCACGATTTGACTTGGCGACGTAGCCTTCACATTTTTAAATAACTTTTTGAATCTTCCAAATTCATGCCCGAGAAAGAAAGTAATCTACCCAAGCAAGCCAAAGAAACAATCAAAGATTAACACTGACATTATTTAATTAATTACTTCTAATATACTTTATAAAATCATTTTCTTTCTTATGAGTAATACTTGAGAAATTTATTTCTTATGGATAATCAACCATAACATAAGCATATGTTCGTGGACAAATTTCCTATTGAAACCGAGGAGGAAAAATGTTTTCCCTCAACAACTCCACAGCCTTTCTGTTACTATTATTTGGAGTGTTTTCCCTTACCCGCTCCATTAATTCCCAAATAATCTATGATTACAGCATATGTTCAGATCAATCAAATGAAACCTCCAACACCTCTTACAATTCCAACCTCACAGTGCTGTTGGAGTCTTTATACTCTAAAGCTTCCCAAAACCACAGCTTCTGCAACTTAAGTTCTAATGTTGGCATCTACGCCCTCTTCCTCTGCAGAGGTGATGTTTCTCATAGTACCTGCCAAACCTGTGTAAGCTACGCGATCGGAAATATCACAACTCGATGTCCATCTAACAAGAGTGCCATCATATGGTACGATCAGTGTTTGTTACGATACTCCGATGTTAATTTCTTTGGACAGGCACAAATATCGCCAATGGTGCTCATGTGGAATTACGAGAATACTTCTTCACCTGACCTACCAAATTTTTACGCACTTGCTCTGATGTACAATCTAATAAATCGTACCAAGGTAACAGATATATTGTACGCGAGTGATAGTCAGACAGTGACATTGAGTGATGGGTCCAAGACAAGTTATGGGTTGGTGCAGTGTACTAGAGATATCAATGATAGTTCATGTAGCCAGTGCTTAAGCGACTTGATGAAAACAGCCAATTCATGTTGCCAGGCCAAAATAGGGTGGCGTATTTTAGGCCCAAGTTGCTATCTGAGGTACGAGAACTACTCTTTTACTGAGCAATCAACAGCAATCCAGCCTGTTAATGGTAAGACATGTATATTTTGTATTTTCATGTAAATCCTCCCCACCCCTTTCCTATTTTGGGCTTATTAAATTTTAAATTTGATTAGCAGAAATCCTGCGGTTTTGAATTTGGGATTTTCAATCAAAAAGTAAAGTTTAGGTACAATATTTAAGTTGCTTGATTGAAATCGAAAATATGATTTTATATATGTTTCAATTGGCTCAATTAGTAAATAAAATAAAATAAAATAAAAAGTAGTTTCATTGACCAATATTAAACAAATTTTTTTTTTTCTAAGAACAATTAAATTCAATGTAATAACTAGTTGTTAATTAGGATAACTATCCTTCTATGCTTGAAGTTTAACTTAAATCAAAATACCTTATTTGGATAGTTTAAAATGATAAAGATTTGGATTTGGATAAAATCTACCAATGATTTCTCAAAATATTTCTTGAATAATTTTGCTAGTTACCATGGGGGGTGGGGGGAGGATTTGAATTATAGATGTTTCTGTTGAGAATACTAGATGTTTTTGGAGGATTTAAATTTCGAAGGTACTGATTGAACTATAAAGCTTTTGATAATGATTTTAAAACCTAAAATCATTGAATTTGAAATAACCACATGTAATCTTAAAATTTCTTACCTGCATTCCAAAATGGCAGGCTAAAACCACAATAATGACTAAAGAACATGTATATGTTCCCAAAAAGGCAAAAACATTAGAATATCTTGCCAAGAAGTGCTACGTCCACAATATTTTCGCAATATTTCATAATTGGTTAGTTTCTATTGGTTCCAATTTGAACCTATCACTGAGATTACTTTTTTGCCCCAACAATAACTAGTAACAACTTGCCACTTAAGATTTGTTGTAAACATAACATTTCTCTATCCCAAAATATATAAACAGATTAAGTTAATATTGTACAGATACTAGCCATACCAAGGAAATATATCACACCAACCATTAAACCAGTATTAGTACTCCTCTAAAATGTACCCAAAAAAATTAGGTTGTACCGGCCTATTACAGCTATACTAGCCCGTACAAGTTGATATTAGTGTTTTGGCTAATAATAAAAAATTGAAAAAAATTTATTAAAAAACATGTTATTTAAGCTAATATAATGGTTAATGTACTTAAGCTAATATGTAGGCTTATAAAATATGTGGATTTGAAATTTTATATTTAAACATAAAAATAAATAAATTCATACTTAGAATGTGGCATTTTAATAAATAAATTTCAATTTTTTCTAATGTGGATTATTTAATTTATTTATTAAAATGTTGACGTGACATTTAAAAAATGCAAAATGATTTTTTTAAAATATTATTTTAAGGACAAAGTTTAGCTACAAAATTGGTTGTAGCCTTAGGCGACAAACTCACTTAATAAAATAAATATTACTGCATATTTTGAAAATCTAACCGTTAAATTACATGTTCTTTACGCTTTTAATGTACATGTCAATTTTTGTGTCAATCGGATATCATTTACTATATAATCTATAATCTTATATTTTATGCATAATTTTAAATTACAAAAACTTGCAATTTAAAAATTTATTGATGACATAGCTATTGATCTTTAATTTTCTTGAAATTTTGCAAACATGGAAGATATAAGAAAAAGATGCAATCCAATGATGGATTTGTCAAAATTTACTTCCAATAAGAGATATTGAGCGAGTTTGTAGCTTAAGGCTACAATCGATTTTGTAGCTAAACTTTGTCCTTATTTTAATGACCATCTTAGCGTCTAATGTGTTAATAGTGCACTTCATATGTCACATAGGTTATTTCCGTTAGTGAGATAATGGTAGGAATTTAAAAGAGAATGATTTTTTGATTTTAAGAACCGAATCTGGAAAAAAAAAAAATGGGCGACTAAAACATAGGGACTCAAAGTGTATTTATACCAAAATTTTTATTAGGGACTTTTTTTAATAGAATTTTAACATATTACACCCGTTTTTTATGGTACTTTAATAGATGAAGTACCATCCTCCATTAATTTGCTACTAGTGATTTTCATTAAAAGTTTTCCTCTTTTTTTTTCTTTTTTTTTTTTTGGGGGGGGGGGGGGGGGGGGGGTGAAATACTTTAATAGATTTGATTTGTCTTTATCAGTGACAGTTTGGGCAGGAGGTAGAGGAAAGAAGACAACAAAGACAATAATCATTACTGTATCATCAATTGCATCAGTTGCAGTAGTTGCAACTCTCTTGGGTTTCTGGTTTTATACATCCTCTGGTAGAAGGAAACAAGAAGAAGGTAGATTTAATTTATCAAATCTTCTAAATTTTTTGTTTCCTGATGATTATTAATTAATTTTCCAAAATCTAATTTATTACTCAGAGAGGGAAGAAAGCCAAGAAACTCCCGTTACAAAATTATTTTCCAAGTTTAGTTTCGATGCACTTAATAGACAGTCCTATGCATGCAAAGGGTTGTGATGAAGACAATGGAGAAATGCATTACTTCAATTTAAGTACCATACTCACAGCTACAAACAATTTCTCTGATGTTAATAAGCTTGGAGAAGGTGGATTCGGTCCAGTTTATAAGGTTAGAAGAAAAATTAATTTTTTTATACAAATTTGGAAATTTTTATTTGATTTTTATCATTAGAATATAATATCCAACCGTGGTTATATGATCGGTGACAAATATAACATTGTAGTGATCCTTTGATTTTAGGAGAAATGGTATCAGTGAACTATAGTGTTGTATCATGTAGCAAAGTGTCTACCAATATTGTGTGATAATGGAATTTAAATGTTTCTAGGGTAAGTTGATTAGTGGAAAGGAAATAGCAGTTAAAAGGCTTTCAATACGATCTAAACAAGGTCTTGAAGAGTTCAAAAACGAAGTGATTTTAATTGCAAAACTTCAGCATAGGAATCTAGTAAGGCTCTTGGGGTGCTGCTTGGAAGGAAACGAAAAGCTTCTAGTCTATGAATACATGGCTAACACTAGTCTCGATGCCTTCTTGTTTGGTTTGCTCTCTCTCTCTCTCTCTCTCTCTCTCTCTCTCTCTCTCTCTCTCTCTCTCTCTCTCTCTCTCTCTCTCTCTCTCTCTCTCTCTCTCTCTCTCTCTCAGCATCATTTATTATAGGACAATTCTTTCGGCAAAAATTTCATAAATGAGTGAATCATTTGCCACATTATTACAATGTAGATCCAAAGAAATGTAATGAATTAGATTGGGCTAAACGCACAAACATTGTCAATGGGATTGCTAAGGGCCTTCAATATCTACATGAGGACTCTCGGCTCAAAATCATCCACAGGGATATGAAAGCAAGTAATGTATTGTTAGATGATGAAATGAACCCAAAGATATCAGATTTTGGAACTGCTAGAATTTTTGAGGGCAATCAAATAGAAGCAAGCACTAACAGAATTGTTGGTACATAGTAAGTGTTCCCTTTACGCATTTTGATTCTACAAATCACTTATGCTGATTTTTATAGAAAATTTGTTAAGAAATTATCAAACAAAACTTTGGTCCCCTTGCTTACGTTACGTGTTTGGGAAGAGTTTTGGTTTATTCCTTCACCTTGTTGTTTTTTCAAATCATGTTTTAAGCACACATTTAAATTTAGCTATAAAATTAAGTGGAAAACTCTACTAGCTGTAGAATCAAGTTGAAAACTCTACAATTTTAATGGTGATTCAAAGAAAGAACTGCAAGAACAAATAATTGCCAGGGAAGTAACCACTTTCCATAAGTCATTTTTATGTCGATGTCACTTATTCTCTTAGAGATAGCAAATTACATTTAAGACAACCCTGCCTTTATTCTCTTTAACTGAGATTAAAGTCAAATTGTATCCTAATATATATTTTTTCTAACAGTGGATACATGGCACCAGAGTATGCAATGGAGGGATTATTTTCAATAAAGTCTGACGTTTATAGTTTTGGAATTCTAATGCTAGAAATTGTTAGTGGAAAAAAAAACAGTGGCTTCTATCATCCAGAGCGTGCACAAAGCCTTCTGTTATATGTACGTTTCGTATCCTTTTCTTTATCTGATGCTCAAATTATGTTTTTACGTATTGTTGTGAACTAAAGAAAACTACCATTAGGCTTGGCGACTATGGAATGAAGGCAAAGGAATGGAGTTCATAGATCAGACAATAGTTGATATTTGTCCGATAAGTGAGGCTCTGAGATTGATCCATATTGCATTGTTATGTGTTCAAGAAGATCCAAATGATCGGCCTACCATGTCAATGGTCATTCTCATGCTTGCAAGCAAATCGATCAAACTTCCTCAACCGTTGGCACCTCCATTTTCTGTAGCTAGATTTATCATGTTTGATCAATCCTCATCAAATGAGATGGGAATAAGATTTATTACATCTGATCAATCTTCAACAAGTGCGTCTAGGTAGTGACGAGATTGATTGGAGCGTGCTATCAGTAAGTGTTTCACTTTGACTACAAAATTTCGGGGCTAGAAGCTTCTTCAAATAGGGTATGCGTCATATTCATGTTAGGAACAATAGCATCTCTAAATACACCATATTTGTATTTTTGTTCTAGTGCTAAAAATTTAAATTTATCTGCATCGTCACAGGAATTTTTGTACTAGTGTTAAAGACATGATTTCTAAATAATATGAATTAGATTAAACTAGTATAAACTGAAATAATGTTTCTAAGATATTATTTCGGTATCAAATGAATTCCATTTGAATTTTTTCCTTAGAGCTAGATATCCAAACTTAAAAGGTTTGGATAATTGATATCAAAACTGATTTGTAGAACTGTAATAGTTTTTTCAAGACACGATTTATGTATAGCATGAATACTATTAAAATTTTGCCTTAGAGATATCCAAGGTTTGAGTATCTAATTTCTAAGACACAATTTTTGTATAATATGAATTCTATTGAATTTTTCACATAGAAATATCCAAACTAATATTTAAAATTGAAATTGTTTTTAAGACATGATTTCTAAATAACATTAATAAGATTGAATTTTTGCTTTGAAAGTGGATGTTTGATATCCAAACTCATACAAGGACTAAAATATTGTTTCTAAGACACGATTTCTCTATAAAATAAGTACTACTTGACTTTTTTTTCTTAGAGATTTCCAAATCTTAATGATTTGAATGTTGGATATCCAAACTAATTTGTAGATCTAAAATAGTCTTTCTAATACACGATTTTTGTATAGTATGAATACTATTAAATTTTTGCCTTACAGATATCCAAACCTTAAAAGGTTTGGATGTCTAATATCCAAAATGTCTAATATCCAAACTCACATGTAGAATTAAGATAGTATTTCTAAAATGATTTCTATATATCGTGAATTTTATTAAATTTTGCGTTAGAAATATCCAAAACTTAAGGGTTGGATGTCTTATATCCAATCTAATATCAATATGTAGAACTAAAATATTCTAAGACATGATTACGGTTTAAAATGAATTTGATTGAATTTTCACTTTAGAGATATCCAAACTAATATGTAGAATTGAAATTTTTTTAAAAAAATGATTTCTAAATAACGTGAATAAAATTGAATTTTTACTTTAAAGGTCGATGTTTGATATCCAAACTCATATGTGAAATGATGTAATAATTCTAATACATGATTTCGATATAAAATAAATAATATTTAAATTTTTGCCTTAAAGATATCCAAACTAATTAATAGATTCGAAATGTAGTTCCTTTTTTTTTTTTTTTTCTTTTTTTTTTTTTCTTTTGAAAAACAAACACACACACACAAGGGAGAGGGAAAGGGGTTCTAACACAAAAGCACACCATAACTCCACTCAAAAGTCATGGTAACTTTTAAAAGAGAGTGAGACAAGTTATACTACACACAACACACTCTCTTAAATAATATGAGACAATTATCCATTCTTTTTTTTTTTTAGAAACAAACACACACACACACACACACACACAAGGGAGAGGGAAATGAGTTCTAACACAAAAGCACACCAAAACTCCACTCAAAAGTCATGGTAACTTTTAAGAGAGGGTGGGGTAAGTTATACTACACACAACACAATCTCTTAAGAAATATGGGACAATTACTCTTTTTTTTTTTTTTTTTTAGAAACAAACACACACACACACAAGAGAGAGAGAAATGGATTCTAACACAAAGACACAAATATTATTCCTAAGACAGGATAGTGTACTTACATTTTTTATTTTTTATTTTTTATTTTTTAAATCTGATATTGTACTTACATGATTGTTCTTTACATGAAAATGTTGGTGTACTTATTTTTCAATGGTCGGTCCAGCAAAACTGCTCATGGGTAATATTCCCACATCCAAACAAAAGTTGCTGAAAAAAAAAAAGGGTGTGGGGCCACTAAGGCTATGTTAAATTGGGCCATTGCATATTTAACCCATAAAACCATATCTTTAACAAAAATAAAGGATTAGTGCTTCCCTGAACAAGTTCCAGTCCCCAAAAAACAAAAAAGTTTTAACGTTATAACAGTTGCGCAGGAATTGTCAAAATCTCTCTAAGATGTTCATCCAAACAACGTATTCACTTTAACAATATTCCGTACAAGGATAGTCATTTCACCATAGCCAAAACTAAAAACAAAAAACAAAAAAAAACTTCCCTAAAATCATCCTCGTTGACATCTGTGGGCCGATAGAAAAGTTTCCTCTAGTCCATTATGTCCATACCAATCTCTGTAATGGGCTTACTCAGAGATCTTGGGCCTGCAAAAAATCCTCAAGCCTTCTTGTATTTTCAACAATTGCCAAATTAGCATATAGAAGTTATGCCAATAATTGAGTCCTAACTGAGCCCATGAACTGTAATCATGGCAGCATTAGAGAATTGAGGTTTCGATTCAGGATGAACCTACGTATACATACCTGGATTTGTTGCTTACAGGCTGTAAGTTACAGCCATCGTAATTACATCTCTGAGGTTTAAGTTTAACAGCATTGAACTGCTCTTGTTCACTACCACAAGTTTGAATTCCATCCACAATTAGAGAGGATTATTGCTTCATTAGAATTTAGATACTCTTTCCAGGTCTTCATTTTGCAATTGAGGTGGGTTACAACTTACAAGCCAATAAGAATATGTCTAGGTCTTTTTTTTTTCTTTTTTTCTTTTTCATTACTAGTACATTGCCCATGAACGAATTGATTAAAAATTATGTGTCAATATATCAAGAATATATTAACAATTAGTGAGTTATTTGAAGTTTTAATATAGTTTTACCTAAAGTGAACTAACTATTATTTTTTATAATTAACACATGAAATAAGTATTATACAACAAAATCAATATTATATATATGGGCAAGACTTAGGTACAAACATGAAATTGCAAAAAGTTAATGGATCTGCTTACTAAATCATGGACTTGATTCTTGAAGCAATCAGATTAGGATCACCTGACAGTCAACCCCAAGATTGTTTGGTTTGAAAATCTCCAAATATCAGCGGAAGCTGTTGTGACTTGTGAGTCGTTTGGGATTTGGTATTGACTCTGGTGAATCAACCAAAACATCATATAATTAATGGTCTATGTTTTTGGTAGGGAGATCGAGAAGTATACTGCCACTTGAATTGAGGTTATTAAACATTTAAACTCCAGTACATGTTCCATTTTGGCTGCGGCAGAACCGTTATTTAATTCCAGTCCAAGTTAGAGTCAGTGTTAGTACAAATATACTAAAAAAATTCTATTTAAACTAAAAAGTTATTTTATCTATTTGTCTATTTGTCAAGATCTAAGTCGTGACCACCTCGAACTTGACTAGCACCACTTTTAACACGGGGAGCTATGGTGATGGGCTATAACTATCTTAGTAAATAATATAAAAATAAAAAATAAAAAATAAAAACATTATTGTTGATTAATTTTCTGCTTGCTTTCTATTATTATTATTGATGGGTCCTATATAGGACCTTTTCAATATAGAAATTTTTTTTTTTTTTTTTTTTTTAGCAGAAGGTTAGAATTTTATTAAATACAAACTGATGTTTACAAGTATGGCCAACCAAAAGGAATGGCATTAAGGGGGTGCGACTACAGCTTAGTCAGACCCCTTACGGATTGAAATACAAAGACCGTCCAAAACTAATCAGATACAAATACTCATGTCTCTATCCTTATGTCTGCTGTACTGCTACGAGAACTTGGTATTCATTCAACAATCCTACTGCACTCTCCACAATCCACCGCTGCTGTGACTGAACGTGCTTGAAATAATAGCAATTTCGGGTATTCCAAATGCTCCACGCCATGATTGCCTACTTGTCCAGCTCCGGTGGCTCTAGCATTTCCTGCATATGTTTGAAGAGCAGGAAAAAATCAGCCACCTCATTGCTGCATTTCTGTATATGCCTAGCCCAACGCCCATACATTTCTTGCGAATGGACATTTCCATAGGATGTGAGCAACAGTCTCTGGTTCCTGGCGACAGATCCCGCACGTAAACTCCACTTGGATTTTCCTACGGCTCAAGTTGTCCCTCGTAGGAAGGCAGTTTGAGCATGCCCTCCACAGGAATGTTCGCACCTTTGGACGTACGTTAAGCTTTCAGATTTTCCTCCATGTAACACTGTGTTCCCGAGCCGATGAGTGCTCTGCCAATGCGCCAAATTGCAGTCTTAAAGCAACTCTATATGCAGTTTTCACAGTGAATGTTTTCTCTTTATTCTCAGTCTAGACTAGCGTGTCATGGGAGTGAAGCCAGTTGAGGGGAAGAGATAAGATTTGCTTACAGATACTTGGGGTAAATGTTTCTGCCAGTTTTCCCCTATCCCACTGGCGTGAACTTTGGTCTATCAACTCGCACACTTTCATCTCCGGATTAGGCTCATGTAAGAACGTTGGAGCACATGGGAGCCATTTATGTGTGGTTACCCCGATACTGTTGCCATCTCCAGTCTGCCGTGTGGACCCTTCCCTTAGTACCTCTCTTGCAGCCAGCAATGACCTCCAAACAGCCGATGGATTAGATCCCAATTCTGCCATCAAGAAGCTACAATTAGGGAAATACCTCGCCTTGTACACCCTATAGAATAGTGATTGTTCATTATGAATAAGCCTCCATGCTTACTTAGCCAACATTGCCAAGTTGAAAGCCGATATATCTCGGAATCCCATACCTCCCTTCTTCTTATCTTCACACAATTTTTTCCAATTGATCCAATGAATCTTCTTTTCATCCTTGGTTTGGCCTAACCAGTAATTAGATAAGAGGGAGTTGATTTTGTTACAAATGGCATTAGGCAGTTTGAATAAACTCATTGAGTAAGTCGGTATAGCTTAGGCAACCGTCTTAATCAAGATCTCCTTCCCTGCTTTAGATATAAGCTTTTCCTTCCACCCCATCACCCTTTTAGTGATTTTTTCTTAAAGCTCCTTAAAGGTGTTAACCTTTGATTTTCCACACACCATTGGTAGTCCTAAAAATTTTTCACAATTGGCCATTATCCTTGCCCCCATCATTTGTTGTATAGCCCTTCTCACTTCTGGTTTGGTGTTAATGCTGAAAAATAATGATGTATTTTGTTTGTTGATTGCTTGATCAGATGCAGCTTCATAAATCCCCAAAAGATCCAGTAACCTTTGACACTCCTCCACAGTGGCTTGACAAAACAAAAGGCTATCATCAGCAAACAAAAGGTGAAAGATACACACCCCATGTTGGCTAGACTTTATGCCTCTCAAAGTGTGCCTTTCTTCGGCTTTTCTAAGCATGGCAGACAAGCCTTCAGCATAAAGAAGGAATAAGTAAGGGGAAAGTGGGTCCCCCTGCTTTATTCCTCTTGATGGTTTGATGAATCCACATGATTCCCCATTGATTAGGACTAAATATGAGGTTGTTATAATTGTCTCCATGGCTAATTGAACCCATTTGGGATCAAAACCAAGCTTAAGCATTATTTGTCTTAGAAAGCCCCACTCCACTCAGTCATAAGCCTTGCTAATGTCAAGCTTGACTGCCATTTGTCCCCTCCTACCTCTTCTTCGGTTCCTCATCCTGTGCAATAACTTATATGCTACAGTAATATTATCAATTATAAGCCTGTTAGGTAAAAAGGCACCATGTGCATCAGATATCACCATAGGAAGGACACATTTCAAACGATTAGCTACAACCTTAGAGACAATTCTAGATATTACATTTCCCAAACTTATTGGCCTATAGTCAGACATGTTTTTCAATTCATTGTTCTTCGGAATAAGCACAATATATGTATAATTCATTTTATGCAGCATGTGACCAGAATTTAAAACTAACAGCACCGCAAGTGTAACATCTTGACCAACTCTATGCCAATACTTTTGAAAAAATAAAGGGGGCATACCATCTGGTCCGGGGGATTTTAAAGGGTGCATCTGAAACAATGCTTGCCTTACCTCCTCCGGTCTGTACCTTTGGAGTAAGGTTGTATTCATATCTAGAGTGACTACTTGATCCACTGCGTTCAATACCCCACTAAAGTCTATCGGGTTGGTGGAGGTAAATAAATCATTGAAGTAGTTTATGGCTATCTCGGCAATCTGGTCATCATTCTAGCACCATACCCTAGTTTGGGATGTGATTCCAGAAATATGGTTTTTCCTACGTCGTTGGCTGGCTCTTTAGTGGAAGAATTTTGTGTTTTTGTCACCTGTCGGTAACCAAATAGATCTTGACCTCTTTCTCCAATAAAATTCATCCTGGTGGAGGAGTGCATTAATCTCGTTCTTCAGTGCTTTGATTGTTGGTTAGTTTGCCGGATCATTTTGTAGAGCTAATTCCTCCAAAGCTGACTGCTTCTTGGATTCTTGTTTTGAAATTCCCCACTGTGGTTCGACTCCATTGAATCAAGGCTTGCCTACATCGTCTAATCTTCTCAAACAACCGATACATAGGGCTACTCGCCCCACTCTCGGCCTCCCAAGCAACCTGGATTATCGCTTCACATCCTTCATGATATGCCCACTTTTCCTCAAACCTTCTTGGTACTTTTTTCTTCCTGCATATTTGGTTAGGCACAAATATATTGATAAAAATCGGATTGTGATCAGAATAGGAAGATTGAATGTGATAGACCTTTCCATGGGGAAAGAGAGATCTCTATTCAGAATTTGCACATGCTCTATCCAACCGTTCTTGAACAAAAGCATCGCCAGGGCGTCCATTATTCCATGTGAAAATATTCCCTTGGAAACCCAAGTCCACCAAACCACAATGAAGAAGTGCTGTCCGGAATTCCATCATTGGTTGTTGTTGTTTTAGTAGGTGTCCCTGCTTTTCTGAAGATTGTAAAATCTCATTGAAATCGCCACAACATAACCATGGGATTGAAAACCTTGTGTGCAGGTGTTTTAAGAGTCGCCAAGACTCCCTCTTCCTCGGTTCCTCCGACCATCTATAAAAACTTGTTAACCTTCATGGTGAGTCTGCTCCATTCAGTATGAGTGCATCGATATGATTAGGTGAGTAGGTTTTTATATGTAATTGTACATCCTCCTTCCACAGTAAAGCCAAGCCACCTTTTCTTTGTTCACTTGGTACAGCTAACATGCAACGGTAAGGTAAATCAGCCTGGATCCGCCGCATCTCCTCGACTAATTGTTTTGTTTCCATAAAAAATAGGACCTTGGGAGCTTTTTCCCTCACAAGATGAGAGGGCACATTAACTGCACGTTGGTTCCCAAGCCCCCGGCAATTCCAGCTTAAAAGATTCATTGGTGTCGGCATGGCTAATCCTCAGCCTCCGGCGTTGACAATAGCTTGATATGGTTGGCATCTTGTATTTTAGTCTGCTTGCCACACGAAACAGGTTCCTTGAAAGTTGCTACTTCATCCTCAGATAATCTTCTCTTGGATCTGATGGTAACTGCACAGCTAGGGTTTGTTGTTGAAGACCCTTGCTTTCTCTCTATTTTTTTCCATGTAGGACCCTTGCTGCTGTCCCGATTCTAGTCTTTTTTCTCCAAGTCACGTGCTGCCTTACGTGGTTTTTTTTATTGATGCATGTAAGGCGCTAGTCACAGAAGCGTATTCTACTGGAACACTTATTAGGGCATTAGGTGCTTCTTGCTTCATTAGTTCAGCCATGCAATTCATTCCCTCCTTAATGTTTGTTACGGTTTGGGAAGTATCCAATCCCGAGATATTTGCTGCCAATAATATCTCATTTAATGATTCGGTTTCCATTCCAATCTTGTTAACCGTTTGGCAGCTGTCTTCAACGCCTCCTTGGTTAGCATTAAATGCATTAATGATTGGTGGTTTCAGCTGTTGAGGCGCATGGGGAGCCTCCTTCGCACCTCTGACTATCTTCGACACACCGTCCTTCCTCGTCGGCCTCCTTTGATTTGTTCCAGCCCTGGTGCTTTCCTCCTTCCGACGGTATCCAACTTTCAGCCATTCACTGTATGGCAGATCAGCCAACCCCTGGTCCGTGGCTTTTAAGCAAGCCTTTGCTTCATGTCCGAAATAGCCACAGCAGAAACACAGCCCAGCCAGACATTCATATTTGAACCCAACCCGAATTTTATCACCCTCTGGACTAGCCACAATCCCCCCTACATATCGACTTATCCAATGGAAGCTCAATTCTAATCTGAATAAACCGAGCTTGCTCCGACGTGAAAGCAGTGGTATCGATCTCCACTACTTCACCTAGCCCCTTTCCAATGTCTCTGCCAGTCTCCTCCGTAAGTAAGTCAAATGGCAATCCCCAAATCTGAATCCACATTGGAATCGTTTGGAATATCACTGATGCTGCTGTCATACCTCGTTCCCATCTTCAAAGCACCAAAGGATGATCTTCGAAACTCCACTGTCCATTGTTAATGACCCATTTCAATTGACTCTCCAGTGTGAATTTAAATTGAAACATGCCCTTCCCAACATCGACAATCTTGAGATCAGACCCAGTCTCCATACCGCCCTAAGCAATGATTTCACCGCCCTTTGATTGTACGGTTGGGTTGTTAGGAAGCATCCTAAGAGACCTAAAGAGCATTCTTCTAGTATTTCCTTTCTCCGGGTTGCCCCGACTTGACACACTTCCCCTTCCTCCTCGGTTAAGTTGATTCTTTGTAGCCTTTCAATGAAATCTCCATCCATTTTGTACCCCAAAGCTATGTAGGTCCTGACCAGTACTCCCTTGCTTTACTTGAAAGATCAATAGAAGCACACCACTACTTGATGAAGAAAAGCTCACCCTTGGTGAGAAGAAAGCAATATAGAAATTTCACCATAACAATGAGATAAAGAAAAACATAAGTTATCCTAAAACAAAGAGATAAGATAACACCTATCCTAAACTAATGCTCAATTTGAAAATACAAGACAGGATAATTATTCAATAATATAACCTATCAACTAAGAGTCTGTTTAGGATCTACTTATTTTGCTGAAACTGAAAATTTTTTGTTGAAAGTATTGTATATAAAGGTAAAAGTTAGCTGAAATAGTATAGTGAGACACTATTTTAGTATACAATGCACCCATAAATAGTAGCAAAAATAAGCTAAATAGTAAAATAAGTTAGTTTTTTAATTTTTGCCAAACACACACTAATACTCCTAATAGATCATGCTTGTAACAATTCAATCTTATGCAACTACTGCCAAATTTGGATTGTCCACACAATACATATCAATCCTTAACACTATTTTAGTATGCATTTAACATTACACCCTACATTTCATTTCTTACTATATGGTCACCAACCCCAAAAGTGGGGCATATTAGATTTGCTTTATAATGAGTCAATCCGCCATCGCCATGTGTCCAAGGCATAGCAAGCATGTGGCCATTAGTTGTGGTCCATGTGTCCAAGATAGTGGATGAAAGTCATAGCAAGATCAATCATGGACCATTACAGCAGCATGCTATAGGTTTTGGGAATATTACAATAGAAGGCCAGCTTGTTGAGGAAGCATTATTGCGTGTAGTACAAGCGCAAACACACTTGTCAAAGAAGTATCAAATGCACATGGTCCCATTTTGTCAAGACTCTATTTTGTTCTTCTCCAATGGGAAGGCAACACCTTACCCATTAGGAAAGTGACACATACCCATTTCCATCATTATTAAAGAAGGATAAAGGACTCAATACAAGAAGATAGACATGAGGATAGACACTTTATGACACTACAAGTGGAAGCCTTCTTCCCACCTATTCTTTCTCTTCAATCTCCATTGTTTTCTTTCTCTCTTTCTACATTGTAACACAATACCTCCTTTGTAACCATTTTCAGAAAATAGTGGAATATTCGATTGGCTTGTGCCTATGGCTTTCTCCCACTCCCAACATAGAGGGTTTCCACGTTAAAAAAACCTATGTATATTTCTCTCACAACTTTACTCTCATATTCTTCATTTTCTTACAAACACAAAGACACCATTTTTGACAAAGATGATGTCTAAATGTACTGTTAAGGTTTTAGAGATTTTTACAAAATAATCTCCAAAATCTTAACTTATTTTAACACATCACTCATTAAAATAACACCCACCATCTATTAAAAATAAAAGTAATAAAGAGAGAGAGGAGGGAGGATAGAGATATATGAGAGAGATGTAGTAGAGAAAAGAGAGAAATTATTAAAATATTTTAGCACATAGCTATAGAGTAAGTGTATTGTAGCTATGTGCTAAACATTTTGGCATATGACACATTTGATGGAGGTGTAATTTGGTGTTTAATGTGTAAAATGCTAATGCACTAATGCATGTTCTAAACGTGGATACAATTTCAAAAATGCTTCAAATGGTGCATTCCAAACACACAACAGCAACGATTTGCTTAATTATGTGTAGGTGGGATGAGATGGACAAATGCCATTCCACAAAATCCTCTCTTGTGCAATGACAATCTATCTCACCAGACCCTCAAGGCAGGGAAAATTAAACATCTTCCGTTAATACTAGTTTAAATAACTTTTGAATCTTCCAAATTCAAGCAAGAGAAAGGAACTAATCTAACTGAAAGAATGCTATTACAATCCTAGCATGTATTTAGAACCCTTAATACCAAATTTTATGGCTAAGTTGATTTTAAAACTAAACTGATCACAAGTTAAAGTGTAAGTGACTTAGCAAAACATCCAAAGCACAATTTACACTACACAAGCACAGTAATATAGAAAGTTAAAGGAAAAAGAGAAAGGAAGACAAGCAAACCACACAGAACACCACAAGTGTTATGGAAGAGAAAAACCCGAGCCCCAAGCGTAAAAACCTCTTCCCCCACCATTCGTCGGAAATCTCCACTAGGTAAGATAGTTGCAGTACATAAGGTATACAGTGAACCCTCCAAGACCACTCTCCTACATGTACTTGAGTCCTCCAATCTCTAGCTAGCAACCGACTTCACTGAGCCCTTTCTTTTTCTAGTTTACCAAAGACCCTTCATTGAAGCTCCAATGGAATCACCACCAATGAAGATTGGATTTAGATTGTGGCTTCTCAAGTTCCCTTTCTCACTCACTCACTCACAGGTATATGTTTATAGATGAGGAATGTGTTTATAAAATCTCTATCAATAGAATGAAAAGGATGGAAAAGGGAGATGAAGAACTTGGTTTTTCTCTATGAAAAAGCTCTCTTTACATACAAAGGATTGGCTTCACACTCTTGGCACCTTTAGGGTTTCTAGGGTTTAGTCAATACTTATCTAAAGCCCCTTACCATGCCTCACGGCTCTGTGTGTGTACTAGCAGAAAAACAGTATTTGGTGCAGTTTATAGAGTAAAGAGATCGTGTAGCTCGTGACCTATTCACCCCCTAAGGTCGTGAGATGTTCGCAACGTGCACGTCTGCACTCTCAGACAAACACTTACCACGTGGACTTCGCAAACATCTTAGGTCGTGAGTTGGTCACTTCAAGGCCAAGAAATCTCGGGTTGATGCAACTTCCCATTTTCAAGGAAAGGCTCAAGTATACTATCCCAACTTACATGAAAACCTTGAATACAATATATCACCAATAAAATACATTAGATATAAAGTCGTGTGACTAAATAAAGCTAACATAAAGACATGACTTCTCACTACCCAAGAAAGATTTCATTATAAAAAAAAAAAACAAACAAACAAAAAAAAAAAACAAAAAAACAAAACTACCTAAGAAAGCCAAAGAAATAATCAAAGATTAACACTAACATTATTTAACTTCTATTATACTTGATAAAATCATTTTCTTTATTATAAATAATACTTGAGAAAATTATTTCTTATGGATAATTAGTCATAACATGAGCACATGTTCATGGACAAATTTTATGTTGAAGCTAAGGAGAAGAAAAAAAAATCAAAAGAGTCAATATTGTATCGGAAGTCATTTTGGATTGGAGGAAATAAAATATTTCAATAACGTTATTTGGTAAAAAACTACAAATTAATTTACTTGTTAAGCTTACACATTACAATGAAAAAGGACAAAAGATAATAGAAAGAAGAGTTAAATGATACTATGATAGTACATTGGGGGTGGGAGAAAATGATTGTACATTGGGGGTAAGCGGTGTTAGAAAAATATTAAAGAAGTAGAAAAAGTAATGGGTGATAAAAGTTAAAACCAACGGAATAAAAAATATACTAACGTGTGTTTCAAAACTTTTCACATGTTGGAATTAGTTTTTAACTTTTTATCAATTTTTTTTACTCCAGACACGTTAAGTTTTCCTTCTTAAAACTCTTCAAGCTCTAAAGCCGAAACAAAGCATTTCTCTAAATTGTCCTCACATGACTATATGACATCTTTGAGTCAACATTTTTGGCCCAAAAGAAAAGCTTCCTCTAGTCGATCCACACCAACCTCAACGATGGGCTCAGGAGATATTGGGCCTGGACATAATCTTCAATCATCAAGCCTGCTTGGATTACCAACAATGGCCACATCAAGCATTGTCGATTAACCCACATGATCCTCCCCAATAATCTAAACTCATGATCCAATTAGTTATATATCCCATACCTGAGCCCTTGATTAATTTGTGTGAAATAGTTATGTGCTTTTGTATATATATAATCTACTTATTTAAGCTGTCAAAGTGATATTCTAGTGGTTTTAAACTTTCAGTGCCTCTTATTGGTACCTAAGTACTGGGATTAGAACCCTAGCAATCCCTTATTTATAGATAAGTTTATAAGATATCAAATTTTATATATATATATATATATATATATATATATATAATATCAATTTTTTTTTTTTTTTTGAGAATCCATTTCGCGGTGAATGCTATATATAGTTTCTTATTGTGTATGATTGGTGAATATATAATTAAGTTTGATAAGTTTACAAATGAAAATTAATATATCTAATTAAGTTAATATAATATCCACTTTAATTTAGCTATTGATCATTAGAATAAATTTGTGAATTCATAAAAACTTTAGTCATAATATTATCTTTACATTATGCTTCTTCGCTTTTACACCCTAACCCAATTTGTTTTTTTACATCTTTCAGTCTATCAGTATGTCATTTTCTTCCTAATTCTTGTTAATCTACGTGGGGCCGTACAATTCTTCTTATGAGGTGGTGACTTCTTCTTCGATCTCTATATGCTTGGTACTGGAAGAAACCTCTATGAGTATGAGGTTTAGTGATTAATATTTTATTATTTATTTAGGTGGTTGTTCAACACTTTTCCATTGTCGATTAGATGCTTAGACAACAGCAAGAGATTAAGAGAAGTTAAAAATTTCTTGATCCTAACTCAGCTTTTTAAGAAATTAGTCACAGACCCACGCGAAGCATGAAAATATACAATTATTTTGTAACATTTTATAATATATGATTTATTCTATAAAATGTATTGGAGATATTATTTTTAAAATTATTTTTCATCTCTCCATCTCTACAAATATATCATTCTATTATTTTGAATTTTTTTAATTATTTAAAAACTTAGGTGCATTTGATTGATATTGGTCTATTATGTTTTTTGAGATGAAAGATAGAAATACTATATTTTTTTTCAAGTGATCTATTTTATTCAAACTTTTGTATAGTGTGTTATGATTTTTTTTTCTACATCTAAAATTTTTAAGTTCCAAAATTAATTATTTGAATTTCTCATTCTCTTAAGAAGATTATCATGATAATCAAACCTCATTACAAATTTACAATTGATATTACTCAAATAATTTATAGAGACATAATACATAATCATCTCACTTCTTTAATATCTAAAAATTAACTCAAACCAAAACTATAAGATAGAGAGTACATGTGATAAATAACTCCAAAAACACACCACCAAAGTGTATCATCCAAAAGTAGAGACCAAAAAAAAAAAAAAAAAATTCATTAATCTAAATTTACAATTGCAAGAAAGAATTAATAATTGAGAGAGAGAGAGAGAGAGAGAGAGAGAGAACAATAACCTTTTTTGGAAGAGAATGTGAGACAAATAATAAAATTACATAAAATAAGATGAGTAGAAAAATATTTAAAAGAAAAATGTATAGTTCTAAACACCAAATTATCCAAGTCATGCGATGTAATAGAATAATAGTAAATCATTCTATAATTTCAAAGGATAACATGTAACAAATAAAGAAAATAAAATTAAAAAGATAATAAATTAAAATATAACCAAATCATATCAATCTAAAGTAGAGTAAAACATATATATTTATCAATCTAAAGAATCAAACATCCACCAAAATAAAGAATATATATATATATATATATATATAGAGAGAGAGAGAGAGAGAGAGAGAGAGAGAGAGAGAGAGAGAGAGAGAGAGAGAGAGAGTATTCACATTTTTGTATGAGCAAAATATGGATTGAATGGAAGAGAAATAACAAAATTTTATAGTCAAAAAATGGGGAGAAGAAGAGTCAAAATAAAATGAAGATGAAGGGATGGAAAAAGTGTAAGGCCAAGGTATAGATTAGTGGGAAGATAAAAAGATTAAAATAAGAAAATGTTGGAAAATGTGTAATTGTAAAGTGGCAAATTAATAAGGAGAAAAAAATTTTAAATAAGAGAGAAAATATTGAAAATAGATTGATGATGTGGTATTAGTGTGGCGCTGATGTGGCTCAACAAAAACACGGCAACATTAAACTCTACGCTTCAACTTTTAGATATATATATATATATATATATTTTTTCAGTATCTTATTTATAAGGTTGGATGATACTGGTCTTACTGGACAATTTGGGGAGTGTTTGGTAGGGGTATCTAAACAATAATTTTCAATGTTTAAACATCTTTACATATATTTTTACAATACTTTTTAACCGTACATATTTTCACAACATTTAAAGAACGATATTAAAAATTTTTAACTAAACGACCCAATATTTGATGGCCTCATACTTTTCAACTTTTTAGAAAGCTGATAATATCTGGTTGGCTTAAATGACCAATGGGCAAAGATAACGTGATCTTCCTTTATTATTATTATTATTATTATTATTATTATTATTATTATTATTATTTTAAATGGAACGTGGTCTTTTATTTTTAGCTGGGAGGAAGAATATATTTTAACCGAATAATTTCAGACCTAGTAAATTAGTCAGCACTCAACTAAGCTCATAGCTTATAATTAATTGAGCAGTGATACAGTTATTACAAGTTTTACCATATTAAACTTACAAAATGATTATTCTAAAAAAAGAAATAAAAATAAAAAACTTACAAAATAATGTACCGCCAATCATAAAGAAATAATTCAAATATTCATTTATGAAATGATTGAAGTCTACCAATCACTTTTATTGTTACATCAGTTTATGAGCTTAAAACTTGTAGTAGCATTTTACTAACTATTATTTATCATTATTTTTTACTGGTTTAGCTTACTTTTCGTATTTTTTTAATTAGACATATCTTTTTGTTTTAAATATATAATGACAAGTAGTAGTGGGTTTTAATCTTTACATTTTATTTAGTTAGTGGTGATGTAGCAGTCACTCAATAAATAAAAAATTATTTTATAAAAGTACTAGAAGTAAGCCTAACTTATTTTTTAGCATGTGTCTATTTTACCAATACTGTTGGTGCCCTTAATTAATTAGCTTAACCGGCACAAATACTTAAGAACCTAATTGTCTAATTTACCTAAGCGAGTCAAATAATCAATTCCAGTTCTAGAAGTTAAAAAAAGTAGTCAAATGGAACTCCGAGATAAGGTTATTTAACTCATTATAATGAAAAAATAATAATTTTGTTTTTTAATATTAATACTTTAGGAAATTATTTCTTATAGATATCAGCTAGAAGCATATATGTTCATGAACAAAATTTCTGTTCAAGTTGCCCAAAAAAAACATTTCTGTTTAAACCTAGGAGGTAAAATGTTTTGCTTCCAAAACTCCAAATCAAAGTTACTATTATTTGCAGCAGTGTTTGCGCTTAGCAGCTCCATTAATTCCCAGCATACCTACATTTCCCACAATTGTTTAGATCAGATAACCGACAACCCCAATTATAAATCCAACCTCAGAGTCCTGTTGGGTTCTTTATCCTCTAAAGCTTCACAAAACTACAGCTTCTAGCCTTCTACAATGATAGCTCCAATATTGGTATCTACAGTCTCTACCTTTGCCGAGGTGATGTTTCTAATGAAACCTGCCAAAGCTGTGTGATCTATGCGATCCAAGATATCATAAGTAGGTGTCTATCTAATAAAGGTGCCATCATATGGTACGATGAATGCATGTTATGGTTCTCCAACGTTAATTTCTTTGGAGAGCCACAGATGTGGCCAAGGTTGCTCGCATGGAATGCTATGAATACGACTTCACCAGATGATCCCGGTTTTGCTCTAAAAAATGGAATAATAGAAGAAGCTTTACGAACAGATATGTTGTTTAAGGCAGGTAAGAGGGAAATGAGTAATGGGTCTGAGCAAAGATTTGGGTTGATGCAGTGTGCTAGAGATAATAGCGCTTGCAGCCTTTGCTTTAACCAGCTGTTGAAGGAAGCCCTGAACTGTTGCCAATTGTTACGAGGGTGGCATATTTTAGCCCCAAGTTGCAATATAAGGTATAAAGCCTACAAGTTCTTTCAACCAGCGCCACTGCTTCCTCCGCAGCAGCAGCCGCCACCACCCCAACTTGCGCCTGCCGCACCACTACAGCATCTGCCTATTAATGTCACCAGCAAGACAGGTAAGTTTGGATTTTTCTTGGAAAGTTTCTTCCGGCAAATTTTAGGTTTATTAAATTATGAGATTAGGTTGGATTAAAATTCATTTATCTTGATATTGGATATAAAAAAGGTCCAAATGGAAATGGAGATTGGAGCTCAATTATCTCATTTCAGGATAAAGATTTTGATTGTTAGCAAATTCAGAGGTGAATGTTAAAACCATTTGGTATAAGAAGCCCATATTAATCTCATATTTTTGATCCATGAATTTGAAGCGTAAGTAAAGTATTCCTAATGATCCAATGTGAAGTTAGATTTATTGTTACATACAATTCTGTATGGTAAATATTAGAAATAGTCTAAAATTTCTACAGTATACATGATACAGTACAATACACTATAATAAAAAATTAAAAGCCAATTTACGATTTGACAACTATGTGTGAGACCTTCTCAAAAAAAAAAAAAAACTATGTGTGAGAGTTATTAAAAATGTAATTGCGCCTTTGGTACTCATTTATTACTACCCTCAACACCATTTATTTCTTTTTATGTGAACGCATGTAATACAAATTCTCTGTACTATTTTTTGTGTTTTACTTTATATTCTATCAATCACAACTTATCATGTATTTATTTAACTTTCCTTATAAAATGGTCAAAGTTTAAAATGAAAAAAATAAATAAATAAACACATGACAAGTTATGATTGATAAAAACATAAAATAAAATACAAAATATAGTATAGAGAATTTGTATTCTTATGTTCTTGTGTTAACAAGTGTATGTGTGAAATGAATTGTTGGATCTCTTGGAAAGCAAACAAAACAAATATAAAAAAATAAAATAAAATTACCTCTTTGACTAAGTCATTTGTGACTCCTAAAAAAATTATCAATTATAATTAAAAACCCAACATTAACCAATGCTTTCAAGCGCTCATTGGCCGGACCAAAAAATATTGTAAGCATACTGATAGATTTATTTTATGATCAGGGCTGACTGAACCATATAAGCAATTGATGCAATCGTGTAAGGCCTCCAAATAAAAAAAGACCCCCACTTGTAAAAAAAAAAAATATATATCTATATATATATATATATATAGATATCTATATATATATATATATAAATAATATTTATCTATATATTTTAATTACAAAAAAAAAATTAAGTATTTTTATTGGTCAATAAAATGCATTAAAAAAGTCACATTGTATCCTAAAATGTAGAATACTACACAATAATAGTGCACACAACTTGATAGGATAAGACTGCACAATACACATAGCACTGTGCAATCTTGTCTACAAGCTCCAACACATCACAAGGCCTAAACTAAGCTGGCCTCCACACGACCCCACACTAATTAATAAGTTATCACTTTTTTTTTAATGCAAACTCTTACTTTATCAATTATTATAAATTATCACACCAATTAATTATTTGATATATATTATATCAACTCATTTGTATTATAGTAATACTAATTTATTGAACCATGTAATAAATTAATTTTATTTGTACAAATTTAGACTTTAAAGTTAAAAAAGAAATCCACTTAAAATTTTCGTCTAAAGCCCCCAAAATTGTTGAGCCGACCCTGTTTATGATGAGATAGCAGGAGAGGGCAGAAAGAATACGACAACCATGGTAATCATAGTGGTATTATCAATTGCAGTAGTTTCTACTGCCTTGGGTATTTGGTATCAGTACCACTCATCTAGGAGGAAAAGACAAGGTAGATTTAGTTCACCTATCTATTATTTGTATTTATAGATTGTCACCAAATAATAATTAATCTAATTTGTAATTCAGAGGGAGAAACAAGCGAAGTAATTCTATTAAAAAATAATTTGCGAGGTTCATCTTCACCACGTTCAGAGGATAGAAATATACACACTATGGATCATGACAACAGTGGAGAAATGCATTACTTCAATCTATGTACCATACAGACTGCTACAAACAATTTCTCTGATGCAAATAAACTTGGAGAAGGTGGTTTTGGTCCTGTTTTCAAGGTTAAGAGAAAGTATAGTATGCACATGAAATTTTGGCAATTTTTTTATCCTTTGCATTTGAAAATTGAGCAATAGTTAGGAACTTAGGATGACCAACATCTAAAGATTGCAGTGGTAATTTGAATTTAGAAGGGAAGATGAGCTATCTACAACGGTAATATTTGGTCAAAATGAGTATTTGCCTCTTTCGCCAAAACTTTCCAACAAAATACCCCTGTTCTAAAATTATTTAGCAAAATACCCTTATTTTAAACTCATTTTCTAAAAGGCGAGTTTCAATGAAAATCTCGATTTTTAGAAAATCGAGTTATGTGAAATCAAATTAAAAAAAAAAAAAAAAAATACATGGAGCTCGAGTTCCATGTAAAATTTCTCACATTACTCGATTTTCATCAAATAGATTTTTTTTATTGAAACTCAATTTTCTTAAAATCAAGTAGCAAAACAGGGGCATTTTACTAGATAGTTTCAGAATAGGTTGAATTACATATTTATAATGTTTTTATTTATAAAATTAAAGGATAAATATATATAGTGAGTGCGGACGCATATAGAAAAAAAGAGAGAAAAAAAAATGTTATTTAGCCTAAAAGCCTCCATCCACAAAGGAAAACTATTGAGGACTTTTATCATATGCTACAGTCCTATGTTACAAATGAACTCAATATAAGGTATCTATAAGATGCTAACCTCTAAATTAACTACACATTGATTATGGTTGATTGCCTTGTAGTACAAACAGAATACTTTGCTTTCACACCAAGTAAAATTAGGCTTAGGCCTTGACAATTGGGCTTGATATCTCTAACATTTATAAATTATTAATAACTTTTCCTCATTTTATGAAACAATTTTCGCCTACTTGAAAATTTGAAACTCTGTAACAAAGGTGGAGCTCATAATTTTTTGAGGGGGGCAACACCTAGCTCCTTTCCACCCGTGTCAACTAATCCTGTGTAACAAATTTTCTTTGATTGAGAAAGTTTTAAATGGTTTCAGGGCAAGTTGACTAACGGAAAAGAAATAGAAGTTAAAAGGCTTTCACTGAATTCCAAACAAGGACTTGAAGAGTTCAAGAATGAAGTGATGTTAATTGTGAAACTTCAACATAGAAATCTAGTAAGGCTCTTGGGATGCTGCTTGGAAGGAGATGAAAAGCTTCTAGTATATGAGTACATGCCGAACACCAGTCTTGATGCCTTCCTGTTTGGTTTGCTCTCTCTCTCTCTCTCTCATTTAACAACAGTTAGTTATAGGCCAATTTCTTAGAAGAGATCCTATTTGAAAGAATTTTTGCTTACTATTGTTAAAATGCAGATCGAACAAAATGTAAAGAACTATATTGGGTTAAGCGCAAATATTGTAAATGGGATTGCAAGGGGCCTTCTATATTTGCATGAGGATTCTGGGCTCAAAATCATTCATAGGGATGTGAGAACTAGCAATATATTGTTAGATGATCAAATGAACGCAAAAATATCAGATTTTGGCACTGGTAGGATTTTTGGGGGAAATCAAATAGAAGCCAACACAAACAAAATTCTGGGTACATAATAAGTATTCCCTTCATAACATTTTATACTCATAATTACTAATACAACTTTTGATAGTCAAATTGTTAAGACATGATCGAACAAAAGTTTGGTCTCCTTTCATACTTGTTTTAGAGAGGGGAGGATCATTCGATTTGCCCTTCTACGTTTGCGAATTATGTTTTTAGCACACATGTTTTTGTTTTGTTTAGTTTTGTATTTTTGTTTCTTTGTACACTAATGTGGATGTCCAAAGCTCATTGAGCAAATTACTATTTTCCTGGATTTGTATAGCCCCATGTTTTACAACGAGGAAGTTCATTACAGTTGCATTTTGTTTTGCAAATCCTGTTTTAGACACAATAAAATTTTGCAATAAATTTGAATGAAAAACTCAAAATACAATTTCAAATTTCTGTAAGTAACTATATTATACTACAACTTGAACAATCCTTCCTTCATTCTCTTTAACCATGATTGAAGTCTAATGTGTCACAATATTTTATCCAATAGTGGGTACATGGTGCCTGAGTATGCAATGGAGGGAATATTTTCAATCAAGTCTGATGTTTATAGTTTTGAAGTTCTATTGCTAGAAATCATGTGGAAAAAAGAATAGTGGCTTCTATCATCCAGAACATGAACAAAGCCTTCTTTCCTATGTAATTCTCTATTTTTTGATCTATATCTTGAGCTCAAATATGATGTTTTTTCATACTATAATGAACTAAGAAAATACAATACACAACAGGCATGACAACTATGGAATGAAGGCAAAGAACTGGAGTTTATAGATCATATCTTAGTCCACAATTGTCCTAAAAGTGAAGCTCGAAGATTCATCCATATTGCGTTATTGTGTGTTCAGGAATATTCTAGTGATAGACCAACCATGTCATTGGTTGTTCTCATGCTTGGAAGTGAATCGATAAATCTTCCCCAGCCATCAGCACCCCCATTCTCTATATCTGATGAATCTTCAGCAATTGATTCCAGGATTGTATTTGCCACATATGATCAATCTTCAACAGGTGCTTCCCGCTATGGTAAAGAGATTGACAGGAGCATGCCATCCAATCTACTTGAAATAATGAATGTTACATTTTGATTACAAAATTTCCTTACTAGAAGACTCTCCAACCAAAGGATGCGTCATTATTTTCATGTAAATGCAACAAGTTAGGAACAATATTACATGTCAAACATATTCTATTCTTGTACTAGTTCTTAAAGTCTAAATATACTTGCATATGTACATAAATTAATTAGATTGAATTATCACATAAACCGACATAAAGGAAAGGATATCTATCCTCAAAGGAGAGCAGGATTATGTGGCATTATATTGGATAAGAAACACCCCAAATTTAGCTATTGCAGTGATGCATATGTAATAAGTAATATACTTTTGTATTGAGATTGAATTCCTATGTAACTAAATGGGTGTAAAGTTCATCTTTAGATTTTTAGATCTAGAATAGGTTTTAATTAGCTCAACTAGTAAAATTTCTAATGGTTAAATAAAAGATCTGGAGTTCAATCTCCACCTATACCAAAAACCTACTAGTATCTTGATCTGATGATAAAAAACTATTATTAGGAGCGGATGCCATAGATTGAAACTCTTTAAAAAAAAGATTTTTAGATCTAGACCATGACTTATGACTCATGTATCAGTATTACAGGCATATATGTTATGATGAATCAAATGTTTCTAATAATGTCCCTCATTTTTTGCTTCTGATCTTTAAACTTAAGTGATGGAGTATTAGTGTACAAGTTATGCCAAATCGAGAGAATTATATATGTAGACCCTAACTTGACAATGTTGGTCCATATGAAATATGTCAATTTTATACTGAGCTTCCCAATTTATATCTACATATATCTAAAAGCTTAAGTGTAATATTTATTGGGTCACACCAACAGCTACATCATCCACCTATTTCTAACATTTTCTCTCTCCTTTTTAACTATTTTTCTTTTTATTAATTTTTCACCTAACAATTACATTTCTTCCAACATTTCCCCATCACTTTTACCTTTTTATTTCTCCACTACTCTGTATTTTAAAGTTACAATTCCTCCATTCATTCATCTTCCTTTTATTTTGACTCTTCTTCTCCCATTTTATTTACTACCTTTTTTCCTATTATCTCCTTCATCCAATTTAATTTTTGGCCACACACAAAGGCTATCTCTCTCTCTCTCTCTCTCTCTCTCTCTCTCTCTCTCTCCTATTTATTCTTTTTTGCAAATCTATTGGGTTAATACATTTTGGTAGTGTTTTTCTTTTTCTTTTTTGTAGAAATAAAGATGAAAAATACTTTTAGAAATAGTTCAATTAAGTATAACAAATTATCTTCAATAAATTTTAAAGAATCATACATTATACCACATATGAATTAAGGTATATTGGAGAGAGAAAGGTTGGAGTAAGTGTAACAATAAGTTAAGAAATTAATAATGAGATGAGTTAAAAATAAGAGAGAGATGATATTTTGATTGTTAAATAATGGAGCTTTTAATTAACACTAAATGTTTTTATATATATTTATATATATAAAGAAAAAGGATATGTACATGATGCTAACGTGGCTCAACTAAAACTTAGTAACAATAAATGCTACAATTATGTAATAAAAAAGGATAAAAAAAATTAAAATTAATTGAAAAAAGACAATCCAATTATCTTAGGTTGAAAACTGTGATTGAGATTAAGAAGGTTATATGATTATATGATTTTACAAGTTCATGTAATGTTAACAATTGTTAAAATAATATGTGAATAATGATAACAATTGTTAACAAATTAGTAAATCATATAATATTCTTATTTTAAAATATTTTACATTGGAAAATATTATAGGAACAACATGAACTGACGAATACAACAAAACGAAATGTAGTTTTTGTATTAAAAAAATAATAAAAAGAGTTACAATCATCACGAGCCACATTTTGAATTGTAGGGTTTCTAGGTTTAAGGATTTTTTTTTTTTTTTAAACCTAACAGAATAATTTACAAATTCTTCATACTTTATAATGATACAAAATGTGTTATAAATAACTTTTATTAAAAATAAAATTTTTGCTAACTTACCTTTTGAATTATTGAGAAAATTTGTATTATTTTGGAATAATAAATTTTATTTAAAAGTATAAATAAAATGTGTGGGGGATGAAAACCCAGACATACTTATTGGGCTGTGGGCCCTGTCCCGAGGGATACTGTATGTCCGAAGAGTAATAGCAGGTCGGGGTAGGATTCATCTGAACCCAGCCAACCCAGAAGTAAAAGAAGAGTAACGTCCGAAGAGATCACATTTTGTCCGAAGAGATTACACTCCTTAGACGTAAATGATCTCAACCCAGCCAGCGAATAGAAGGTCCGAATGGACCCTCGGGCAATCCCCACGACAAAGATAAGCTCTGAGCGTATCTGGGGATGATTAGGACGAGAAAATATCTTAAGGAAAAGCTGCCATCACCGCATTAAATGCACTGCAGCTGCTTTTCTGGCCACATTAATGTGAAGAAGACTCCTGAACAGTGTAATCTCAGCTATTACCACTCACGGAGGGGCAAAGAGAGTACCTGATAGGACATGCACTCAAATGGATGCTTAGATGAAGAACAAATGGACAATGGAGATGATAGAAAGGGGTGTTATATAAGCAAGAGAGGTCTCTGATAATGGGGATCGAAAAAAGGAGAGAAGAGAGGACTTAGACAAATTCATTGTAGTTCCAAGAATTGTAACCACCTCACATTTTAATAATAAACCTCTTCGGATAGACATTTGTAAAGGAAGATGAATGTAATCTTATGTCAATGAATCCTCAAACGATATAATTAATCTCTGTTTGATTCACACCTAGTCCAGCTCTTTTGCCCACTCTCTACAAATTCATTGTCTTGGATTCATTGGGCTCTTAACCCATCCCTCTTGGGCCTGGGCTACCAAATCTGACCCTACAATTGGCATTGTCTGTGAGAAGAGTTCGTGCAGGGGTGAAAACAACAGCGAAGGATGACTGAACGAGGCCAACAACAAGCGGAGTCAAGGGCATCCCAACATGCGGACCCTTTCCTTAATTTGGAACAGAGACAAGATCGCGAGGGCAGTGCACACATCGTGAGCACTGGGCAAAGCCATTCACATGATGGGAGTTACATATCCATGCACAGAAGAACCGGGATTTGCAGCTAGAGGTAGAAAAGTTAAAAAGAGAGCTGCGTCACGCAAAATGGAAACGGGTTCCTTCACACCACGATGAGGAGTCCGATGACCAACAGGATCCCACTTACCAACAAAAATCGCGAAAACGCCAGTCAGTGAGTCCTTTTCCTACCAGGAGGAGCGTCGTCATGAGAAGCAACCTTCAAGCCCACCACGCGGAGATATAGGGAACGACGCCATGAGCAAGGCCCTGAACCAAATCTCTAGATCGCCCTTCACGCGCAGGATTGAGGAAGCGAGACTCCCTCGGTGTTTTAACCAACCTGCGTTCACCATCTACAACGGCAAAACGGACCCAGTAAAACATGTCAGTCATTTTAATCAGCGGATGGCAGTCTACTCCAGGAACGAAGCTTTGATGTGCAAGGTCTTCCCCTCCAGCCTCAGGCCGGTTGCGATGAGGTGGTTTGACAGCATAAAAAAGGACTCCATCAGCTCCTTCAAAGAACTCACTCAAGCCTTTGGTTCACATTTTATCACCTGCCGAAGAGTGTCTAGGCCCTTTTCCTCCCTGCTATCCTTAAGCATGCAAGAGTGTGAGACTCTGAAGGAGTATTCGGACAGGTACTGGGAGATGTTTAATGATATGGAGGGCAACTTTGATGTGATGGCCCTCGACACGTTCAAGCTCAGCCTCCCCACTGACCACGACTTGAGGACGTCCTTGTCTGGCAAGCCAGTCACTAGCATGCGTCAACTGATGGACCGCATCAAAAAGTATAAAAGGGTTGAAGAGGATCAGCAATAGGGGAAGGGCAAGGAAAAGGTTATCCCCTAGGAAAGAAGGGACTTCAGGTTGGATCGACTCAACGGCAGTAAACCACGGAGGGATTTTCCTGCGACTGGAGCAACGAACCCTCAAACAGTCAACACCGTATTCAAAGAGCTAGTACACCAAGTTCTGGAAAAGATTAAGGGCGAACCATTCTTCCGATGGCCGAATAAGATGGTGGGAAACCCCGAAAGGCGCAATCATAATCTCTTCTGCCAGTATCATCAGGACCATGGGCATACCACGGAGGATTGCAGGAGCCTGTGGGACCACCTGGACCAACTGGTCCGAAACGGTAGATTGAAACACCTTCTGCACCACTCTAGTGGCCGAGAAAGCCAGACAAACACAGAATCCCGAAGAAACGATCCATTCAAGCCTCCGTTAGGAACTATCAATGTTGTCTTCACCGCACCAGGAAGAACAGGATCCTTGCCCTCGAAGGTGATGTCAGTTGCTCGTTCGTCTACAACTGATGCCTACCAAAACCCGAAGAGAGCTAAGGTGGCAGCGTAACTGGTCATCGGGTTCTCGGATGAAGACGAGATGGGGACCATCCAACCCCATGACGACGCCTTAGTAATTACCCTCAGGATTGGGGGATACGACGTTAAGAGGGTGATGGTTGACCAGGGCAGTGCTGTAGAAATAATGTACCCCAATCTTTACAAGGGGTTGGGTCTAAAACCTCAGGACTTAACGCCGTACGACTCTCCCCTCATGAGTTTCGAGGGAAGAGTTGTCACCCCGAAAGGCGAGATACGCCTCCCTGTGCAGACCGGTTCTGAAGTGGTGGAGGTAGATTTCATAGTTGTGGATGTGTATTCACCGTATACGACGATCGTAGCCAGGCCTTGGCTTCATGCACTAGGGGCTGTCTCTTCTACTTTGCATCAGAAGGTCAAATACCCGTCCGAAGGACAAGTTTATGAAATCCGAGGGGACCAGTCCATAGCCCGCCGATGTTTAGTGGCCGCCATTCAGCGTGAACCAGAAACTGAGCACCCATCCAGGGTCGAGAAGGGTTTATAGCAATTAAAGCCTCGAAAATTTCCTGCTGAGAATCCAGAAGAAGGAGCTAGGTGCGAGAATCTGACAAAAGTCACTATCGAAGACAATCCAGAAAAATTCTTTCAAGTCGAATCCGAGCTGCCTCTTCCGGAAAGGGAAGAGTTAGTAGAATTCCTCAAAAAAAAACCTTGACGTATTTTCCTGGGACGCCTACGAAGCCCCAAGGGTCGACCCGAAATTCATTTGTCATCATCTGAGAGTCAACCCGCTGGTAACCCCTAAGAAGCAGCCTCTTCGACGCCCATCCAAGGAACACGCTGAGGCAGTGAGGGAAGAAATGGCGAAGCTCAAACAAGCTGGAGCTATTAAGGAAGTTTTCTACCCTGAGTGGCTGGCGAATACAGTGGTAGTGAAGAAAAAGAATGGAAAGTGGCGAGTGTGCGTGGACTTCACCGATTTAAACAAGGCTTGCCCTAAGGATCCATTCCCAATGCCGAAGATCGATCAGCTAGTGGATGCCACTATTGGCCATCCTCGGATGAGCTTCCTAAATGCCTTCCAAGGCTACCACCAGATACCCTTAGCCCTGGACGACCAGGAAAAGACCGCTTTCGTCACCCCTATTGGTAACTACCACTATAAGGTAATGCCATTCGGCCTAAAAAATGCGGGATCCACCTACCAGAGGATGATGACGAGGATGTTCGAGCCACAGCTCGGTAGAAACATCAAGATTTACATTGACGACATGGTGGTGAAAAGCAAGATTATTGCTGAGCATATAAA
Organism: Quercus cerris; assembly: GCA_963669245.1. Lineage (NCBI taxonomy): Eukaryota > Viridiplantae > Streptophyta > Magnoliopsida > Fagales > Fagaceae > Quercus > Quercus cerris. Next base: position 77,774,330 of record OY770008.1, read on the forward strand.
GGACCTTGAGAGTACCTTCGAAGTCCTTAGGGAATACAAGCTGCACTTAAACGCTTCCAAGTGCTCATTTGGCGTGGGGTCTGGCAAGTTTTTGGGATACATGGTGACCCATATGGGTATTAAGGTTAACCCCGACCAGATAAAGGCAATCAAAAATTTACGAGCTCCTCGGAATCCCAAAAAAGTCCAAAAACTGACTGGAATGACGGCTGCCTTGAACCGATTTATCTCCCAGTCAGCAGATAGATGTCGGCCTTTCTTCTCTTTGCTCAATACATGGAAGGGATTCGAGTAGACTAAAGAATGTGCTGAGGCCTTTCAGCAACTCAAGGACTATCTAGCTCGGCCACCAATTATGTCCAGCCCTGAGCCGGACGAAATCTTGTTTGCTTACATTGTGGTGGCTCCTTGTGCTGTGAGCTTGGTACTGATTCGAGCAGACTGCGGCGTACAAAGACCAGTCTATTACGTAAGTAAATCACTGCATGAAGCCGAGACCCGTTACCTCCCACTGGAAAAGGCCATCCTAGCGGTAGTGCTGGGTACACGAAAACTACCCCACTATTTCCAGGCCCATACGGTCATCGTCCTCACTCAGCTCCCGCTCAAGGCTATACTCCGAAGCGCTAACTACACCGGGCGGATTGCTAAGTGGGGTACCATCTTAGGGGCTTTCGACATTAAGTACATGCCCCGCACTTCAGTCAAAGGCCAAATCCTTGCGGATCTAGTAACCGAGTTCATGGAGCCTCATTTAGAGGAAGCGATACCAACGTCGGACATGGATGAAAAATCGGTTGGCATGATCTCTCAACAAAATCCCTCTCGTTAGGAAATGTACGTGAATGGCGCAATAAATCAAAAAGGTTCTGGCATAGGACTAGTGTTAGTATCTCCAGAGAAGATAATTATTGAGAAATCGCTAAGACTGAACTTCACCGCCACGAACAACGAAGCCGAATACGAAGCCCTACTGACAGGAATGGCCATGGTTCAAAGAATGGGAGGAAAATCACTAGAAGCGTTCTCGAACTCGAGACTGGTTGTAGGCCAAGTGCAAGGAGAATTCGAAGCGAAAGATGAAAGAATGCAGCGATACCTGAGCCGAGTTAAGCGCTTGCAATCGGGATTTGACTTCTTCAATTTAATGCACATCCCCAGAAGCGGTAATGCACATGCCAATTCCCTGGCCACACTTGCCACCTCCTCGGCGCAAAGTCTGCCAAGAATCATCCTCGTCGAGGACTTACAGGAGCCTACGGAGGCAAGGACAGAGACAGTGCAGGTTCATCAGATCAGGGCCGAGCCTAGTTGGATGGATCCTATCATTAACTTCTTGCGGCATGATGTTTTGCCCAAGGAAAAAGGGGAGGCTGATAAAGTCCGAAGGAAAGCAACCAGGTTCTGGCTATCTAAGGACTAGAGACTGTACAAACGATCCTATACAGGACCATACCTACTATGTGTCCACCCTGAAGCCGCTGAATTGCTACTTGAAGAGCTGCATGAAGGGATTTGTGGGAGTCACACCGGGGGTAGATCTTTGGCCCATCAAGCCATTACGCAAGGTTATTGGTGGCCGAACATGCAAAGCGAAGCCCAGGAATACGTGAAGAAATGTGATCAGTGTCAACGATTTGCGCCGAATATACACCAGCCAGGTGGGACCCTCAACCCATTATCCAGCCCGTGGCCGTTCGCTCAATGGGGCTTGGATATCGTGGGGCCATTCCCCAAGGCCGCGGGAAACAAAAAATACCTGCTAGTCGGCACCGACTACTTCACCAAATGGGTCGAAGCAGAAGCTCTTGCCAACATCCGAGATGTAGACGTACAAAAGTTTGTGTGGAAAAACATCGCCACTCATTTCGAAGTCCCTCGTACTCTCATCTCGGACAATGATCTGCAGTTCGATAGCAAGGCGTTTAGGAGTTACTGCAGCAAATTGGGAATCACGAACTGGTATTCCACCCCAGCTTATCCCCAGGGTAACGGCCAGGCAGAAGCCATCAACAAGGTCATTGTAAACGGTTTAAAGAAGAGATTGGACGACGCAAAGGGCAAATGGGTAGAGGAATTGCTGCATGTACTTTGGGCCTACAGAACTATGCCTCGCAGATCTACCGGGGAAACCCCTTTTTCAATGACCTATGGGGCTGAAGCTGTAATACCTCTGGAGAACGGATTCCCAAATTTGAGAACCACTTCGTTCAATCTGACCGACAACAATGAACAACTTGAGAAGAGTTTGGACCTAGTCGAGGAAAAAAGGGAGAATGCGATGGTTCTCCTGGCACATTATCAACAGAAGCTCAAGCAAGGCTACGACGCCAACGTAAAGCCAAGGCCTTTGGAACCTGGTGATCTGGTACTGAGGAAAGTTGTTGGCACAGCAAAGAACCCAGCTTGGGGAAAATTAGGGCCTAGCTGGGAGGAGCTATATCGTATTACTTCAGGGGTTGGCATAGGGGCATATTTTCTGGAAGATCTAGATAGCCATGCAATACCTCACCCTTGGAATGTAAACAACCTCAAAAGATATTATTATTAATCGGGCTTTTCCATTAAACAACATGCCGACTCGTCATTTAAACCGCATTTTTCTAAGTGTTTAAACTTAAACTCATTCATGTTTGTAGTCCTCGGACCAGATGAATTGGGTTAGTTAGCACTCCGTTACAATTTTTCTAAGTGTTTAAACTTAAACCCATTCATGCCTGTAGTCCTCGGACCAGATAAATTGGGTTAGTTAGCACTCCGTTACAATTTTCCTAAGGGTTTAAACTTAAACCCATTCATGCCTGTAGTCCTCGGACCAGATGAATTGGGTTAGTTAGCACTCCGTTACAATTTTTCCTAAGTATTTAAACTTAAACCTATTCATGCCTGTAGTCCTTGGACCAGATGATTTTGGTTAGTTAGCACTCCGTTACAATTTTTCTAAGTGTTTAAACTTAAACCCATTCATGCCTGTAGTCCTCGGACCAGATGAATTGGGTTAGTTAGCACTCCGTTACAATTTTTCCTAAGTGTTTAAACTTAAACCCATTCATGCCTATAGTCCTCGGACCAGATGATTTGGGTTAGTTAGTACTCCGTTATAATTTTCCTAAGTGTTTAAACTTAAACCCATTCATGCCTGTAGTCCTCGGACCAGAAGAATTGGGTTAGTTAGCACTCCGTTACAAGTTTTCCTAAGTGTTTAAACTTAAACTCATTCATGCCTGTAGTCCTCGGACCAGATGAATTGGGTTAGTTAGCACTCCGTTACAAGTTTTCCTAAGTGTTTAAACTTAAACTCATTCATGTCTGTAGTCCTCGGACCAGATGAATTGGGTTAGTTAGCACTCCGTTACAATTTTTCCTAAGTGTTTAAACTTAAACTCATTCATGCCTGTAGTCCTCGGACTAGATGAATTGGGTTAGTTAGCACTCCTTTACATTTTTCCTAAGTGTTTAAACTTAAATCCATTCATACCTGTAGTCCTCGGACCAGATGAATTGGGTTAGTTAGCACTCCGTTGCAATTTTCCTATGTGCTTAAACTTAAACCCATTCATACCTGTAGTCCTCGGACCAGATGATTTGGGTTAGTTAGCACTCCCTTACAATTTTCCTAAGTGTTTAAGCTTTATACTAGCTATTCGTCTTAGTACTAATTCTTGCTTACATCTTCTACACGATATGATAAATGAGTTTGGTTGTATTGTTATCTCAATTAAAAGGAACAATCATTTGCAACAATAACAAATCATAAAGAATGTAACAGAGACACAAGAAATAAAAGCAAAAAAGTTTCATTAATTAAAAAGGAGAAAAGTTTACAAAATCTTCGCCTAACAGAAGAAAATATAATGAATACAAAATAAGAAACCCCTAAATCCCTAAGCCTTCTTCTAAGAAACCGAAGGATCAGCAGTTTGGTCCTTGGACTCTGGGAGGGTCTTCTTCTCCGTCAAAGCTTTGCCCTTGTCCTGAGGAGCCTCAACAAGCTTGTCGGACTGACCAGGTTCCTTGGCCACCTCGAGGCTAGCTGGTAGGAGTTGGCCGATTGTGGGTTGCTCCGAAGCCTCAGGAAGCTGTGTGGGAGGAGGAGGATCAGACCCTGGGAGCACTCGGATTTCGGGGTCATAATAAACGCTCCCAAGTAATCTCAGGTCGGAATCGAGGGGGACTCCAGTAACATCCAGCGCCTTTTGCCAAGTTACATCGCAGTAATCTCGGGCAACTGAGGCAAATTGCTCTATAAGCTGGTTCCCAGTCTCTTCCACCCCCAGCTGGTAACCTGCCTTCCTCTCAGCCTTAACTGCCTCCTTTGCCAGCCGAGCATTCTGCTCGGCTGCTTGGGCATTCTCCTTAGCCTTCTGAAGTTCAGCCCTGAGACCCTTCACCATCTCCCTCTCAGTGGCTAGGTTGATCTCTGCCAGGTGCAGCCTTTTGCGCTGGTCTTCAGCCTGAGCCTCAGTATTCTTTAGACCAACATCAAGGTTGTTCCTCTGGTCAGTCATGTCCTTTAACTGCTCAGAGAGCAGAGAGTAGTTCTCCTTTAAGCTGCCCAGAGATCTTTCGGCCTTTGATTGGGATTGGGCTGCAACCTGGGCCTCGAGGTGGGCTTTCTTATTCCACTCCTCGGCCACGTATATCTGCTGGGTAACATACATTACAAGAGTTTTCAACACAGATTAAAGACGGGCAAAGTAAAAAAAAGGGGGGGGGGGTACCTGAACTAAGAGGATCAGTTCACTCACCATGGCAATATCCCTCCTGAGGGACTGGAAGAGCTCGTACTGGTTGAAGTGTCTATACAAGTCCATGTCCTTCGGGAGAAGAAGAGGCTGCTCCAGGGCCTCAGCAACAAGGCTTGCCCTCCCCCCATCGTAGTTCCTAAGGGAGGTATCCCAGGGGATGGGGGCTCCGTCCAACTCCAACTTGGGGCACCAGGCTCGGGGCCCTCAGCGCACCTCGACCACGTGTATATCCTCTCTGCTCTCAGTGAAGGAGGCCCTCTTGTCACAATGATCTTTCGTCACCTTTTGCTACTTGGCACCTCTTGGGAAGGCCACTTCCCTCTCCTCAGCATCAACAATCAGTCTCTTCTTTTTCGGATCTGGCACCTGCTTGGTGCTAAGATCTAGAGGAATCTGAGGGGGTGGCGGTGGAAGATTCGCAGCTGGTTGGGACGTTCCAGTCCCTTTCAACTCTGCCTTAGTGCCCCTTTTCTTCATCAGGCTCTTTAAATCCACCATGTCGTCGTCCGAAGAATCTTCGGGAAGAGTAGTTATCAGAAGTGGGTGGACACTGGACTGCCTGTCACCTTCTTCCTCGGTGTCCAAGAGCTCTATCACACGCTCCCCTTCTGCAGCTTCCCCTCCGAACACAAATTTGTCAATCTGCTCCTCTAGCGATGAGGTAGATGAACCAACCCTCTCGCCTGCTGCAACCGGCTCAAGGGGAATCTGCTAAATTGGCTGGGCGAGCGGGAGTACAACTTGGGGGTTTGGATGAGGAACAGGGGCGAGGTCGTATGATGCTAAGAAACCTTTTCGAGCAACGTCTATACGATTCAGACGATAATCCCCCTGCGTTATTGCGTTGCCGATCGGCTAGTAGCCCTTCGATTTCGCTGTGTATCCGAGGATAAGCGGAACCGACTTGAGCTGCCCGTCCTCACTTACGAAGATCTCCGACCTTAATAGGTAGTTGAAGGCAGCAGTGTTTGTGAGGGTAAGCCGAGGAGCAACCTAGTCCCTATCTGTTAAAAATCAAAGCAAAATTTAGTCAGAGATTCAGAAATAGCAGTATAAAGAAAACTGAAAACTACTGCGAGCCGAAGATCCCAAGCCTACTGTTAGTGAACCTAAGTCTAGCGTGCCCTACCTGGCTCTCCTGGCGTGGTCGGACAATGGTGACCGTCGTGCCATGCGCCCGAAATAATCACATAATAGTCCTTCATCCCCTTGTTGGACTTAGGAAGACAGAAAACGAGCCTAACAATGTCGGACCGGGATTTTAAGTAATATCCCGCCCCCTGCTGGCTGTGACATTCGTACATGTATGCGACGTCCAGCCAGGTGAGCCCCAGTCCTAGGTGGTGGTCAAGATCATCAACTGCACCTAAGATCCTAAACATGTTAGGCGCACACTGGTCGGGACTAAGCCTATGGTTTCAGAGGTAGTTAGTTGTGATGGGGCCCATGGGGATGGTCATCCCCCCTTCTAAGAAAGCAATAACGGGGATTACAACTTCGCCCGTTCTCCGATCCGTTAGTATCTTCTCCGATGGACAATATCTCACACCCACATTTGGGGGTATGCAATAGGTGGCCCTAAATTTTTCCAACTGGGCAGGACTATCCACTAGGTATTAGAGTTTGCCCATCACGACTAAACGGAAAGATGGAAGCGCTGAGTACGGTGACCGGAGAATAACTGTTCAAAAGTTGAGGCAACTGGCCGAAGAGAAAAATGGAAGGATCGAAAGGACGAAAACTTACAGGAACTGAACTGGAGAATGATCTTCGAACTCGCTCAGGGATCCTCAAGGGTTTTGTGAAAGATTGAGATCGATGGCTGAAATAGCGCAATGAAGCTGTGTGCTTGTTCTCACCGAGAAGTCTGATAGTTTGCAAAGTGAAGGAGAAACACCTTCCCCTGGGATTTTATACGGGGTCCAATGAAGGGGCAGGAGTTATTTCGCTCAAATCTCGGGGAAGAAGCACGCCCGTTGGATCGATAGCCCACTGTTGGATATAAGGGACAAGGCGCCGCCTGAAGTAATCAATGCAGCGCCTTGGAAATACGAAAACCAACCTTGGCAACAATGAAGCGCTTCTATCTAGGCCCACGCGCGTGTCAGTTCAAATATTTGTCTCTCCTCAAATTTCTCACCCCGTGACAAGTCAAAACCCCACCTTTTCTCTTCGGATGCGAGGGAAAAATTGGGATTTTGAGGGGCTGTTGTGGGGGATGAAAACCTAGACATACTTATTAGGCTGTGGGCCCTGTCCCGAGGGATACTGTACGTCCGAAGAGTAATAGCAGGTCGGGGTAGGATTCATCTGAACGCAGCCAACCCAGAAGTAAAAGAAGAGTAACGTCCGAAGAGATCACATTTTGTCCGAAGAGATTACACTCCTCGGACGTAAATGATCTCAACCCAGCCAGAGAATAGAAGGTCCGAATGGACCCTCGAGCAATCCCCACGACAAAGATAAGCTCTGAGCGTATCTGGGGATGATTAGGATGAGAAAATATCTGAAGGAAAGCTGTCATCACTGCATTAAATGCACTGCAGTTGCTTTTCTGGCCGCATTAATATGGAGAAGACCCCTGAACAGTGTAATCTCAGCTACTACCACTCACGGAAGGGCAAAGAGAGTACCTGATGGGACATGCACTCAAGTGGATGCTTAGATGAAGAACAAATGGACGATGGAGATGATAAAAAGGGGTGCTATATAAGCAAGAGAGGTCTCTGATAATGGGGATCGAAAAAGGGAGAGGAGAGAGGACTTAGACAAATTCATTGTAGTTCCAAGAATTGTAACCACCTCACATTTTAATAATAAACCTCTTCGGACAGACATTTGTAAAGGAAGATGAATGTAATCTTATGTCAATGAATCCTCAAACGATATAATTAATCTCTGTTTGATTTACACCTAGCCCAGTTCTTTTGCCCACTCTCTACAAATTCATTGTCTTGGGTTCATTGGGCTCTTAACCCATCCCTCTTGGGCTTGGGCTGCCAAATCTGACCCTACAAAATGAATTAAAAACTATTGGTTTTCCTTTTATGCATTGTAACATTTCATGAGGACAATATACAAAGAAAACATTTTTTTTTTGAGATAAAAAATTTTATTTATTTGAATTTATGCTCTTCCAACAATTGTGAAAATTTTCAAATAATAACTCATGTTGTACTTTCTTTTTTTTTTTTATCATGTAGTTGTATGATGGATTTAGGTTATAATTAATAGGCGAAAAGCACATTTTAGTCCCTACATTTTCAGGCGATTTCCATTTTAGTCCCTAAATTTTATTTTTACCGCTTTTAATCCCTATCCTGAAAAACGCTTCCATTTTTGTCCCTGCCGTTACTCATTTAACAGAAATATCATACGTGGCAAACGGTCCAACAGTAAATGCTGACGTGTCTATTAAAATAATATTAAAAAAAGCTACATCAGATAAAAATAATATTTCAAAATGCCACGTCAGCAATTTAATTTTTGAAAAAAAGCCACCTCAAATAAAAATAATATAAAAAGTTATAACCTAATTTTTTTTTTAAAGAAAAGAAATTAGTTAAATTAATTTTTTTTCCTTTTTTTTGGAAGAACATGAAGAACGTGTTCTTCATTTTTCTTCCCCAACTAAGCTTGCCCAAAAAATTAAAAATTAAAAATTTACTTTTCTTTTCTTGCATTTTCTTAGCAACCAAAACCATAAAATCACTTAGATTTACAAAATAAAAAGCATGTTTGCCATTCCTCTCTCTTTATTCACAGTTCTCCATCTTTCCCTCTATATCTCTCTTCTATGTTTCCCATTCCTCTTTCTCTATTCACAACATGTTCGCTCATCTATCTCTTCTCATCTAACTAAGTTTGGTTGGATCGAATCGGTGGTTGCTAGGTTTTAGTGGTGGCGTTTCGGTGGTGGGTTTCGGTTGTGGAGTTGAATCGGTGGCTGGCTTTGGTGGTGGGTTTTTTTCAGTGTTTGCTGGATCCATTTGGTGGTGGGTTTTGGTGCTTGCTGGATCAATTTGGTGGCAAGATTTGGTGCTTGTTGGGTTTGTTTGGTGGCTGGGTTTCGTTGGTAGCCGGGTTTTGGTGGTGGCTGGGTTCTATTTGAGGTGGTGGTGGTCGTGCCTTTGGGTTTTGTTTGGGTGTTTGGTGATTTTTTGTTTAGGTGTTTGGTGAGTTAGGTATTGGGTTTGGGTATGAATTGCTCGGTAGTGGGTGGTTTGATTTTTGGGTTTGTGGGTTTCTCGGCAGTGGGTGTTTGGTGATTTTGTTTCTGGGTTTCGGGTTTGTGGTTTGATTTCTGGGTTTGTGGTGTATGATTTTCTGGGTTTGTGGGGAAGAAAAATGAAGAACACGTTCTTCACGTTCTTCGGTGTATGATTTTCTGGGTTTGTGGGTTCTTGATGTTCTTCGGTGTATGATTTTCTGGGTTTGTGGGGAAGAAAAATGAAGAACACATTCTTCATTCGGTGTATGATTTTCTGGGTTTGTGGGTTCTTCATGTTCTTCGGCGTATGATTTTCTGGGTTTATGGGGAAGAAAAATGAAGAACACGTTCTTCATGTTCTTCGGTGTATGATTTTCTGGGTTTGTGGGTTCTTGATGTTCTTCAGTGTATGATTTTCTGGGTTTATGGGGAAGAAAAATGAAGAACACGTTCTTCATTCGGTGTATGATTTTCTGGGTTTGTGGGGAAGAAAAATGAAGAACACGTTCTTCATGTTCTTCCAAAAAAAAGGAAAAAAAAATTAATTTAACTAATTTCTTTTCTTTAAAAAAAATAATTAGGTTATAACTTTTTATATTATTTTTATTTGAGGTGGCTTTTTTTCAAAAATTAAATTGCTGACGTGGCATTTTGAAATATTATTTTTATCTGATGTAGCTTTTTTTAATATTATTTTAATAAACACGTCAGCATTTACTGTTGAACCGTTTGCCACGTATGATATTTCTGTTAAATGAGTAACGGCAGGGACAAAAATGGAAGCGTTTTTCAGGATAGGGATTAAAAGCGGTAAAAATAAAATTTAGGGACTAAAATGGAAATCGCCTGAAAATGTAGGGACTAAAATGTGCTTTTCGCCTAATTAATAAGTTGTTAAGGAGATTAAGTGAAGTGTAGTGTGTGATTTATGGAGTCGTCATGTTTTTTCATTAATGTCTCTAGGTTAATAAAAACCTTACATATACATTTTTTTTCTTTAAAAAAAAAAAAAAAAAAAAAGAAAGAAAGAAAGAAGAAAGAGACCACCATAAAAAAAAATTATCATGTGCAACGCGCAGGTCCACAACTAGTAATAACAATAACAACTTCATTTTACACGTTTTCTCAGGACCTTAGTGAGTATAACCACATTTATCTCATGTTTATTTTTAAATAAAAAATGGCTAATGTTTCTTAGTAGAAAATAATACAAAAACATTGGACAAAATTGCTTTTTGCCCCTTTCTGGAAAAAAAAAAAAATCCAGCATTTTGCCCTCTTTCTCAAACTAATTAGGGAAATGCCTCTCTTTTAAAAATCGAGTTTCTGAAAATCGATTTAAGCCCTATAGCGGCGTTTTTAAGAACCCTATAGTGACGTTTTAAGGACCTATAGTGACGTTTTGTAACTCGATTTTCATAAAGTCGAGTTATAGGTAAAAAAAATTGCATGTAACTTGACTTTATGAAAATCGAGTTACAAAACGTCACTATAGGTCCTTAAAACGTCACTATAGGGTCCTTAAAAACGCCGCTATAGGGCCTAAATCGATTTTCAGAAACTCGATTTTCAAAAGAAAGGTATTTCCCTAATTAGTTTGAGAAAGAGGGCAAAATGCTGGATTTTTTTTTAGAAATGGGCAAAAAGCAATTTTCTCCCAAAAACATTTATACTCTTAGTTATGTTTATGTTTATGTTCAAGCTGCATTTATTTAATTGTTTTCTTTCAAAATAAAAAATAACCATCTATCATCAAATATGTTATAATTATGCTCATTGCTTTGGCTTACATTAAAAATGTCATCTAAATTGTTGCTATCACCATGCTTCTTGGTTTTGCATGGAAAATATTTGATTAAGTTGGAAGATCCTCTGAATGGAGGCTCAAATTGCTACGTATGCATTTTCTAGAATTAGAGGAGTGTGTGCTTCTTTTAGTGCTCAAGGACTCTATGTCAAATACTACCCAAGTTTCCTTTACTAGCATTCCATTCGTTTCAAGGAAACAAATATAGAGATTAAGTGTGACTCAAATAGAGATAACAATGAAAAAATTAAAATGTGATATCCTCCAAATCAATTATTTTGATGGGATAATTAATTTAAAGATTGAATAGCCAATTCTTCATAGGACCAATACCTACTATACTAAATCTCCAATATGCCAACAATTATAATTTAGGCTTAAACAGTATAAGGTAGTATCCCCATTGCAAATGGGTAAATTGCTCCATTTGTAAACAAAAGTATTATACCAATGTATGTATATATACTATTATCTAGGGGGGAAAAAAACCATCGATGTCATTATTAACTTGGAACAACTTTGCATATCAATACAACAAAACATTTGGAATCCAAAGAGGAATGCACCTATTATGAGGAAGAGGCTTAAGCGCCTTCTACATAACTTATCCATGAATAAAAATCCCCCACCAAGGTGCTCACATAAATCCAAAGTAAGCAAGAGAGATTATTAAAAGAACTAATTATCCAACCTTACTTTAAACTATCACATAAATATATATGAAATGAAGCATTATCAAAAAAGAATGAAAAATTATACAAAGATGAGACAATGAAATATTTTATGTGATTTGGCAATATTTAATAGTTTATTATTTTCTTTAACAGTTTTCTACTATTTGAAAATTGAAGGACTATATTACGTACTATCAAAATCTAAAATTCTAATATCTTCCTCTTATTTATCCTGGTAACCAATTATAGGTCAAATTGATAAATTGTTTATGTTTTTATTTATGTTTATGTTTATGTTTATGTCTATATTTATATTTTCCCTTGTCAATTAAAAAACAAGCCAATTTACCAATTGTTTCCAGTCCCATATTCAATGAGAGGACCAAGCACATCAAATTATATTGCCACTTTGTCTCGATAGAGTATTCTAGCTCACTTAAAAGTGCTCTATACAAATGTTTTCGCAATGTAGCTTCCTGAACAAACAAAACACACATGTACTAATTTATGAGTAAGATACATTTATCCTCAATAGCAATAAAAACTACATTTAAAATTTCTGATTACATTTCTACTCTAGGAAATGTCCATATTAACGATTATTTAGTACCATAACTCGGACAAAACAAAAATTAACCGAATTTCACCAGTAGTGGTCAAGCCATTGAAATTAAATTGGTAGTAAAGTTACCACATAAATCAACTGGATAAAAATTTCTAATTCTCTATGATTTTCAACCTCCAATCTAAAATCTAAAATTTGCCATGAAGCCACAAGTGGATCATCCAACCTACAAATATTAGTGTTGGCCAACTTAGTTCTTTCCTTAACTCCAGGGAAATTCTTTTGAACTTTGAATAGCTTAAAAAATATCACCAACTACATACATGCATTTCCTATCTATACCTTTTGCATTGTCTGCGTTCATTATGGAAAGCACTCTAGATATACATCTCAAGAGTGTCAAGATGATGGAGAAATAACCTAAAAAAAGTTTATAACAATAACACCGTGAACATAAAAATTTATTTAAAGTTGTAAGGTTTAGACCCCTGTCAAAAATAGTAATTAAACAGTTTTAAGGTTGTTAATTAGATCTATTATGAAAGTCTTGGGTTAAACAAACAAGCATCAATATTATGCACATCAAAATATAAATATGACATAGGATATGATGACTGAAGAATCCAATGAAACCAAACCAATTTCACAGGAAAAACCTGGGAGGACTTGATCTAATCAATCTCAAGGTAACAATTTCAGTATAAGATGGAGATTTACAATTAAGAATAACTCTATTCGTAGTAAAACTAACTTTAGTTACCGAACTATGCTCTGAATCCCATTGACTTCCTTTACAATGAATTGTTGTAACGTAAATCTCCAATCCACACACTTCAAAATCCCATTGAAGATTTAGATCTCTAGCAACTTTGATGACAAAAATAAGGTATCAACTTTTACAACATTGGATCTTGAGTTTCTTCAAAGAATATCACAGGTAGAAGATATGAGAGAGTTTTGGGTACAAAAACCCTAGATATAAAATATGAGATACAGAAGGCACTTCTCTATCTCAGTTTTTATCCTATAGAGTCTCTTTTATAGTGTAGAATAAGTGGCATGAAACCCTAGTAGATTGTACAATGGGTAGGGTTTTCAAATATGCAGACTAGTTTGATATGCGATTTTTGATTGGTCGAACTTTAGTTTCAATCAGTCAAAATTTCCAAATTCACACTCTAAATTTTAGAACTTTGTAGCAATCTTGTCTTCAAAAATAAACTTCTAAAGATATTTCAAACTTATGTTTTGCTCATAAATTGCCAACATGAATAAAACTTAACAAATGCTTCTTGTCGTCGAATAGAGATCAAATATATAATCCATGTCTACACCAAAAATCTTGGTTTAATGATAAAAAACAATCATCATAGAGCAATCGACAGACGCCATAGATTTAAAATACTATAATATCTAAAACAAAGAGATCATTGCTTATATGTATTTTTCTGCCCTTCGTGCCTCTCCCTTTCTCTCTAGAGTTTCAACCAAGTTGTGGCTGCTTTGGGGTTCTGGTGTGGTTGTTCTCTCAAAATTTGAAGAGCTTGTTAGGGATTTTGAGTCCAAATATGCTGTGAGTTACAAAATTCATGAATGGCAATTTTTTTAAAAAAAAAGTAATAATAATAATAATAATATGACAAGGCAGCATAGGTGTTAGCCTATGTAACAAAAAATAATATTTTATTTAGTATATTAGCCACGTCAATATTTTTCATCTAACACTTAACGATATTAATCATTTTTACATAATACTAAAAGGTTAAGGACCAAATTGACACATTAAAAAGATTATAAACCAAATTGATTTTAGGTGTAAATGATAAAAACCAAATATATAGTTTATCCGTAAATAAACAGCATAAAAATTTATTCATTTTATTAAGGTCCAACGATTACAGAAAGAGAAACTCATTATTGGGGGCATTTGAAGGCAGAGATAGCGGCGACACGAACACAGGTAGACTAGAATCATATCTTTAAAATAAATAAATAAAAGTATATTTAAGATCAATTAAAAATTTGAAGGATAAAAATAATAGAATATTCCATTTCCAGTACATGATTATGACGATTTGGGATTTGAACCAAAGTCGTACAACGAGTACCAAACACCAATAGCTGCCGAACTTATAAAGTTGACCTCAAGACATGCTCCTCCACTCTCTACAAATGATGGTTAAAAGCTCAATTTGAATAACTACAAATTGAAAGTCAAACAAATATTTAAAAAAATATAGGCGTAAATGCACTTTTAATCTTTATGTTTTGACTTTTTTTCATTTTAATCTCTATATTTTATTTTTTTTCACTTTTAGTCCCTAAAACTAATTTACGCTTTTTATTTTAGTCCTTCAAACCCCATTCCGTCACCAATTAATGGGAAAACTAACAGGATCAATAAAATAATAATAATAATTTACTGTAGCACTTACACACCAGCATATAAATTTAAAAAATTAATTTATTAATTTTACCTAAATAAAAAATAAATAAAAACAGAATTAAAAATCAAAATTCAAACCTTACCCAAAATAAAAACATGTGTTCTTCTGTTAATCATGTTCTTCCGAGCAAACCTTGCCTAAAAATTTAAAAAATCAATATTTTTGTTTCCCAGCAAACCTTGCCCAGCCAACGCAGCCAGACTCTCTCTTCTCTCATGGCTGAAAATCCAAGCACGAAGATCCAATCTATCTTCTCTCATGGCTGAAATTCCAAGCACGAAGATCCAATCTATCTTCTCTCATGGCTGAAATTCCAAGCACGAAGATTGGATCCCTCTCTCACTTCTCTCATCTCAAACCCAAGCTCTCTCTCTTCTTTCTTGGCCGATCTATGTTATGACTGAAAACCCACGGCCTTCATCCTCTCTAAATCCATAGCTGAAGACCCATGGCTGAAACCCCATGGTTGAAGACCCATGGTTGAAACCCACCTTGACCGAAATCTCATCTTCTCTCTCTCTAAACCTAGATCGGTAGTGGCTGACAAAAATCTCATATCATCTTCTCTAAATCCATGGCTGAAAACCCATGGCCGAAATCCCATGGTTGAAGACCCATGGCTGAAACCCACCTTAGCCGAAATCTCATCTTCTCTCTCTCTAAACCCAGATCGGTAGTGGAGCCTAATGCCATGATAGTCACCGTGGTTTGATCTGTGTGGTGGCGTTTGAGATCGGCATGATGGCTTTTGAGATCGTATGTTTGGTTCGGGTTTGATTCTCACTGTGGCTGTGACTGTAGTGTTTGGCCGTGGGTGTGGTTTTGGTGATGGGTTTTTGGCCGTGGATGGTGATGGGTTTTTGTTCTGTGTTTGGGGTTTGGTGTATTATATAAATGAGGATCTGCTTATTTGTTTGGGAAAGGGAAAATAGTATAAATGAGGATCTGCTTATTTCTGGGCAAGGTTTGCTGGGAAGAACATGCTTAACAGAAGAACACATGTTTTTATTCTGGGCAAGGTTTGAATTTTGATTTTTAATTCTGTTTTTTTTTTTTTTTTTTTTTAGTTAAAATTAATAAATTAATTTTTTAAATTTATATGCTGACATGTAAGTGCTACAGTAAATTTTTATTATTATTTTATTGATTCCGTCAGTTTCCTCGTTAATTGGTGACGGAATGGGGCTTGAAGGACTAAAATAAAAGGCATAAATTGGTTTTAGGGACTAAAAGTGGAAAAAATAAAATGTAAGGACTAAAATGGAAAAAAGTCAAAACGTAGGAACTAAAAGTGCATTTACGCCAAAAATATATTTGGCTATTTTCAGATCCTTCCGATTCATCTTCTACCTGAGATAGCAGGACAACAATCTAAAGACTAGACAACTAACAAAACTGCTAGCATTGCAATGTTTATGCCAATTGCAACTCCTCCATGTGAAGAGAGTCTTCGAGCACCTACATTAATTTCCAAGTGAAATGCATTAATTCCATCTATCATGCATAGTCCATAGTATGGACTCCATACAGCAATAAAAGCATACATGAATATCTGATTTCAGGGATACTATAACCCCAAAACATTCTCACAAAAAAAAAATTTATAATAAATTCAAATTTTTTTTATATAAATTATCGCTTGTCTTGAAAGTACAAATCTATTTAAGATTTTTAATTTTTTGATTGGAGGTTAAGTGCAGACAAGCTTCGAATTCAAAATAATTTGTTTGGATATCATAATAAATTATCAGTTATCCAAAACTTAAACTATTACCAAATTGTTGATAAAAAATAGATATAAGGTGAAGAGAGAGAGAGAGAGAGAGAGAGAGAGAGAGAGAGAGAGAGAGATCTGTTTTTTTTTTTTTTTTTTTTTTTTTTTTTTTTGAGGGGAAGTATATTTCTGAGTTTGAAACTGTGCAATAGACTATCATTTTATTAAGGCATGTATCAATGCTATACAAGTATGAGACAAGTAATGCGTAGTACAAGTAAAAGAAAGTACAAGTAAATAGGTAGTATATATACACTAACAAAAATAATAAATTTAATTATTTAGTCATTATCCTAACAGACCTTCACAGGAATTTGTTGACAGATAATTGGTTTAGCAAAGTTTTTATAATGACATAACTCACCTTCACTTGCAGTGGTGAAGTTGAAATAAAATTGGTAGTCATGGTACGACATAAAACAACTGGAACCATATGTTTCCCCCCATCTTTTATTTCCAATTGTCGTTCCAAAATAAGCCAATTAGGAATCCAAGCACTTGCCACAGCCACATTCATCTCTACTCATATCTCCAGTGCATTGAGCCATGCCATACCTCTTCCCACTTTTTCCAACGTCCAGCACTGCTGTCTAGAATATATGAGGCTGATAAGGAGCTGTGGATGCAAGGCCATCCATGAAGGTAAGTCCTTTTGAAACCGAATATGGATCATCGAAGTCAGTATCATTGATGATTGCCATAGAAGTCTGTTCCATACCTCCAAAAAAGCTCTCATTCGAATAGCGCAGAAAACACCACCTGAACCAAACCGAAACTTCTTTGCTCTTTGGACACTCACTCAATGCTACTGCAGTGGCATTCTTGGTGCAATTAGCACCGTCACTCGCAGACACGTCCCCTCTACATTGTATTAGACCATAGACCATGTTCTCTTTCTTTCCTGTTTTTGTTTCATAGAAGCCATTTCGATTAGGCCCTTCCACAACGAGGGTATCCACTAGATTCTTGACATTTTCCTGGAATGCATTCTCAGTCATAGAATCAATGGCTTCTGAGCACTGCAAATTAGTGTTGGCATTCGAATCAGCATGGCAACTGGCAAGGACTATTTGCCAATATTAAAGCTGACAATAAAACATACACTATCCCAAAATGGAACATTTCCATCTTCTTAGAAGCTCTGTTCTCTTAATTTGAGAATTAGAGAGTAGATGTGTCATGGGAGAGCTGTGAAATCTATTACTTTACTAAATACTTGGTCAGAATAATCGATTTATAGGTTTCCTTAATTATATTAGAATGTACGAAGTCAACTGCCCTTGCATCGACTGATAGATTAATAGATATATTACTTTAAGGCCATTAAAATGAATGTCATGAAAAGTGAATGGGTTATACACTTACACTCCAATTTCAAGTACAAAAACCTACAAGGCACTTCTTCAGGGCGTTGACATGTATAACAGACAAATATTTTAATCAAGAATGAAGAATTCATTTCTTTTATGTTTTTGACCATTCTCGAGCAATGTCAAAGCCAAATGGACAGGTTATCAAATTCAGTTTGCTTCGCAAGTAGAGATGGCAATGAGGCGGGATGGGGCCAAAGGACGGGGTCTTCACCCCCACCCAACATAGTTTTGTCTTTTCCTATCCCCGCCCTATCATGCATGATGGAAAAAAATTTCTTGCTCCATCCCGCCCCTTGAGGCCCCCGTAAGTGTGTAATCAGTTCGGTTCAGTCGGACTTCAAGGCAATTTTTGCACCAAACCAAGAATTTCGGTTTTAACATATTCAACACCGAAACCGATTTGTAAGGGATGAACACCGGACTGATCGATTGCAATCGGTTTCAATTTAGCTCGGTCAGGTTTCGGTGTTTAGGATATGAGAAACAAAAGCAAGAAAAGAAGAAGAAGAAGATGGGTGGTTTGGGATAAAAATAGAAGACAAACTCATAGCAAAAATTCCAAAAGCCGATAAGGTCGTTTTGCCAAAACTACAAAGACCCAAATACACACACACACACACAAAAGAAGATTAACAACTAAAACTTGGGAAATAGTTGTGGGGTTGTGATGGAAATTTTTTGACTCACTGGTATTGGTGAAAAGCATGTTTTCACTTTTCTCATCTTCATGCCCTTTGGGTCCTAAAAATTAAAAACAAAAACAAAAAAATCATTATCAGTTACCAGCTATAAGAACAAAGCAATTCTTCTTTATGCTTTTGGGATATTGAGATTTACAGGGCCTTAGACTCTAACAATGACAGCGAAATTGCAAGCAAATTCAACGACATCTGGCAAAGCCATGTGTTGGGTTGGATTAGCTTTTTTTGAAGCTTAGGATTCAGACTTCAGAGAAAAGAAAAGAAAAGAATAAGGGTAAGGGTGAGGGTGTGAGGCACTAAGGCGGCTGAAGTGAAATGTAGATAGTAGGGTTTTTTTTAATGTTTTAAGTTGATGTATAAAACGACGTAGTTTTGTGTTATAAGGAGAGAAAAAATTAAAACGTTTTTAGCCAGGTTAGTCCGAAAAGAAAAGAAAAGAATGAGGGTAAGGGTGAGGGCGTGAGGCACTGAGGCGGCTGAAGTGAAATGTAGATAGTAGGGTTTTTTTTTAATGTTTTAAGTTGATGTATAAAACAACATAGTTTTGTGTTATAAGGAGAGAAAAAATTAAAACGTTTTTAGCCAGGTTCAAACCTGGGCCAAGTATAGTCACACGCATGTCTTACCACTAAACTAATGGTACTTGCCTTTAAAATATTTTATACATAATTATATTTAATACATATCGGTCGGTTTTGGTTTGATTCATACATTTATTTTCTGAACCCAAAACCGAAACCGAAAATTTCAGTTTTAATTTCTACAAACTGAAACTGAACCGCACCGAAACCAAACCGAAATTTTGGACAAGATTCAGTTGGTTCAGCCGGTTTTTTCAGTTTCTCGATTTCCTGCACACCCCTAAGCCCCCACGAAGCACCGCCCCTCCCCGTAAAACTCCACTTCTTGTTAATTTGCCCACAACTACTACAATTTTTCTTAATAAAACATATTTCATTAATAAAAATATACTTAAAATTACAAATAAATTTATCTCATCAAATCAAATTAATTTTTAGCAAAAACTGAATAATATTATCCAAGTATTTAACAAGACAATATCACAATAAAAAATAAAAAATAAAAAAAATCTTATAATACAAAATCAATAATTTAATAGTATATAAATTTGTTTCTAATAAAGACAAAAGAAAACTTTAAAATTAGTACCAGGCTAAAATAAAATAATTTAATAATATTTGTTTAAATAGTAAGGTTTTAGGGTATAAAAAAAATTTACAATTTAACCTTTATCAACACAGGGCGGAGAGAGGCAGGGTGGGTCTAAAAAGTCTAAACTCATCCCCACCCCGCCCCGTGGTATGGGGCTAAAATCTCGTCCCATCCCCGCCCCACCAATTTTGCAGAGCGGGGAAAATTCACATGGAGCGAAACGAGTAGGAGTGGATTAAGTAGGGCGGGGAAAAATTGCCATCCCTTTTCACAAGGATAGAAACCATGATTTTATTTTGGCTAAGATTTCATTTTGCCACTAGACTTTTACTTCAATTGTCAAATTAGTATTTTAATTTTTGTCAATTTAGTCCCTTATTTTGTCAAAATGGGTTGATGCATTCCCTTTGTCCAAATTGTTTAGCAAATAAAGCTGTTTAACTTTTGTAAAGTTGTGATTTTCAACTATATTGTGTTGGCTTTAATTCTATGCAAAATTTGATTGTAATTTCTTCAATCATTTTTCCTATATGTATGTAGATTTATTTGTAAGGGATGAGTGTGAGAGATCGGTGAAGAATCAAGTTTCAAAAGTTAAATTAGTGGATTTTGCAACTAGCTGGCGAGTAACTCGTGAGAAGCAACCTGCGAAAAAGCCACGTGTGGAGCACATGACTATAAGATGAAGAGTCGTGCCAGGCTATCAATTTCGCGATTGTCTCGCGAGAAGGGTCAACTCGTGAAGGACCCATGAAAGTTTTTGTTTGGCAAAAAGTTGTGTTTGCTTTACCAAGTCTTTACCCACACTATATATACCATCATTACCCACAAATTATAAAAAGTGCTTTTTAAAGAGAAAACCCTAACAAACACACTTGAGAGTTAGAGATTGTTATACCCACAATCATCTACATATTTCCTTGTGGTTTTCCTCAAACTCCTACATCTCAATCTCTAAATCCTTGAGAGGTTGTTAGCCTAAACACTTACCACGCTCATTCTGAGTGTTAAGTGAGATTTTGGTGCCGCTGGGAAGTATTGGAATGAGCCATTCATTGGTGGATGCAATCGGGCTGAACTGCGGGATCTGGAAAGTTAGAGAAGACAAGACTCCGAGAAGTCCATTGGTAGTAGAAGCTTGGAAGGCTCAAGTACACGGGGTAGACTATGCTTGGAGGGTCTTTTGTTATTTGTGTACTCTAACTTTATTCTTTAGTGGATCGATTTCGACTTGGAGGGTCGCGGAGAGGTTTTTTTACGAGTTCTTTGGTTTCCTCTTCAATAACACGTCTCGGTGTTATCTTGTGTTTGCATCTCTCTTTCCTACTCTTTAAGCTTTCATTTTATTGTTAATAATGGATGAATATGGCTTAGGGTAGTACTATCGATTCATTGCGCTTATTTACTCTTATTCCACACTTAGTTTAAGTTAAAGTAAAAGAAATCTAGCTATAATTTTTAATTTGGGGCATGAACAAACTCTTGTGTTTTAGCACAAATCTGAGCTTTCAACTTCTTTCTTAAAATCTTTTTAAATAATAACCATCAAACAACATGATTTATTAAATTATGAATCTCTTTGGGATCACAAGATGAGTGGCTAAAGAACCTCCTCCTCTCTCTCTCTCTCTCTCTCTCTCTCTCTCTCTCTCTCTCTCTCTCTCTCTCTCTCTCTCTCTCTCTCTCTCTCTCTCTCTATATATATATATATATATATATATATATAACACTTGGTGTAACTTTTGTTATTTTTGTTAATAATACAACACACAATAACTTTTAATAGGTTTAATATATTCAAAATTGCATCGTTGGATTACACACATTTTCATAGTTCTTAACATGCATTTTCAAATTTTATACTAATTAGATGTTATTACTATTAAATTAATAAAATCAAAACCTTCTGTAATTTTAAATACCCCAAAAAACCTTTAAAATATAAAGTGGCAACTGGGTCCATGATCAATAACTTACATATTTTAACTCATTTTCGTGATATGTAATCCATATAAGATTTAAAAATTAAAGTGTAGTATTTATTGTTACTATACTCTTATTGAGCCACATGAGGGTAGTGTTTCGGTACATTTTGGCCCACTTTTATCCATTATGTCCATGTCAGTCCACTTCGCTCCATTTTGATCCACTTTGGTCCCTTTCAATCTAATTCGGTCCATTTTAGTCTACTTTAGTCCACTCGGTCCATTGCAATCCATTCGGTCAACTTAGTCCAATTCGGTCCACTTTGTTCCCTTCAGTCTTATTCGATCCACTTAGGTCCATTTTGGTCCATTTCAAAAAACAAAACAAAACAAAACTTCCCATCTCACAACCTAATCCACCACCACCGATAACCGATCAAATCTACAAACACAACCACCAGATACACACAAACATAACCCACATCAAATCTTATTATTATTATTATTATTATTATTATTATTATTATTATTATTTCATAAAAAAATTGATCTGAGAATTTTTGTAAGAAGAGAAAGAGAGTGGAGTTCTTAGCAAAGGAAAACTAGATTTGGAGGGGGAGAGACCAAATAACGATAGACTGAAAAGTAGGTCACAGTGGAGGACTGGACGTGGAGGAGGAAGCAACAATAGCTTAGTCTAAGTCAGATATGAATGCTGGCAACTCATTTTGTGCTATCGCTCGCCTTCGTCGACCATCGCGACCCTAAGGCTTTGTTGACTACCGCAATCCCAAAGCTTCATTTAACACTACAAACCCAAGGATCTGTGACAGGTCTTCCACGGAGCATTGTAAGAAAGAGATAAGGGAAAGGTAGTGGGATAGTATGCGAGAAACTAGGATGCATGAGTTTAAATACGGGTGCAAGTACGAAACGAGTATGAACACGAGGATACAACATTTCTTGAAACTTAGGGTACAATACATTGGGGATACGTGTATTAATCACTTATTAAATCTATTTTATTATATATATATATATATATATATATATATATATATATTGTTAAGGATAAATCAAAGTAATAATGAATAATAAAGTAAATTCATGGTCATTAAACGATGTTTATAATACAAACTAAAATTCAAAAGAGTAAATATTTGATATGATGATACTGGTATGAGGGTCTGATTACAATGGTATCCAAGTTATATCACAAGTGTATCCTAGATGTATTGACACTTAAAATAAAAAATAAAAATAAAAATAAAAAATTAACTGGTTATTTATCTTCAAGATATCTGGTATGATACGTGAACAATACACATCAGGTACAGGTACTTGAGCAAAAATAGAGTATTCATACATCCTAGGCGAGAAATAGAGAATAAGAAAAAAGGGAGGAAGGGTCCTATGTGGAAGAGAGAAGAGTGGGTGGGAGGAGGGGTCATGTGTGGGTTTAGGAAAACATTTTACGTACAGCTGAAAATAAAGTCATAAAAACATTTTACAAGTTTTGTTCGGTGTATTTTTAGTCTACATAAAATACTTTCATCTTTGACCAAGGTTTTACAATGAAACAAGCACTCAAAAATGCTGAAAGTGTTTTTGGTAAAATATTTTAAACAAAATAAATTGTGTGCTTAAATTAATGAAAATAATTAAACAAAAGGTTAAAATTGAGAATATGATTTTTGAAGCTAAAAAAAGTTTCTCTCTGCTAGTGAAGGGTGGTTTCCAACCCCCTCCTAGAGTGTAGAACTGGTATCCCTTCTTTTGAAAGTGTCTCTGTCCCTTAAGGTAACAGGTTTACTTTGAGGCTTTGTTGGTTTTTTTCTTCAGGAACTCTGGGAAACAGATAATAGATTAGGATGGAAGAACTCACAAAAACTTGGAACAGTCTAACCCTCTCGGAATGTGAAGGATCAAACTTTCACATTAAGGAGGAGCAGGCAAAAACGAAGTTTATTTTAGCAGCAAAATTCTTGACTAAAAGAGCTCTCAACATAGATGCCATAGCTAAGACCTTCACTCCCCTTTGGAGATCGAAAAATGGCTTCAGAATCAAAAAGGAAAGTGATCATGTGGTTTTATTTTCATTTGATGATAAGACCAAGATGGAGAAAGTTATGGAAGCTAAGCCTTGGAGTTTTGATAAACGTCTAATGGTTTTGCAACGGTATGGTAGGGAAATGGACGTAGGTGATATAGAGTTTAGGAAGGTGACATTTTGGGTGCAAGTTCACGATCTTCCAATTAGATTCTAGACAAAAAAGATTGCTGAACAGCTATGTGAAGCGATTGGAGAGGTGAATGTAGGGACTGCTGAAGCAGAATCAGAGGGCGATAATTTCATAAGGATCTAGGTTACAATAGATATCACCCAACCTTTGAGTAGGGGACGAGTTGTCTTACTTGACAGTGGTAAGGAACCGTAGGTGCACTTCAAGTATGAGAGGCTTCCAAGCCTGTGCTTCTGGTGTGGCTGCTTGGCGCATAAAGATAGGGACTGCGAGCTATGGGTGGAAAGCGAAGGAAGCCTCCTGCCTAAGTCACAGCAGTTCGGCCCTTGGTTAAAGGCAGCACCATTTGTTCCATCCCAGAAGTACGTGGTGAAAGTGCCCGGAATTTTCACTACAAAAAAATCGGATGTGGCGACGGCAAAGCCCAGAACAGCAAAGCAAACGCCGGTGGTTGTGGTCCGGTCAGGTAAGCTTGTGCCAGAAATTGTTAGGCCTGAAAAAAAAAATCAGTACAACACCGGTGAGTATAATGCTGGAAAAGGAAGGTTTTAAAGTTCACAACTCAACAGGCCGGGTCAGCTATGGAAATGGTGTCAGGACAGCTTTTGAGGAGGTATTAAGTGAGATAGATAAAGAAATAGAAAAGTATGATTCCAAAAGGCATGAGTCAACAGGTTCTAAAGTTAGCATGGAAAAGGAAAATCACGTGGGCCAGCCGAATATCAATGAAGCCAAGGTGCCATGTTTGTCATCAATGCCAGCCCACTTGTCTCTTTCTCCTAAAGTACCTTTGGCAGAGATACCACACCCCTTTGTCAGTCATGGGTATGTTGAGGGGACATGGAAAAGAATTATTAGAGTAGGGGTGGCAGCCGATGCATGTATGTCAGAGGCAGTGGGGGGAAAAGAAGTTTAGGCAGTGATACAAATCAAACTGAGTTACCCAAAAAAAAAAAAAAAAAAAAAGGGTTTCACAAGTGCAACAAAAAACAAGATATTTGTGGAGGCTGGTAATCAACTCTGCCAAAAGTAATGAGTATGTTATTATGGAATTATCGTGGGCTTGGGAATCCACGTACAGAGAATGAGCTTGTCAGTTTGATACAGGCAAAAGATCCCTCTGTCATGTTTATAGCCGGGCAGATGAAGCAAGGCTACGTACTTTGAGCAATATTAATTTTGATCAAAAATGGGTGGTTCCAAGGCAAAATAGAGGCGGGGGATTAGTATTGTTTTGGAAAAATTTGATTAATGTTGATGTGGTAGATTCTCACAGGTATTTTATTGATATGATCATTGATGGGAACACTGAAAATGCTTGGCAATTTACTGGTTTTTATGGCAAGCCCAAAACCCATAGGAGGAGTGAGGCATGGAGAAAATTAAGAAGTCTAAATTCTAGAATGAAAATTCCTTGGATTTGTGGTGGAGATTTTAATGAAATTGTTCGTAAAGAGGAAAAATAGGGCGGGATTCCTAGAGATCACAATCAAATGCAACTATTCCGAGATATGATCGATGAATGTCAATTTATGGATTTGGAATATGTGGGGCTTAAATTCACATGGGCGAAACACTACATTGATGGGTATTCCATAAGAATACGATTGGATCGGTGCATGGCTACAAATTCTTGGTTCCAAAAATTCCCAAGAACTAGAATTCACCATCTTAGCTGTATGTCATCAGATCATTCTCCTCTTTTGATCAATTTGTCAGGGCTTCCTGAACCTAGAAAAAAGAGATGTTTTAGATTCGAAGAAATGTGGTTATCGAATCCAACATGTGGTGAAATGGTCGAGGAAGTTTGGAGTAATACAAGGGAGCCAAATCCAAGCATAGCCATTCTGAAAAAAGTGGCTAAATGTGAACAAGAATTAACATGGTGGAATAAGCACAACTTTGGGCACATGAGAAGGGAGTTAGAGATTAAGAAGAACCAACTAGTCTTGGCTGAGAATGAGGCTATGGTGAGTGGGAATAATACTCGGGTTAGAAGTCTGAGAGTGGAGATTAACTCGTTGCAAGATCGGGAATCAAGAATGTGGTATCAAAGATCTAGGGTGTTGTGGTTAAGCAAAGGGGACAAAACCATTGCTTTCTTCCATAGCAAGGCTACCAAGAGATTTAGAAAGAATTTGATCAAAGGGATAAGAGATCGAAATGGAGCTTAGTTGACCGACCAAGAGGAAATAGGGCCCGTGATGGAAAGTTACTACAATGACCTTTTCTCCACCTCCAATATGATCCTTGTAGCTGACTCTCTTAAGAAAATCCCATGCATGGTGACCGATGAGATGAATACAGAATTGATGAAGGAATTTACAGAATTGGAAGTCAAGGAAGCCTTGAATCAAATGGCTCCCCTAAAGGCACCGAGTCCGGATGGTATGCCTCTGTTGTTTTACCAACACTTTTGGGCGACAATGCAGCATGATGTTACTTCAGCCATCCTCTCATGGTTGAATTCAGGTACCCTACCTGAACCAATTAGCCATACACTCATTACTCTCATTCCTAAAATAGCTAATCCTGAACATGTGTCTGAGTTTCGCCCCATTAGTCTTTGTAATGTCCTTCACAAGATTTATTCTAAGGTCTTAGCAAATAGGTTGAAAAAAATTTTACCTTCCTTAATTACTGAACATCAATCTACCTTTGCTAAGGAAAGACTTATTTCAGAAAATATTATGGTTGCTTTTGAGACCCTCCATCATATGAAGCAACATAATTCAGGGAAGCATGGGTTTATGGCTATCAAATTAGACATGAGTAAAGCCTACAATCGGGTGGAATGGGTGTACTTGGAGGGGCTTTTGGAGAAAATGGGTTTCTGTGATAGATGGGTCGCTCTCATTATGAGTTGTGTGAAAATGGTGTCATACTCTATTATGGTGAATGGTGAGCCAACTGGGATAATCCATCCTAAGAGAGGAATTAGACAAGGAGACCCACCATCTCCTTTCCTTTTCCTTTTATGTACGGAAGGACTTAATGCTCTCATAAAATATTCGACGAGGAATGGGGATATCAAGGGCTTTTCCTTGTGCAAACGAGGCCCAAAGCTAACCCACTTGTTTTTTGCAAATGATAGCTTGCTTTTCTGTAGGTCAATCCCTGAGGATTGCCATAATGTGCTAAAGATATTGGGTGAATATGAGTCTTGGTCAGGGCAAAAAATTGACAAAGAAAAGACCGCAATCTTCTTTAGCAAATCTACCACGGATGAAGCAAAATCAAGCATAAAGAACCTCTTCCAAGTCCAAGAAGTGAAGTCCTATGAGAAATATTTAGGGCTCCCCTCTTTTGTTGGCAAGGGAAAAAAGGCTAGTTTCAACTACATAAAATAAAGGGTTTGGAGGAAACTCCAAGGATGGGAGGGTAAATTGCTATCTCAAGCCGGGAGAGAGGCTTTAATTAAAGCTGTGATCCAAGATATCTCTACTTATGCCATGGGGTGCTTTAAATTGCCACTGGGGCTTTGTGACAACAATTAAGAAGTTTTGGTGGGGGCAAAGGAGAAATAGAAGGAAAATTCATTGGATCCGGTGGAGCGAACTAACTAAATCCAAAATGGTGGGTGGTATGGGTTTTCGCGACTTGGCTCATTTTAATGACGCCCTTTTGGCGAAACAAGTGTGGTGGCTTTTGCACAACAAGGAAACCCTCTTCTACAAATTTTTCAAGGCCAAGTTCTTCCCTAACACTTCTCTCTTAGAAGCTAAGGAAACAAGTTCAAGGTCCTATACTTGGAAGAGTATATTATACAGTCATGATGTTATCCTCAATGGTGCTTGCTGGAGGGTGGGGAATGGAAAGTCCATAAAAATTTGGCAACACCACTGGCTGCCCTGAAAACATCCAACCAAGATCCTCTCTCCGATGGTGGAAACAATGAAAGAAGCCACAGTGGATTGCTTAATTAATGAGGAAGCTAGAACTTGGAACATTGCTATGATAGATGGAATTTTTGCACCACAAGAAGCTGAGGAAATAAAGAACATGCCGTTGGCTAGACAAGACACTGAAGACTCTTTGTACTGGCCGTGGGAGCATGATGGGAGGTATAGTTGCAAGACGGGCTACTACTTCTTGAAGGAAGATGAAGTTGGATTTCAAGTGACTGAGCACCAAGACCATAAGGAAGGGTTATGGAAGAAGGTTTAGGCCCTTGACTGCCCAAATAAAGTAAAAAATATTATTTGGAGGGCTTGCCGTAACTCTTTCCCTACAAAGTGCAATCTATACTGGCAAACTATTATTACAGAACAATGATGTGATCGATGCAAGGAAGAAACTGAAGACATTTTGCATGCGATATGGAGTTGCAAAAAGCTGGACAAGGTATGGGGAGTTAATAGCTTGTGGAATTTTCGGAACCAACAGAGCTTTGTAAGTTTCAGAAAGCTCTTGGCCTGGGTCTTTGATCATCATAGGAAACCGAGTCTGTTTGCCTTCAATATCTAGTCCATTTGGCACCAAAGGAACCAGGTTCGGATTCATCAAGCCCATCACCCCCTACATCAAATTTCCCAGTGGGCTCTTGAGAGCTTCATTGAGTTTCAAGCGCTGAAAATGTCACCACCTCCCAATAGACTGGGGAGAAGAGCAAGATGGAAACCTCCGGACCAGGGTTCGCTCAAAATCAACTTTGATGGCGCCATCTTCGCCGATGAAAACTGTTCCGGACTGGGAGTAGTGATTCACGACGGGAAGGGGTTTGTTCTAGCCTCCATGGCTACTCGGATCCCACAGCAGCTCTAGCCAGAGGAGGTCGAAGCATTGGCTACTTCTAGAGCCCTTGAGTTTGCTAAAGAGTTGGACGTTACATATGCAGTCTTGGAGGGTGATTCTCTAATGGTGATGTCGGCCCTGAAACTAAAGAACTTTGGACTGGCCCCGTTTGGTTTGTTGCTACAGGACTCCTTAGCCTTTTCTTCAGGTTTCACAAAATTGTCCTACTCTCACACTAAGAGAGAGGGCAACACAGTAGCACACAATTTGGCAAAGTTAGCTTTTAATTTTACAAGTTGTGTAACATGGACGGAAGATGTTCCACCTGATGTAATGACTTCTTACCAGGCTGACTTAGCTGGTATTTCGTAATTTAATGATAGTGTTGTTTCTCAAAAAAAAAATTAATGAAAATAATTAAATACTAATCAATTCATTCAAGAAATACGTTTGTATTGTTAGTTATATTTAACTTCACAATTTGCATTAATTTTCTTTTTTCAATAAAGTATTATATAATTGAAATTAATTTCCCAAATATTATAATACGTAACGAGTAATATTGATAAGGAATACAGTAATTAAGAATTAAGAAAGTGATCTTCTAGCTTTTACAACTCATATACGCACTCTAATAGAGTCCTTTCATAACGTCGTGTAGACAAGTTATCAAAATCCTAATCATGCTGAAACTTTGATGCTTGGAATTAGGGATTTGCTGTTTTATATATACTTAAAAGTTCCCACATACTAATACATTAAATAAAATTTAATTTTTTACTCTGATAAAACTTTGTCTCATAGCTTTCACATTCACTAAAGTTACACAATCTAGGATTAATACACACACATCTATGCTTCTTTCTTACCAATGTGGGATTATACCACTTTTGATAGGGTTATTAGTGACGACTTACTGCACCTACTTATTATTTTAACCATGGGACTTCCACCAAAAAAAAAAAAAAAAAAGAAGAGAGGGAGACAAAATTACAATTTATCTCTTTGTGATTTGACCCTATCAGTATCACAATTTATTTAAAAACTTTGCTCCTGGTGATAATTCTTTATCATCAAACTAAGACACCAATCGATTTTTAGTGTAGGCAAGAATTGAACCCCAAATCTCTTATTCAATCATCAAAGACTTTACTATTTGAGCTAACTGAAACCCACTATTTTAAAAGCTTTCAATTAGTTGTGTTTCGCCCAAAATACCCTAATAATTTTTTGTGATCCAAACCTTCTTCTTTTTTCTTTTTTTTCTTTTTTTTTGAATTTGATATTTACAACAACGATAAGGAAGTAAGAATTTAAACTTTAGGTCTTCTAATAAAATAGAAATGTCACTAAATCATAAAACTCTTGACTTTATTTTAATACAAATTTTAGTAATTCAAAATATAACAATTAACAAAGCATGTGTGACTAAATTGTAATTGTATTGCACCAAATCATAAGGGGATAATTGCTTTGTTAAAAATTTTCATTTCATGAATTAAGTCACAGACTTAACAAGCCAATGGTTAATCGTTGTGAATGTGATTATGATTTTTATCGTGTATAAAACTTTTTCTGTTGTCTTTATAAATTTATTATAAAAAAAAATTTTATTTTTGGGATTTTTTTTTTTTTTTTTGAGAAACTTTTGGGAATCAAATTTATTACAACTAAACGCAGTCATTTGGAGAGAAAAACAAAAACAGATATGAATATGAAATGTGTACTTCCTTCTTAAAAATCCATATAGACCGTTCAGAATCAGAAAAACAAAAACAAAACACTCCTTAGTCCATTAGTCCATATAGACCCAATAGCCATCTATTTAGACCATTCCAATTTCAAAGAGGTCCCGTCCTGGGGTGATGCACGATACAGCATTCATTGTTTGTTACTCTGATTACTCTGAAAGATTAAAATCCACAAATTTTGGCTAAATTTGATATGCTCTTTCAATTTTATAATTGCTCAATCTTAAGTTCTTAACCCATTGGGCATGTAAAAGGGAAAAAGTTCTATTTATATTTATTATCGGTTTGATTGAGAATAGGTGTATTCCAACTTGCTTGTTGGTGCTTCTCTCTTTCTTTCCTTTCCTTTTCATTTCTTTTCATTTCTCCCTTTGTCTCTTATAATGATGTTGTTGGCCTGCTTTTATTTTAAGTGCAAGTGAAAGTTTCAAATTTCCAAGCATCAAAGTTTCAAACTTCTATAGTTATTATCATTTCCTCCAACTATTCCCCCGTACTGTATCAACTTTAACAAATTTAAAAGGTGGTCACAATAATTATATCCTCTAAAAAATTTATCTCATATAGTAGTCATATATTTAACGTCCTGAGAGAAAAGGATTTTATATGAAACTGCCAACACATTTGTAAAAAGATTGTTAGAGCATTCATATCAGCATATGTATTTTACACATCCATTTTTACATTAAAAACCTAATTTTTCTATTTTATACATTCACTTTTACAAAACACCCACATCAATTCGTCTATTTTATAAGATATTTTAATAAAATATTCATTATACTCTATTTTTTTATTATTTCTCTCTAACTACCTCTCTTAAATACACGCTCTCTCTCTCTCTCTCTCTACTCATTTTCTGATTTCTTGCTCTCTCTCTCTCTCTCTCTCTCTCTCTCTCTCTCTCTCTCTCTCTCTCTCTCTCTCTCTCTCTCTCTCTCTCTCTCTGGCCTTCCTCTTCCAAATCACAAAACCCATCCGCATCCGCATCCGATCCACCGCTCCGATCCACCAAACGCCACAGCTCCGAACCACCGCTCCGATTCACCACCAAATCTCAGCCGATCTCCAAGCTCCAATCCACCACGCTGAAACCGATCTCCGATCCACGCTCCGATCCAATCTCCCAGCTAATCTACGCCACCAAACGCTGCAGCTCCGAACCACTGCTCCGATCCACCACCAAATCTCAGCCGATCTCTGAGCTCCGATCCACCACGCTGAAACCGACCTCCAATCTACGCTCCAATCCAATCTCCCAGCTGATCTACGCCACCAAACGCCGCAGCTCCGAACCACCGCTCCGATCCACCACCAAATCTCAGCTGATCT
This sequence comes from Quercus cerris, assembly GCA_963669245.1. NCBI lineage: Eukaryota > Viridiplantae > Streptophyta > Magnoliopsida > Fagales > Fagaceae > Quercus > Quercus cerris. Next base: position 77,805,787 of record OY770008.1, read on the forward strand.
CCGAGCTCCGATCCACCACGCTAAAACTGATCTCCGATCCAATCTCCCAGCTGATCTATGCCACCAAACGCCACAGCTCCGAACCACCGCTCCAATCCACCACCAAATCTCAACCGATCTCCGATCTCCGTGTTTGTGTATTTCTGTGTTTTCTTTTTTTTTTAAAGCAAGTGTATCTCTGTTGATTTGTCTATGTAGATGTGTTTGTGTGTGGATGTGATTGTGTGCATCTTAGGAAAAAGAAGAAGATGAGAAGTTAGTTTACTGAGTTTGTTGAGTTGGAGAAGAGAGAGAAAAAAAACGAGCGAACGGAAATTAGTAAAATAATCTTTATACGAGCTACAGTAACCGTGTATATTTACACGGTTACTGTAACTCGTGTAAAGAAATACACATTTTTACACAATTTTAGAAGAACTGATGAAGAGCATTTTTGAGCAAAAATGTGTAAAAACTGTGTTTTACATGATTTTACATGATTTTAAAGGCACTAATGTGAATGCTCTTATATATAATGTTTTATATAGAATATTTTATGATCTCTCAAATATTAAATTGTACTTACAATAGTACATAAAAAATATATTTTAAAAAAAATGGATCCATGAATTGGAAGGTGTCCCTCTCAAAATGATAGGTCTCAAATACCTATAAAACTTACATATTGTGAGAGAGACACTTCATAAAACCGTCTTATAAGATATTTATTTGATTTTAGGTAGTACTTCAACTAAGCATCATTAATTCACACAAATAATAATAATAATAATAATTGATGATACCGAAAAATCACCAGTGAGTCACGTGATACTCGCACACTCGGAACAACACCTACACAGCAAGAAAAAGAAAGACCTACACAGAGAGCACCAGTGTGGTGCCGGCCAAGTACTCTCCAAAGGTCAAGTTAAAATCTCTTACAACTCCAAAGTGCTAGAAATGGTCAATTATGTGTACCTTGATTTGTGAGGGTATTGGGGCTTTTATAGTAGTCGAAGATTGTCGTCTTTTCCTTGGAGTCGAAGTCTTTTCCTTATAGGAATCCTCTTGAGCAGTCCTAAATGTGATGGACAAGTCTTTTTCTTATAGAGAAGATCTTCATTAATGTGCGCAGCTTCTGGAGTCCTCTTTGCGCTAGGATTCTATTTACCTTAAGATTCTATAGTGTGAGCCGCAAGTATTCCCATCTAGGGTTTATGTCTGACACGTGGCCAATTGATCCGTCTATGTTGTGTCCATTCATGATGGATCTGTCACCAACAGGTCTTGCACACAATGGACCTGTCCTTCATCGGCCCATGGATGAGGAATCGTTCGGCCTATGTCACTAGGATCTGTCAACCTATATTTTTCCTCTTCAGTTGCCCCCTCACCCCATAGGTTCATCATCTTTGAGCAAAAGGACTCGTGGGGTGACGGTTCAAGACTAGGATGACGGTTCAAAGTCCCGTGGGTCGACGGCTTTAATACAAAACTCCGTGAACTGTGCTTGTATCCTGACAAGTTGTCCGGAACACATTTATGACTTATGACGTGTCTCACTCTTCTACTGGTTGTTGTCTCAGATTGAAGCATCGCTTCGTCTTACGTGCACTTCTATAAATATCACTCCCTTCTCCTCTCATTTCTCTACTCTCCGTATAAACATATTGTCAGAGCACGTTCGTCATAATTGTCAAAGACCAATCCATCCAGTTCTTGCACCCGTCATCAACACCTTCATCCGTTCACTCTTTAACTCGGTAAGTAAATTTTTTCCCTTTTTTTTCTTATTTGTAAATCTCTCTTTTTCCTTTTAAAACCCTTAATTTTCATTAGGCTTTATGCCCCCATCACCCTTTCTAAACCCGTCAGAGTCTTAGGTTCTGTCGCTACGTGTAGCCAATGTCAAGTGCGTCAAGTAACCAGTCAGTCGTCTGTGACGGGGCGGATTACGAAGAAGTATACCCATCAATTCATAAAGATCAAGATGATCTAAGCGAGGAGAGGAGTCCGCCTGCCTCTTCCCTGTCCTCAACAAATGAGGATATAGAGATGGCTGACCTAGAGGAGGGTTCTGATGATGGCGAAAACCAAAAAGTTAAGTCCGTCATGGGTGCTAATGGACTTAGGGTGTTCATTATGCTACCAGAGTGGACAGTGAATGCTTTTACGTCCACCATCAAGGAGCCACACTTCAACACTCTTAGTGCCCACTACTAAATCCCAGACTACATCCCCATCCGTCTACCCTATAAGTCAAAAAAGTGTTACTATGAAGGGGTAGACGATGTCGAAGTGTACAAACAAATGCTCAAGGGAGGCCTTAGGTTTCCTCTAAGCTCCCTGCACCGTGAACTCCTCAAATATCTGGGCTTATCTATCAGCCAAATATCCTCGAATGCTTAGAGGGTCTTTATAGCAATGGAGGTCCTGTACGGAGCCATGTCAAAAGGTACCCGAAGGTTGACGGTGCGGGAATTCCTCCATTGCTACCATCCAAATGAGATAGACAAGTCAAGGGGGATGTATAGTTTTGTTCCTAAGAGCCCCATCTTGAAGGTGATTTATGAAACCCCAAACTCCAATAGGGACTAGAAGAGCAGCTATTTCTTCCTACAGGGCGACAGTTGGATGTGTCATCCAGGAGAAACAGAGCACATGCCTGTCGACAAGACTTGGGGTATATTAAATCCGTCCGGTATACACCCGTCATATAATATAGGCGAAAAGCCACTTTTATTCCCTACATTTTCAAGCGATTTCCATTTTAGTCCCTACATTTTATTTTTACCGCTTTTAGTCCCTATTCTGAAAAACGCCATCTATTTTAGTCCTTCCCGTCAGTGCCCTAATGGCAAAATCCTAGGTGGCAGACAGAGTGCATCGCTGGCACACTAAATGCTGACGTCAGCATTAAAATAATAATATAATATATTATTTAGCATTTTAAAAATGCCACGTCATTTTTTAAAAACAAAAAATAATTTATGAATTTTAACTAAATGAAAAAAAAAAAAAAAAAAAAAAAAAAAAAAAAAAAAAAAAAAAACAGAACTAAAAATAAAAAATAATATAAATTGAGATCTAGCTTTATTTTGAGTAAGAACATACAAGAACATAAACTTACTCATTGTTTTGTTTGCAACCAAACACAATATCAACTGAAAATCTTTATTATCAAAAATATTTTTTTTGATACTGGAAAATAAGTAAATAAACCCAGTCAGTGTTTATCAAAAATTTAGTAACCCATTATTCTTTCCCTGACATCAGAAACCCAAAAATTATAAAAAATAAATAAATAAATAAAAATAAAAAAAATAAAAAAACTGAAGTCGTTCTTCCTAGACCCAGAAATTTTCTTCAGAAACAAAAAATTAAACATGAAAACAAAATTAAAACATAAAAGAAAAAACAAAATTAAAATCCAGTTCATCTTCAACAAGAACTCTAAAGAACACAAATTCAGATTTAAACATAAGAACACATGCCCAGATTTTCTAGCGTTTTCTTGCCCTTTCTTGTCAACCAAACACAAAAACACAAACACAAACTGATTTCTAGCAAGAACAAAAACACAAACACAAACCCAGCAACAGATCTTCCTTGTCAACCAAACACAAAAGCAGCAAACAAAATCCCAGCAACTGACAACGATGAGGACGAAGACGTGGAGAAGCTTCTAGAGCCGTTCACGAAGGACCATTTCATGGCTTTGATCAAGAAGGGAGTGAAAAAGCACCCGGACTTGATTGAAATTATGCGTGAGCTCGCCGATGCAGACCTCGCCCACCGTAAGATCTTCATCCACAGCCTCAGCTGGGACACCACTGTCGAAACCCTCACCTCCGTCTTCGGCAAGTACGGCGAGATCAAGGATTGCAAGGCAATCACCGACCGCGTCTCTAGTAAGTTCGAAGCGAATCGGCATTTCTATTAAGCATAGGGTATGGATTCTCGTCTCCGACTAGGAGGCCTTTGGTGGCGGCGGCGGCGGCGAGCAGCTCCGGTAAGAGCATGGAGGTGTTGAGGAAGATTGGCGGCGACTGCTTCAAGGGCAAAGACAGCAAGGGCGTCATCAAGGTCAAGGCCGATAGCGGCGGCGAGGATGTCTTCCAAGTCTCCTCTGGAGCGCTCCCGGACCACCTTGTCGTCATGGTTAATGGACTTATGGGTTTTGTGTGTGTGTTTGTTTCTGAAGAACAACTTCAGTTTTTTTTTTTTTTTTTTTTTTTTTTTTTAATTTCTGGGTTTCTGATGTCAGGGAAAGAACAATGGGTTACTAAATTTTTGATAAACACTGACTGGGTTTATTTACTTATTTTCCAGTATCAAATTTTTTTTTTTTTTTTGATAATAAATGTTTTCAGTTGATATTGTGTTTGGTTGTAAACAAAACAATGAGTAAGTTTATGTTCTTGTATGTTCTTACTCAAAATAAAGCTAGATCTCAATTTATATTATTTTTTGTTTTTATTTTTGTTTTTTCTTTTTTTTCATTTAGTTAAAATTCATAAATTATTTTTTGTTTTTAAAAAATGACGTGGCATTTTTAAAATGCTAAATAATATATTATATTATTATTTTAATGCTGACGTCAGCATTTAGTGTGCTAGCGATGCACTCCGTCTGCCACCTAGGATTTTGCCGTTAGGGCACTAACGGGAAGGACTAAAATAGATGGCGTTTTTTAGAATAAGGACTAAAAGCGGTAAAAATAAAATGTATGGACTAAAATGGGAATCGCCTGAAAATGTAGGGACTAAAAGTGGCTTTTCGCCTATAATATATGAAGGTTTTTAATGACCTTTCAGTTTATTTAAAACTCTTCAGTGCTTTTGACGTCCGTCTTCTTTTTTACAGTTCGACGGCGCCCACAAATTGATCTCAAGGAGTATAACTTCCTTGAGAGAATTTTTGCCAAGTCCAAGCCAGAGGATCAAACTTGGGCCAAACTCGTCAGCCTTAACACCGTCCACTGGTATTGTGACGGGCCTAAACCAACTCCAGCAGTAATTAAATACGAGGAGCGAATTCACCAACATAAGTTCGTCATTCCCCCTTGTTTAAATAGTTTGTGTTTTATCTCCACCTTACCCATCTACCTCTTTAGAGATGGACGACGCTAAAAGAAGAGTAGCGACCAAATTACAGGTTGCCAAAAATAAAGAAGCTGGTGCGGATGCTATAGGGACGGGCTCAAGCAAATCGTCAATTAAAAGGAAGCAGTCGTCCAAAGGAGACCGTGCACCCAAGAAACCCAAGGTTCCTTTGGAGCCCATCGTTAGGTCAATGGCTGAGGGTGTTAAGACGGTCACCCTAGCAAAGCATAGGGCCGGCAAGGGCCTAATGATTGGTCCATCAAGCAGCCAGAAGAATCCACCCGTCCTACTCCGCGAAGACTCCAAACATGCCTTGGAGAGACTCTCGTCCATCGTCACTATTGAAGATTATGAGGACTTGAGTAACCATCCGACGGAAGCTATGAGGGAGACAGGTCTCTTTAGCATTGCCCAGGTAACTTATCCGTCGTCTTCTCATCCGTCCTTGTTCTTTGTTTGAAATTAATTTATACCCTTTTTCAGGCCGTAGTCATGATGAAGGGGTTGACGGGATGGTGTCTCAATCATAAGACGACGTTAGGCCGGGTACGTGACAAGGCCAGGTTGACAGAGGACGAGCTTATCGAATTAAAGAATTAGAAGGTGACGATGAAGCAGAAACTCAAGCTGACAGAAGAGGCCAGGGATGAGTATTACAAGCTAACGGAGGGTCTAAAGAAAGTTCTGGAGGACAAAGAGAAAGAGATCCGTCAAGCTAAGGAGGTCGCGGTGCTAGAGTATTGCAACTCCGATGCCCTTTTGTCAGAGCTTGGAGTTTCATACAATGACGGTTTTGACGATGCCCTTCGATAGGTGAAGGCCCTGTACCTAGAGCTGGATGTGTCATCCATCACCATTAATGTCCCAGAGCAAACCTCCGTCCAACCTGCTTAGTCAGAGGATACGAATAAGCTTTTTGGAGATGATGCCCCCGTCAATAATGCCCCTGTAAACCTGACGGTTGTTGAACGCGAACAAAAAGATGGTTAGGCCCGTCATGCCGAGGAGACCAAAACCCCTACTGCAGACTAAATTTATTTATTTTTATCATTATTTTTCTTTTATGTAAGAATATTTGGGGAACAATTTACGGTTTCCCGGTCATATTTTGGGCTATGTAGACATTTCCCTTCAAGGGCTTTCATTTATTTGTTAAACTTTGTTTAGTCCGTCCACTATATCGACCTTTTTGATATTTTGTTTGTGGAATGTATCCGTCTACTTTGTTTAAACATGTTTTTGTCTTTCGCAAACTTTGGATTTTATCAATACTTTGATAGACTCCATCCATATTGTAACTTTTCATGAAATTTTGTCCTATTTGGATAATCCGTCCAGTTTGTGGGCTTCTAGCTAATACCCGTCCATTTTTGGACTTTGATTTTTCATCCTCTTAGGATGATCTGTCCGCCTTGTGGACTTAGGTTGTACCCGTCCTCTTTTGGACTTAGAAATTTCATCCTCTTGAGATGATCCGTCCATCTTGTGGACTTAGATTGTATTCGTCCACTTTCGGACTCATAATTCTCATCCCCTTGGAATGATCGTCCATTTTATGGGCTTAGATTATATTCGCCTATTTTTGGACTTAGAATTCTCATCCTCTTAGGATGATCCGTTTATTTTGTGGACGTAGATTATATCCGTCCACTTTTTGGACCTAGAATTTTCATCCTCTTGGGATAATCCATCCATTTTGTGGTCGTAAATTATATCCGTCCATTTTTTAACATAATTCCATCTATGTAATGATAGACTCTGTCCATTTTCTGGATTGTAAGAATTTTAAGTAGAAAAAACATAGTCATGTCTGAATATTCCTTTTATTAATTAAAAAGAAAAATCATGCGTTTGTAGAAAAGTACCTACCCTTTTGGGCTTAAAAAGGCACTTGTAGAAAGAATTGTTCAAAGTAAAAACTAGTAATAGTAAAACTAAATAATAAACTGGGAAATTGGTGAACGTCGATGCTCTTCATATCGTCTCTACTTGTAGTATTTCCACAAGTGCTCCGTGTTCCATAGGTGCTGCAACTTCCGTCCGTCCAGAGTTTCGAGGTGGTAGGTCCCCTTCCTCTACCATGATGCGATCCTGTAGGGTCCTTCCCAGTTGGGATCGAACTTTCCCTGTGAAGGATCTCTAGTAGCGCCCATTACCTTCCGTAGTACAAGATCTCCAACCTAAAAGTCTTTATGCCTGACATTGGAGTTGTAGTATTTTGCGATGAGATTCTAGTACCGCGCCAACCTCTGCTCTGCTGTTGCCCGGAACTCGTCCACCAGGTCTAGCTGAAGGCGCAAGGCCTCTTCGTTCTTATCCTCGTTGTAGTTCTCCACCCGATAGCTTGTAAGCCCTACCTCCGCTAGGATGACAGCATCACTCCTGTATGCTAGTCGAAACGGTGTTTCTCTAGTGGGTGTTCTTGTTGTAGTACAATATGCCCATAGGACGCTTGGTAGTTCGTCAGGCTAGATGCCCTTTGCCCCCTCAAGCCGAGTCTTGATGATCTTGAGCAAAGATCGGTTCGTGACTTCGACTTGCCCATTGGCCTATGGGTGTGCGGGCGACGAGTAGTGATTCTTAATACCTAGCTCCAAACAGAAGTCCCTGAATGCGCTGTTGTCGAATTGCTTTCATTGTTGGAGACGAGCACTCTGGGTACCCCGTACCTGCAGATGATATTTCTCCATACAAAACTTCGGATGTTCTTCTCCGTGATAATGGCTAGGGCTTCTACTTCCACCCACTTAGTGAAGTAGTCAATACCAACTATCAGAAATTTTAGCTGCCTTACTGCCGTCGAGAAGGGGCTCATGATGTCTAGTCCCCATTAGGCGAATGGCCAAGAAGCCGTCATGGGTGTCAGCTCCTTGGACGATTGCCTGATCAGATTACTGAACCTCTAACATTTGTCACAGGTCTTGACGTAAGTTTGGGCGTCCTTCAACATAGTAGGCCAATAGTATCCTGCTCAAATCAACTTATGCACTAATAACCGTGCCCCTGAGTGGTTTCCACAAATACCCTCGTGGACCTCTCTCATTACGTAGTCTGCTTCCTCGTGGCTCAAACACCTTAAGTACGATCAAGAGAATCCTCTTTTGTATAAGACATCTCTGATCAGCACAAATTGTGAGGCTTGGACTTTCAACTTCCTAGCAGCGTTTTTTCCGTCTGGCAGATTGCCAGATCTCAGGTATGCCATTAATGGCGTAGTCCAATTGTTCTTAGAATTCACTTCTTGCACATTTGTTCTGTCATCAATAAGCGAGGAGATTTAGACAAACGACAATACCTGTTCGGGGACAAGCATAAACTCTGCAAAGGCCGCATTTGCAAAACGGTCGGCACATTCATTCTCCTCCCTTGGGATTTGAACGAATCTGACTTCAAGGCTGCCGATTCGATTCTTCACTTCTTCCAAGTACTTCTTCATCCTTTCATTTTTACACTCGTAGACGCCATTAATCTGACTTGTTATTACCTAGGAATCACAATGTACGACCATGTTTTCAGCACCTGCTGCCTTTGCAAAGTCTAACCCTGCCACGAAGGCTTCATATTTGGCCTCGTTGTTAGTCCTGGGGAAGTCCGGTCGAATCATGCATTCAATTTTATCTCCCTCTGGGGTTTGGATCACCACACCAACACCTCCGGCTTGTCTGTTTGAAGATCTATCCTTATGGATGCTCTATTGTCCGAGGACTTCTGCCCCCTTGCCTTCCAATTGAGTATATTTAGCGATGAAGTCTGCCATAACTTGCCCCTTTATCACGGTTCATAGGCAGTACTGTATATCAAATTCACTCAGCTCTATTGCCCATAGAGCCATTCGTCCGACAGCCTCAGGGCTGCTCATGGCTCTTTTTAGGGGCTGATCCGTTAAGACTATGATGGTATGGGCCTGGAAGTACGGCTTGAACTTTCATGCTGCAGTTACCAGTGCGAAGGCTAAATTCTCTATCTGGGGGTACCTTTCTTCTACCCCTCAGAATGCCCTGCTTATAAAATAGATGGGTCGTTGAGATCCTTCTTCCTTTCTTACTAAGGCCGCATTAACCGCTGCTTGCGAAACTGCTAAGTAGAGATAGAGTTCTTCTCCTGGTTTGGACGGGCTGAGCAATGGTGGAGATGAAAGGTATTTCTTCAAGTCTTCAAATGCCTTTTGGCACTCGTCCGTCCATTCGAACGATTTTCTCAAAGTGCGGAAGAATGGCAGCCATTTGTCTGTTGCTTTAGAGATGAACCTGTTTAAGGTTGTAATTTTGCCATTCAAGCTTTACACCTCTTTCACCGTCCGCGGTGGCTCCAACTCCATTATGGCCCATATCTTCTCCAGGTCGAACTCTATACCTCTTTGGGATACCATAAAGCCCAAGAATTTCCCCGCCGTTACTTTGAACACGCATTTGCTTGGATTCAGTTTCATGTTATATGACCGCAGGGTGTCGAATGTCTCTTGGAGGTCGTCTAGGTGGTCATTTTCATACAGGCTCTTCACCAACATGTCATCAACATAAACTTGTACATTCCTCCCAATCTGGTGTGTGAACGTTTTGTTCATTAGTCTCTGGTACGTCGCCCCCCGCATTCTTAAGTCCGAACGATATCACCTTGTAGCAAAAAAGTCCTTGGCTGGTGACGAAGGAAGTTTTCTCTTGACCGACCTCCTTCATCTTGATTTGATTATAGCCTGAAAAGGCGTCCATGAAGCTTAGGAGCTGGTGTCTCGCCGTTGAGTCTACTAAAGTATCTATCCGAGGGAGGGGGTAGCTATCCTTCGGGCACGCCCTATTGAAGTCCGTGAAATCGACTCGCATTCGCCACTTTCCATTAGCCTTCTTGACCATGACTATGTTCGCCAACCAGTTGGGGTAGTATACTTCTCATATGAAATCTGCTTCCAGTAGCTTCCTGACCTCTTTTGCTATCGCTTTGTCTTGCTCCTACACGAACACTCACTTTTTCTGTCGGACGGGTGAGGATGTGGAGTTTACATTCAGACTATGAACTATGACTGAGTGATTAATCCCGGGCATGTCCTCGTGGCTCCACGCAAACATATCTTGATTTATCTTAAGGAAAGCTGGGAGGGCTTAACGTATTGGCTAGCTAGCCAACGTCCCCATCCTAGTCGTCCGTTCAGGCCTTAATTCATCGAGGGTTACCTCTTCCAATTCTTCAACCGACTTCGCTATAGTCCGTTGCTCTTCTATACACATGGTCTGCTGGTGATCCTCCATCTCTAGCATGCCAATGTAACATTTGCAAGTGGCCACCCGATCTCCTCTCAACTCCCCAATCCCATAATTTGTAGGGAACTTGATCATTAGGTGGTATGTCGATGTTGCTGCTTTCCACGAGTTAAGTGTGAGTCGTCCAAGGATACCATTATAAGCGGACAAGCAGTCGACCACAAGGAATGTTACGTCCTTCGTGATCTGCTAAGGATAATCGTCTGTCGTCACCGAGAGTGTAACCGCGCCTAACGAGAATACCCTTGTTCCTCCAAAACCGACCAACGAAGCATTCATTGGTATCAATTGTGTTCTGTCAATTCCCATTTGCTGGAATGCTGGGTAGTATAGGATGTCAGTCGAGCTGCCATTGTCGACTAACACCCGATGCACATTGTAGTCCCCTACATGTATGCTGACAACAAGTGCGTCATCATGCGGGTGGTGAAGACATCTCGCATCTTCTTCCGAGAACCCAATGATGGGGCTTTCCCTCCGCGCTATCTTAGGTACGAAGCCCGTTAGTTGGACATTCTAGACCATTCTAAGGTAGGTCTTTCAAGCCTTTTTGGATAAGCCAGTAGTCGCGGTTCCCCCTAAATCATCCTTATATCTCCAATGGGGGGTCTCGGACACTCATTATCCCGTCGGGGGGCCTGCTCTTGAGGATTTGGGCCTGCTCTTAAGGATTTGGATCCGCTCTCTCCTTGCTAACAAATTTCTGTAACTTTCCTTGTCTGATAAGGGCCTCAATCTATTGCTTTAAGTCATAGCAATCAGATGTGTCATGACCGTGATCACGGTGGAAGCAGCAATACTTGTCTCTAGATCACTTGTTTGGATCACTCTTCAGCTTTCCTAGAAACGTTAGAGCCCCCTTGTCCTTGATTTACATCAGGACTTGGTCTATTGGGGCATTCAGTGGTGTGAAACTTGTAAACCTTCCTCCCTGGGGCTTAAGGCGCCTTTCATCCTTTTTGTCTCCTATTCTTGGTTTCTTCCACCTTTGGTCTTGCCATGTATCTTCTTGTTGCTCTCTCTTCCTGGGCTTTTCTTCCCGAGCCAGTAGTGCGTCTTTCGCATTCATGTACTTTGTGGCCCTGTAGAGTACTTCTAACATGGTCTTCGGATTGTTTTTGTATAGAGAGAACAAAATTTTACCCTTTCGCAACCCATTTGTGAAGGCTGCTACCAATATCTTATCATCGGCTTCATCGATCAAAAGTGCTTCCTTATCGTTCTCTCGCTGCCTGATGCTCATCAAGCACGCTGTGGACTTCTTGTATCTATGTCCCCCGATAAAGTGTAAATTAAACTGGCGCTTAGTTCCTTGAAAGTGTTGATGGAGTTCGGCGTTAGTCGACTAAACCATATCCTTGCGGGGCCCTTCAGCATTGTAGGAAAGGCCCTACACATGATTTCGTCTGCTACCCTTTGAAAGTGCATCAAGGTTTTAAAGGTTTTCAGGTGATCTAGAGGGTCCTTGACCCCGTCGTAACTTTCTATCTGCGGCATGCGAAACTTATGTGGTAGGAGAAAGGAATTGACAGAGGCGATGAACGGAGAGTCGTTCCGATTGACTAGGTCGTCAAGATCGCTGGACACTCATCCCTTGAGGGCGTTCATCATGACCTCTATTTATTCCTTCATCACCTGTATCTCCGCGACAATAGGAGGTGGAGCCGTATCCATGAGGGATGGGAGGCTTATATTTTGCCATTCTGGTCTGCTTGGGGCGTTACTACCTTCAAGCCCCTCTCGATCTCTTCGCATGGCACTGGTACCTTTTTGGTCCTCCCTCTGATTGTTCGGTGCTGCGTTTTTCTGGCGCAGCTGTTCTTCTAGGTCATGGTTTTGTTTGGTGAAACGCTCCACAGCTGCGACGAGACTTTGGACTTGCCTCTCGAGAGCAATTATGGGTGGTTCCTCTCCTTGGATGTCGTTGGTGGTTGCCATAGAGCAAGTGAGTACCATGCAACTCTTTTGCCCAAGAAGCGATAATATGGCTTATGAATCGCAAAGAATGTTTCCTATAGACGGCACCAACTGATGATACTGAAAAATCACCAGTGAGTCACGTGATACTCGTATACTTGGAACAACATCTGCACAGCAAGAAAAAGAAAGACCTTCACAGAGAGCACCGGTGTGATGCCGGCCAAGTACCCTCCGAAGGTCAAGTTAGAATCTCTTACAACTCCAGAGTGCTAGAGAGGGTCAATTATGCATACCTTGATTTGTGAGGGTATTGGGGCTTTTATAGTAGTCGAAAATTGTCGTCTTTTCCTTGGAGTCGAAGTCTTTTCCTTATAGGAATTCTCTTGAGAAGTCCTAAACGTGATGGACAAGTCTTTTCCTTATAGAGAAGATCTTCATTAATGCACGCAGCTTCTGGAATCCTCTTTGCGCTAAGATTCTATTTACCATAAGATTCTATGATGTGTGCCGCAAATATTCCCATCTAGGGTTTATGTTTGACACGTGGCCAATTGATCCGTCTATATTGTGTCCGTTTATGATGGATCTGTCCCCAACAGGCCTTGCACACAATGCACCCGTCCTTCATCGGCCCATGGATGAGGAATCATCCGGCCCACTTCACTGGGATCCGTCAACCTGTATTTTTCCTCTCCAATAATAAAATCAAATTTACCTGCATTTTTGAAATAACAAGTAAAACATGCACCGCACCAGTGAACTAGGATCCTATGATATGAGGGAGGTGAAAAAAGAGAGGCTCACATGTGGCATCCAACTTAGATAATTGATCCTAATCTTTAGTTGCCTACCGCAAAATCCATCTCTATATCTTGGAATCTAAAGAATCAGGTTGGTATTCAATAAAGTTTCACGATCAAACAATTGGCACAAAACATATCTGAAGCAATAATTTAAGTTGAAATAACAAAGAAGAAAATGCTAATTAGAAAATTAATGGATTGACCGATATCTCATTTCTCAATGGCTCAAGTCTTTTTCAACACCCCCTCTCTCTTTTTGTTGTAGATAAGCTTTTCCTTTTGTTTTGTTTTCAAAGTTCTTGAATGTTGTCAATAGGTTTAGCCCTAGCGAAGTGGACAAATATAAGAGTGAAAGAAATCTAACTGTATCCTCATAGATTTCAAAGCATACAAAAGTTAAATTTCATAAATGACAAGTAGGAAGAAAACTATCACAAGGATGACATATTCCTAGTAATCTTATAACTTGTATGGAAACTATTGAGTGAGGGTTTGGATACAGAGGCACGGCGCGTTTCCATTCTGCGTTTTCTCCTTTTTTTTTTTTCTTTTTTTTTTTTTTTTTTCTGCCGCAGCTATTGACTTTGGTGACAAAATTACTGTGCGTGTACTGTTCACGCACTGTTCACGCAATATTTAATATTAAAAGTGGGTCCCACAACACTATTCACACATTTAAAAATTATTTTGCTACAGTGTTTTCAGCAACAATCAGTTTTCAGCAACTTTCAGCAACAATAAGTGCTATCCAAACGGACCCTGAATAGAAATCGATCTTTGTCCCACTTGTTTGTATTTCACTTTTGCTTTATCACTCATATAACTTTCTACTTGTCTTAACTTCTTCTTTTTTTTCGATTTTAAACATTGGTTATTTTATAGAATAGAAAAAAAAAACCAAAAAAAAAACAAAAATCAAAAAATAAGTATATGAAAAATTGTGATTGTTATAGTCTAAAGTAAAATATAAAAAAAGTGGGACAGAATTTTTATTCGGTGAATAATAATATTTTTTCCCCAGTTTGTTCAAAAAGAGCATCTTTAACATGATTTAGGTTTGATCAAAGACCATGCTCATTGATAAAAATAAGATGTTTTTGAATTTTTCCTATTTTTGAATATATATATATGATTTATGGCTAATTAAGAAAACAAAAACAAAACAAGAAAATTCAACATATGTATATTTTTTTTTCTATCCAAAAAAAAAAAACATATGTATATTTTGGTGAGTTTTGGCCGCATTTTGGTTACTATCACTTTTTGGTCACTTTCACATGTTCGCCAACTAAACCAACCAATATATATTTATTTAGATAACTTATAATATATATTTTGGCGCTTATAACTTAGTAATGAAGGCCGAGAGTTTTGTAGCTCAAATAACTCAAGGACATTTTGGTTCCAAATATGCATTGCATGTAACAGAGCACATATCATTTTTTTTATAGGTGATTCAAGTCCAAGGCTCCAAACATGTTTAGAGCCAAACATTTTCCATATTTCAAGATTCAAATTCCCTCTATTCCATTGTTGTAAGAACAAAATTTGGCTATCAATTAGTTTGTAGTCAATGGTTACAACTCCCACTAATTGAATTTTAATATGGTTAACATAAAATTATAACCCCAAACTCTAATTTCTTTTCTCTGCAAACCCTAACTTGGACCCTTCCTATTTTTCCCTCCAAGGCCAAGGTGAGTCCCTTCTCTCTCTATCACTCTAATTTCTGGGTTTAATTTTGAGTTTCACATTTTATTCTGTTTGGGTTTGTTATTGTTTCTCTAATATGATTATATGCTTCTTGATCTTAATTTATTTTGTTTGGTTGCTAACCGATTGTAGGCACTTTCGGTCAGTACAATGTGATTTGTGTTTGTGTGTGGATCAACTTTGGTTGCAATATGGCAAATCCAAAACCCTCAGAGAATTGTAAGAATTCCCCCTAAGTTAACCTAACCCAACTCATATGAACCCTAACAATATCATTGTTATCATTACGCAAATAAACAATGGATTCTGCACTAATAATTAAGAAAAAAATAACGATGGATATTATATATTATTCACTATGAAGATTAGGAAGACCATTGATCATTCTCAATTAGTGGGCAAATTAAGAGGAGAGCCTACCAACAAATGCCACTCACATACGCGTGGTATATGTATTGCTCTTGAGGTGTCACCTTGTGTTATTTAGTCATGTGCGCACTTATGGCTTGTTTGGAAGTTTAGAGAGGGAGGAGAGTAGAGGTGAGTAGAGGAGAATGATTTTCCTCCACCTTGTTTGGATGTTTTTAAAATTAATAAGGAGGAAGGGAGTAATTAGCCATTCCCCTTGTGTAATTTTGTTAATATAATAAGGGTAAATTATGTAATTTACTTGGTCAATAGTTTATGTACTCTACTCCCCCTTCAAATCTCTCCAATTTGGGGGAATTAAAAATGGGGGGCTAGAGGGAGTTGAAACCCCTCCAAATCCCTCCAAACCCCTCCCCCTCATTCCTTAAAAAACTTCCAAACAAGGTAATTGGATTACTCTCCCTCCCTCTACTCTACTCCCCCTCCATTTTTAAACATCCAAACATGCCATTAGGGTTTGGTCCTTTTTGGAAGTTAAAGGCGGCGATACAAACTTGTCAAGATCAAAATGATTTATTTGGTACATAAAAAGTTAAAAGTAGCAAGAATGAAACACGATGCAATTATAGCAAGAACGCCGACATGGAATAAAGAGTCACAATGATATCCTTGATAATTCTCCACTTGATTCTGTCTCATAATTCGTTTTATCCGACAAAAAAAAATGCTTTCTTTTGATTAATCTGGAGTAAAAGTTTGGACAAGTAAATTTTATCACGATGTGAATTGTTCACAACGACTTCTAGTTGAAGTCCACTCTTAATTGGCTCAGCCTGTTGGGAATTTATCCACAAATAACTTGATTTCTTTCGAATTTTTTAGATGTAAAAATTATAAAATATATATTTCTTATTATAATATTTTGATATTCCTTGTCAAAGAATAATGTTGTACTTCTTGTCCACCAAGAAAAAGGAATTGGAACTTAAAATACTATAACGTTGTGTTTAGATGTGGCATTTGTAGCTGGAATTTGAGATAGATCCATCATGTTTAAATTTCATTGGCCATAAATTCTGAGTTTGACCATAGCAGGATAAGGACATTCAAAATTCTGCGAAAATTTTGAGGCAGAATTTGTAAAGCCAAAATTCTGGCTGCAAAATCCACCTATTGATCTGTTGAGGTGTCATTTTTCAATTTAATTTGGTCCTCTATTATGGTCCGTGAACTTGCCACCGTTGGAAGTCCTATATATGCTCCCAAAGAAGTACTTTTTTTGACAATCTTCATCTTCATCAAATGGTCATCGATGGGTAATCTTTGCTGCAAGACCTTAACGATGGAGACCATTTTGAAAGTCGCTGCTCCCGTCACAGATGGAAACCCAGCCCCAACAAATTGAACCCCATAGTAGTTGTATTGTGAATCACAGTCGTTTCACAATACCATTGAGATTTCATGGCTCCTCTCGTAGATGAACCCCCCGATCAACAAAGGCATAACCAGGGATGACAACTAGGGTAACGATTTGAACCCACGGCTACATACTCTTAGGATTAGGATAAGACCCTTATCATAAGTGTAACCATGAAATCTTCTCTTTGTTTGAGGCTTTTTGGTACTCTTAGGCCAACCATGGCCAAGATAGTGGCTACTTACCATAGGATTAGGGTTGTAGAGCATCGAATGGCACACTATAGACGCTACATTTTCTTGTACTCTTAAGCTTTTCTTTTTCTTTCTTTTTTTGCTCTACTCTTGTACTCTATGTTTAAGCCTATAGGGTATGCTCGACCATTGAGTTCGGTGGCTAGGGTTAACAAAAGTGGTGATTAACGTCTTTTTTTACAAAGTGGCATCTAGGGTCTTTTTTAGTATTACCTTAGATTAATGCCATTGTGGACCATATAAGGTGTGGAATGGTTGATTCTGAGTGTGCGTTTGGATTAGGATGGAAAATTAAAATTATTTTACTACTAAGCTTATTTTACTATTATTTATAGACCTCACTGTACTTTTTAGTACTATTTATGAGCTTCAGTTTACTATTTCAACTAATTTTTATATTTATCTACAATACTTTCAATAATAAATTTTTAGTTTCAGCAAAATAAGTGGTATTTAAATACACCGTCAGAGTAGAAATCAAACTTTTTGATATATGATCGATTGCAATAAGGATTCAAATTCAAGAATAATTTCAAGGGACAAGGCTTTAAAAGCAAATGCCACAATTTCCGGGATCCCTTCCTAAAATAATAGTTTAGGTTGGTAGATAGGTCACCTTAGCCTCATCCTTTCTTCCTACTTGTCCATGGTTACTCCTAAGCCAAAGAGATTGGTTGAGCTAGTCCATGCCACTCCATTAGATTGTCCATCTAATAGGGTACATTAGATAAGTCACCTAATTAGATGTCCAATGCATTCGAAGAAGGCCATGCTCTTATCCACACTAGTAAAACTTGTTATAGTGGAGAGGGGTGGTGTTTACACTCCATAGGCCCCGTACAAAAATACAAACGAATTTCAATATAGGTATTCATTGTTGACAACAAAATTTCATGTAACTGGTCCGACCAAGGGTGGGGTCATGTCTATTCGCTATACTATTTTTGTATAAGACCTGCCCACCAATAAGCTTACTAGTGTGAGACCAGTCAGGTGTACATCCACATCGAATTCAAGTCGAGGCATCCAAAATCTGATTGCATGGATGAACCGTAGAACTAACGTGACCTGATGGGCCCATAAATTAGTAAAATCATCCATTGGCTGTGGACGATTAATAAGGACGAGATCATTATCACCACAGTACTGAGAATACCACCTGACCAACCCAGCTAAGGACGACCGTTACGAGTAGCAGCATTTAACACCAATTCCGTTGAAGGAACACCGGTTAACCTGACATCTGGCTCAGGCGTTACGAACCTAATCAATAATGCTCTCATAATGACCCAGCCAACGGCTAGAAGGGCTCCAAAAGGGCTCTATATATATCCTCAGGCAATATCCAAGGGGGGTAAGAAAAAATCAGTCTATTCACTCTTCATTTTAGTTTTACTTGCTTTCCTCTGCTTGTTGTGCTCCTCTAACTTAATCATCGGAGGCGTTGTGGGCAACACCCCCACCGGTGACTCTTTCTTTGTGTTGAACCCCAGGGCTAAAACCAGCAGAGGACGAGTTCATTCTGGACGAACATCTTGACTGACGATCTCAGCATCATCATGACCCATGCCTAAAAAGTTACCAGCATTATTACCTAACGTTTTAGCTATCAAAATTCAAAACCTACCATGGAACAAAATACTATTATATATTCTAAACCGCTGCAATTGAAATGCAACAAGTGCCCAAAGGCCAAAAGGTGAACTGACTTCATTGAATGATTGCATCAATTTGCTTCTTCTTTTTTTAATTTTGATTTTTCACATTATATGTTCAATTTCAATTATGTAATACAGCCAAAGTATTTGTTAAAAAAATTGCCGTTCTTTGTTTTAAATATTTGTATCCTTTCATGTTCATTTGATTCACAAGTGAAGTGCAGAGTAGTTCTCAATTTATCTTCCAGGCTTTCACATGAAGAGTCTAAATCTTCTGTCCCACACTTCCTGCTTCACTATATACTCTACAAATAAAAATATGTTACATGTACATCTAATTTATTAAATGCTAAATTTATGCATTCTATTATTTCAATTACCTAAATATGATAGATTATTTAGGACAAAGTTTAGTTACAAAATCGATTGTTGCCTTAGGCTACAAACTTGCTCAATATCTTTTTATTGAAAGTAAATTTTGACAAATCCATCATTAGATTGTATCTTCTTCTTATATTCTTCATGTTTGCAAAATTTCAAGAAAATTAAAGATCAATAGCTATATTATCAATAAATTTTTAAATTGTAAGTTTTTGTAATTTAAAATTATACATAAAATATAAGATTATAGATTATATAGTAAATGATATCCGATTGACACAAAAATTGACATGTGCATTAAAAGCGTAAAAAACATGTAATTCAACGGTTAGATTTTCAAAATATGCAGTAATATTTATTTTATTGAGTGAGTTTGTAGCCTAAGGCTACAACCAATTTTGTAGCTAAACTTTGTCCGATCATTTATTTATTTATTTTAGGAAATTGAAATAATAGAATACATAAATTTAGCATTTAATAAATTAGATATACATATAACATATTTTTATTTGTGAAGTATATAGTGAAGCAGAAAATATGAAAAAGAAGATTTGGACTCTGTGAAGTGCAATGAATTTTCCAGGCTTTCACCAATTATATGCAACGTGCTTGCTGAACAAAAGTAATGGAGTAGTGAAAAGACTTGCAGACTGATTTGTCGTTACAGTGGCATTCCAAGTTATCATTTTAAGTTCCAATAAAATTTTGGGATTTATCTTCAAGCCACTAAGTTTGTAGAATTGGAGATAAGATCGATTGATTGTGCGTTGCAGTGTAATAAAGGCAATTATATATGTGTGTGTACTTTTTTCTTTTCTTTTTTTGAGGAAGATATATATATGTGCGTACTTAAAAATTAAAAAAGAAAACGTTATCATTAAATAACAGGAAATGTTAATCTGATTATGACTGAAAGAGTTTTTTTTCCCTTTTTCCTAAAAAAATAATTATCACACTGCACTAAAAGATAGATTACCCAAAAGGGTCCTATCACTAAATACTAGGTGTATATTGAAAGATAGATTACCCAAAAGGGTCCTGTCATTAATAAATTTGAGTGTTAATTTGATTATGATTGAAAGAGTTTGTTTCCCCTTTTGCCTAAAAAAAAAAAAAAAAATTCACACTGTACTAAAAGATTGATTACCCAAAAGGGTCCTATCACTAAATACTAGGCGTATATTGAAAAATAAATTAGGAGCCATTTGAATTTAGTGTTTTCTATCATCTATCATTATGTTTTTATCACTCATAACTTAAAACTGGCGGATTCCATGGCTGTTTGGTTTATTTAGATTTGTCTTCAGTTTTTGTTTCTATTACTCAATTCTCTGATTTTTTAGTGATAAGTTATGAAATCTAAAAACAACTTTTAAGTATTTTTGAGTTATGAAAACAAAGTTATGATTGTATTTTGGTAAATACACACATATTTGAGGGACTCACAGTCAGAGAATAGTCAAATCCAGTCTGGTCTTCTTCTTCTTCTTTTCTTTTTTTTTTCTTTTACGCTGGGTCTAGTCTTCTTCTTCTTCTTCTTCTTTTCTTTCCTTTTCACATTGGGTTTCTGGGTTTGGTTTCTTTTTCTTTTTCTTTTTCTTTTTTTCTTTCACGCTGAGTCTGGGCTTAGTTTCTCTATTCTTCTTCCTTTTCACATTGGGTTTCTGGGTTTGGTTTCTTTTTTTCTTTTTCTTTTCTTGTCCATTCCTTTTCACTGGGTTCAGTGAGTTTGGGTATTGGGGGTTGAAAGGAAAAAAAAAAAAAAAAGGAGTAAAAGCTGCACCAAGTCAATCCGTGGGTCCCACAAAAGTAAAATTTTTTGAGTTATCAAAATTGGAAACAAGTGTCAAACGTGCCACCTTAGGAAGTTGTGGTATTTTCAGTGATAAGTGATGAGTTATAGAATAATGAGTGATGAGTGATAAAAATTGAGTAAGGAGTTATGAGTGATGGTTTTTTAAAAAATCAAACAACCCCTTACCCAAAGGGTCCTATCATTAATAAATTTGAGTCACGTTAATAGGTACCCTTACAGTGATTGTTAATAAATCATATTAGGAAATTTTTATCACTACTTTCTTGAGAAATATAAAAAGCTATCAAAAAAATTAATTGCTTTATCATTTTCCTATAAAATATTTCTAAAAATAATTCCTAAACCAATGCCATTGGGGCATTCGTTAACATTTTCCAAAAAAATCTTTACCTAACTTTTTCAGCACAT
The DNA here is from genome assembly GCA_963669245.1 of Quercus cerris. Classification (NCBI taxonomy): domain Eukaryota; kingdom Viridiplantae; phylum Streptophyta; class Magnoliopsida; order Fagales; family Fagaceae; genus Quercus; species Quercus cerris. Next base: position 77,826,865 of record OY770008.1, read on the forward strand.
TTTAAATCATTCCTTATATATTTATTATGGTATTACATTATACATATTCAACAAATTATAAAACCACCACACACTCTTGGTGCGATAGTCACTCTACAAGTATAAGTGTTTGTAGAGTGTATGGGGTAAGGACTGAGATTCAAGTCTCCAGGAGGGAGTTTCACACACATATATACTTAAATTAGGCTAAAGTAAAAATTCTATCTTGTATAAAAATAATAATAATAATAATAAATTTTTTTTTAAAAAAAAAAAAAAGCACATTATAAAACATGCCTTTTAGGTTACTCTAAAAAATGTAAAAAAATTCCTTGCAAATTTACAAAAAAAAAAAAAAAAAAAAAAAAAAAAAAAAAAAAAAAAAAAAAAAGAAGAAGGAGAAATTCTATCTTGTATCTCCAAATTTTCATTACTTGCAAATTTACAATTCTCTAACTATTAATCCTATATGTGGGGGAAAAAGCCCAAAGCAACTTAATGGGCCCGGAACCTCCTGTTAAAGACTATTGTATTCCCGATGATCAATAGGTGGTTGGGGCGAAGAGGTCACCATTGGTCCGAAGACGTCTTGCTCCTCGGCTACGATGAGCCTTGATCAAACGAATGTGTGGAGGGTCCGACTAATCTGCCTAACAATCCCAACGGTAATGATGGGTCCTGAGTGGATCCGGAGATGATCAGAACTAAAAATATCTAAAGGAAAAGCTGCTACCACCGCATTTAATGCTCAGCAACAGCTTTTCTGGCCGCATTTATGTGGAGAAGACTCCTGAACAATGCAACCTCAACTACCGCCACTCATAAAGAACTAAAGTAGACACATGACGTGACATGCACTTGAGTAGATGCGCGGATGAAGAACAGGTGGACGATGGAGATGATAGGAAGGGATGCTATATAAAGAAGAGGGGTCACTGATAATAGGGACCGAAAAAGAAAAAGAGAAAGAGAGAGAAAAGCTTTACTGTAACTCTGAATGTTGTAATCACAGTTCACTCAATAAAACGCCTCTTCGGACATTCATTCATGGAGTTATCTGAGCTTTAGTTCATGTTATCATCACTGCACGTACCTAGCCAAATGTTATATGCTTCATAACCAGCCCAGCTCTTTCACCCACTCTCTACAAATTCATTGTTCTGAGTTCGTTGGGCCTTTAACCCATATCCTTTGGGTTTGCGCTACAAAAACTGACCCTACACTATATATGTTCCTCAGGTTTTTTTTTTTTTTCTGTATTTATAACAATCACTCTTCTTGTTTAATAAATCGAGTTGTTTGATATATAACTAATTTTTATATTTACAAATATGAAATCATGGAGTTTGGAAGAGACGTGATTAATTTGTTTGATTTTAGAAATTAGTTTTGGCATTAATTGGAGAAATTATTATTTACACCGAGAGGACTGCTGATTTGGTCCTCCCTAACCAATAAGATGATGTCATCTATGTAAATGTATGTGTGAATTTACTAATCAGCACAATGAATAAAAAATAAAAATTATCAGATGATGTCATATTTGCATAAATAACAATATTTTATTAGTTGGGTGGTCAGAGAGGACCACGTCAACAGTCCTCCTTGTGGACCTAATAATTTCTCCACTAATAGAGACAAAAGTAAAATCTGGTCCTTTAATTTTTGTAATCGTGGTCTATGTTTAATACTTTGATATCCTTTAAAATCTAGCATTAATGATTCTATATATATTATGGTATTATATTACACATAATTAAGAAAGATAATTAGATATATAGTTAGATGTCAATGAAATATATTTGGTCACTCAATAAAAATAAAAACAAAAACCGAGGAAAACGAAAAAGGAAAATAATATATGGAGCCTATAGTGGGAAATCATTAAAATGGTGGAATTTATAGTGTGCAAAAATATAACAAGTTCCTATCCAAAAATAAATAAATAATAAGTAATTAATGACCACAGAAATGACACTTTAATTTCTTATAATAAATATAAATAAAAATAAAAAAGAAGAAGAAGAAGAAATGACACTTTAAATGGTTCTCCCAAAAAAAAAAATTTGGTTTTGTCGTTTTGGCATAATATCAGCATATTCTAATTTAAACAGGTTTGATAGAAAATATAGGGGGTGTTTAGTACATACACTTAAAAACATGTATTTTGTTGTTTGAAAACATGTTTGAAAATATGTGTATGAAAAAGTGTGTAGAAATACATGTAATATTGTTTAAAACTGAAAATTAATTTTATTTTTTTCAAAAATAAAATCTCTTGTACGGCTGTAAGCTAACGAACCTTAAAATAGAATTCTACAACGAATAACCTTATGGAAAAATTAACTTTTGTGTTAAGAGATTTGTTATTATTAATTTGGAATATCACATCATTTATATCCTGGCCTATAATTTTAAAGAAATTGTAATAGTGAGTTCAAATTATAACCATTAATTAGTAACAATTTACCATTTAAAATTTATCATAAAAATATTATAAACATAACATTTTTTGTAATTTTATTGTACCACAAGAAAATAGTGAGTCCCTTCACCACAAATCTCTTCAAAACCTATACCCACTATCCCACTGCTTTCTCTCTTATAGAAAGCCACTATGTTCTCCCACGTCCTAGTCTTACCACAGATTTCCGCACCTGCAATAACTACCCTTGTATTCCTCTTCCATAAACTAGAGATAAGTAACAATTAAAAAAAGATTAAACAAAAAAACCTACTTAAACTTGTATTTTATTATTGTGACTAGTAATCACAAACAAAATAGTAGGTACAACTGGTTCCAACAATTCCTAACTCTCATCCTAATCCATACTGGTCTTTCTTTAATAAAAGATTAAAGTCCATTACTCACTAAACTAGATCTTATAAAAGACATCTCCATGGCAAGTTACATTTTTTTTTATATTTAACAAGCAACTATTTATAGTTTAATTAACACCTTCTAATTTTCAATAGAAAATCTACGAATATATACAAATAAGGAAAGCAATTATTTTAGGAGCAAACCTTTATAAAATAATTTATTTTATTTAAAATGCTTATTAATTACAAATACAATGTACCTGTTCCAGGTCTATAAAAAGTGAGGCTTAAAAAAACTATTGGTCCTAAAAAGGTGACTAATTTCTAATTTTGAACTTAATTAAATTAGGCATAATTGAGAAGTGTTACTAGAAGCATCATAGGCATTTTTTTTTTTTTTAATTATAAATAAGCATCATAGTCATTTCCTTGTTCTTTGTCTAGTCGGTGTAATCATTTTTGTCGGCTTTCTCACAAATGCCATGCAAGACTACCTCCCTGACCTTGACCTTATATAAGACTCCAGATACAGTTCATCTGGAGACACAACAAGAAAGATCAAGAGGAATTCCAAAACAAATGAAGATCCATAAATTTACATGTTTCATTCTTCCTCTCATCCTTTTCATTACCATCGGTCATTCTCATGCAAAACAAACACAACCCATCTCAGAATCCCTCACAATTGACCACTTCCTCAACAAAATTTATGAATATAGGAATACTCAGCAAACAAAATTCCAAGAAACCCAACTAAAATTAGCATCTCCTATGGTTATAGCTGGTGTTCTTTGCTTCATAGCTTCCTCTATATCTAGTGCAGGCGGGATTGGTGGTGGTGGGCTTTTCATACCAATTTTAACTATTGTGGCAGGCCTAGACCTCAAGACAGCCTCAAGTTTCTCAGCTTTTATGGTCACAGGTGGGTCAATTGCAAATGTTATGTGCAACCTGTGCACCACTAGACCCAAGTTTGGTGGCAAAACTTTGATTGACTTTGATATAGCACTTTTATCAGAGCCATGTATGTTGTTAGGAGTTAGTATAGGAGTTATTTGCAACCTTGTTTTTCCAGAATGGCTTATTACCTTGCTGTTTGCTACTTTTCTTGCTTGGACTACCTCAAAGACTTGTAAAAATGGTTTGTCGCATTGGAAAATGGAATCTGAAGAGCTAAGGAGAAATCGTGGTGAAAATTTGGAAAATGGGTCTGTTGAAGATGGGACTTCTGATGGTACTAAAGAACCTCTTTTGGGTATGAAAGAAGATGGCAAATCGAGGCTTCCATGGATGAAAATTGGGATCTTAGTTTTGGTCTGGTTTTCCTTCTTCGTTCTTTATCTTCTTCGTGGCAATCGGTATGGACAGGTAAGGCTAACAATAATTTCATTGAATTCCATTTTTTAGTTTAATTTATTTTGCATATTGATATTAAATTTGATGATTAGAAATCTATGCTCCATTTCAAACTTTTTTTAAGTTGATGATCCATTAATTAAGTAGAATAAAAGTACTACTTGCAACCTGATGACTTCACTTTATATTATTATTTTGCAATATCAAGTGGTGGACCATTATATATGTTACTTTTGCCAAGTGATGTGTAGCTATTGTGCTTTTTTTTAAGTAAATCTAGAGGTACAATCCTATCAATAGAATTGCATCCATGTAGTTTGGGAATTCCCACTAGCTTCGTAGTCCCTTGGTTTCAAAAACCATCCTTCACAAGGGAAATTGCATTTTGGGTCACTTAAAATATTTTATTTTGTTGTAAGTTGCAACTATCTTTAAGTTAGGTTTTTCTCAACAAAGCTTAATTCAAGTTATATCTAGTTCAAAGTGCATCTGTAAAATATTAATATATATGGTCCATAGGGAACTTTTCAGAATAAAGTATATGTAGGGTCTATTTGGATATCGCTTGTTATTGAAAACTGAAAACCGAAAATACTATAACAAAATAATTTTTAAATATATGAATAGTTTCGTATTAATATATATGGTCCATAGGGAACTTTTCAGAATAAAGTATATGTAGGGTCTATTTGGATATCGCTTGTTATTGAAAACTGAAAACCAAAAATACTATAACAAAATAATTTTTAAATATATGAATAGTTTCGTAGGACCCAGTTTTAATAAACATTTTGCTGAATTAGACAACTTGTAAGTCCTATGAATAAGGCACAGGACCCACTAATAAAGACATAAGCACACTGAAATTTCATTTCAGCGCAATCCAAACTCTCTCAATAGCCAATGTCTCTTTCTCTAAACCAATAGAATAGAAAAGGAAAACAAAATATTTGATATTCTAGTCAGAAGAGGATCAGCTTTAGGATATGCACACTCAAAAAGTGAGAATAGCTGTCTACTTCTTTGTGCTTTTTTTTTTCAACTAGAATATCAATTAAGACGACAAATCATTGATTAAATAAACTATTGAATTGATTTGTGAACTTTCTGGCTCTAAGAATACCAAAATCATTGATTTGTGCAAAGGTTCAAAAACCACTCCTAATTTTATATGCATAAGTTCATATATGACACACTGGTGGTGAATCTGGTGACTATTACTTATTTTTTTCCCTTTTTTGCTTCTTCTATTTATGTGATTTACTTGTTGATAAACATATAGTAAGGATTCTCAATTTTTTTTCCTAGCACTCTCAACATGTGACCCTTTGAAATATGTGCAGGGTATAATACAAATAGAGCCTTGTGGAGTGCTTTACTGGGTTATCTCATCGTTGCAAATACCCTTAGCTTTGATTTTCACCGCATGGATCCTATGCAAGAAGGAAAGCAATCAACATCAGACTTCTAACGACAAGGTCATTGAAAAAAATTGAAGATTGACTAATGTTGTCCGTGATTTACTTGTATTAAAACGTTTATATTTCAATTAGCCTAAACTTGTACTCTTTGTTTAGGAGGAAGATCTTATTAGAGATGGACCATCAAACAAGATGATTTTCCCTTTAATGGCATCATTAGCGGGAATGTTGGGTGGCGTCTTTGGAATTGGAGGTGGAATGCTTATAAGCCCACTTCTTCTTCAAGTTGGGATAACGCCAGAGGTAACATCTAATTCCATCTTCAATCATTTTCACTTCATCATGTTCATGTTAAACTGCCAGGAATACCTATTTTTGCTTTCATGTCTTGATGCAGGTAACAGCGGCAACTTGTTCTTTCATGGTGTTCTTCTCAGCTACAATGTCGTCATTTCAGTATGTATTGTTGGGCATGGAACAGACAGACATTGCCCTCATCTTGGCCATAGTCTGTTTTGTTGCATCACTTCTTGGATTGGTAGTGGTGCAGAGAGCAATTCAAGAATATGGGAGGGCATCTCTCATTGTATTCTCAGTCAGCATTGTGATGGCTTTGAGTACCGTCCTAATGACTAGTTTTGGAGCACTCGACGTTTGGAGGGACTATGTATCTGGGAAATACATGGGGTTCAAATTGCCCTGTTAAGAATAAATTTTGTAAATAGGTTCCTATAATAAGTCCTCAGTTTATGGGAGGGAATCTCTCATTGTATTCTCAGTCAGCATTGTGATGGCTTTGAGTACTGTCCTAATGACTAGCTTTGGAGCACTCAATGTTTGGAGGGACTATGTGTCTGGGAAATACATGGGATTCAAATTGCCCTGTTAAAAATAACTTTTGTAAATAGTTTCCTATAATATGTTCTCAGTTGAGGGTAGTACGATATGCGTAGAAATGTGTTTTCAAATGTAAAAATGTAGCACGGCGAGTACTAATGAAACAAATTGCAGTGAGAAATAAGAGAAATACTAAATATATGATCATGTATTTTGTGTCAGGCTTTCAATTCTGGAACTGCGTATTAATCATGTATTTTGTGTCAGGCTTTCAATTCTGGAACTGCGTATTTTGGTTTCTTATAGTATTAATCCTTTTGAGTTTTCCAATGTTTCACAACTTCCTTAGACTTCCTGTTATGGTAGATACACAAGTTTTGGAAGTCAAAAATTAGAGTTAGCTTGATTGATTTCTACATAATGTCGAAATGAACTAGTTTATTCTTCATACTGATTCTGCTATTGTGTGCCTTCGTATGCAGAAAACAAACCATAATGTGAAATTCCACAGCTCAGTCAAACTAACATTCTCATTGATCGCACAATTAGCAAAACACATGCTTGACATGTTAAATTTGGTAATTAGATACCAAAATTGGCTGATAAACTTACAATTTATCCCTAAACATTCAATGGCATTTCCAACTTCCCAAATCACATTTATCATCCGCCTAATCCAGTCTTAAAAATGCAACCTTCATCAAAATATAAATACTAAAGAAACATTAGGAACAAGGGCTTCCTCATGCACAAGGATTGCAGAGCAAAAAAATGAAGCCTGCTGCCTTATGCAACTGGGGGACGGAGGACATGGTCTTGTGAGGTATCAACAGAAGCCGGTGGCATGAACTGCCACATGGAAACTCCAGGGTACCCCATAAATGGCACCAACTTGCTGCCAACAACTTGGCCTGGGGCAGAAAATGGAGCTGGGATTGCAGGAGGATGAGGCAAATATCCTGGTTGAGTACTCAAAGCTTTTACATTCTTCTCAAGGTTCTCTTTCTCTGCCTTTAGCCTTTGCTTCTCATCACGAAGCTCATTTTTTTCTGCCTATACAAACAAACCTCCACTCAACATAACCAACAAGAATTGAATTTGAACGTGGTCAGTTTTATTTTATTTTTTGGATATCCTTGCAGCTCTCAGGTATATATGGAGTAATTCCTAAAAACAAATGTGATTTCAGATGCCTTCTAAAATGAAAAAGAAAAGGAAAATACAAAAGGTTCTAGTTCTACCAATGTTATTACAAAACTTTTACAGACTAACGTGACCATGAATGTGATTACTAATTAGTGTCATATTAACATAATTGATTGGTGTATTGGTCTGATAATAAAAAGCATCATTAGGAGCGGACATCATAAATTGAAACTCTCTAAAAAAAAAATAACATAATTAATAAAGTTCTTATATTTTGTTTTGTGTTCAAAATTTAACACATCAGTTTATAATGCTATGTAGTAAAATTATTACCATCCTTAGCGTCATTCAAAAGTAAAAACTGAAATGTCAAAGCGCACCTTCAACTCATTAATCTTCTCCTGCAGATCCATTTTTGACTCTTTCAACTTCTGGGCTTCATCTCTTAATTGAGTCAACATTCTCACAGCATCACCCAATATAACAGCCTTGTCCATTTTAGGAGGTCTTCCAGGGTCTAGGATAGAACCCAGTTCCATGAACCTTAAGATAATTCCAAAGTCAACATCAGAGACAGAGACAGAGACAGAGTGAGAAAAAGAGAGAGAGAGAGAGAATCAGAAAATTAACGAATTAGAGGATGCCTGTCATTCAATCTATCCCTCCTCATTTTCTCCCTGCATGCTTTGGAACCAGATGTAGTGCATGATCCAGACCTCACCCTGTACACAAAATATGAAATAAGAAATGGAAAAATACATTTTATGATCTCCCCCCTCCCCACAAAAAGTTAAAGAGTACAAAACATGAAACTTTCCTAAAGATTAGTTCCTATCACCTCATCTGCAAAATGTAAAAGTCCACATATAAGCTATACATTACCTCCTAACCAATGAAAAAATGTCATGTCACTGACATCTTTACATTTTCCCTCATTTTATCATATATTCATTCATAATCAAAAACTAAAATACAATAAATAGTTTTTCTAATTTCAGGATCATCATCATTTTTTGGCTATGTGGGTGGAGTACAATTAATTCATAATTTGACTAGTTCAAGAAAGTTGTGTATTACTACGAACTAAATTTTAAGGAGATCCTGTGAGCTAATTGGGATAGCATATTTTGAGTTCTTAAGGTAACCCTGCCATGGAATTCTTAAAATCTTTTCCAACCATTTTGAAAATGAGTTGATTGGATTCTGTTATCATCAATAGTTGCCAAAATGGTGATAGTCAATATTTGTTTAAATGCTGATGACATGATAAAATTTAATCAACATATTTCAAAATTGATTGATAAAAATTTTAGGAACTCTATAGCGAAGTTATCCTAAGAACTATTAAGGAACTTAATCCATTAAATCAGACTTTCACAAAAAGAAAAGAATAGCAATGAATCAAAGTAAGAAAAGGAAAGGAGGGGTGGGACACTACTAGATACATGTCAAATATCTAGTAACATTTCTTTTTTGAGAAACAGTCAGCTTTAAGATAACAGATCTAATTGTACCACAATGAAAGAGGGAACTAAGAGACGGGGAAAATCAAAATATAAACATAACATAACATAACCAAAAAGAAACTCAAACACCCTAAAAACTGCTACTAGCCAGTAATGGAAGACAAGATATACTGTACTTTTAGCGAACTAAAGATTACCTTTTTCGAGAGCTAATTTCCTTCGGACCATCTGAATTTGGAAATGAGTCATCAATCTGCTCCATACTGAGAAAACAACAAGAGAAAATATGAGCTTGTCCATTATACAAGTTTTTAAAAAATTAAGTAGATAAGTGGAGCTAATCCTGCTCAAGATACAGCCCAGGTTTTCATGTAAAGGAGGAAATAAAATGGAGTTCGAATAGATTACAACTACACTATTAGATTCATGAAATAAATTCATAACAGTGAAACAAGTTGCCTCCATTCCACTTGAAATGGAAATGATATTGATTCTCTAATTACAAACTGCACAAGAAATGCAAAACCCCTAAAGTTGGTGTCTCCCAAAGATCATGTCACCTCATTATAATCAAAGGGGTTAGAGACTAAATTTTGCCAATAACATCAGATTCTTTAAAATCCTCTGACTATCACATAATTACAATCTTCTTAAATTGAGGAGTACTAGGTTTCAAGTCAATAATGAAACAGTGCTAAAAACAAATCTTATTCTGACCGGAAGCAGCTATCATTTTTATATTTTTACAATGGAATACCAAGTCCTGAATGACAGCATCACTAGAAATGACTACCATAATCACTAATATATTCATAAATCAATATGTGTAGACCGCACACGCCCATGCATATGATTCTCATGCTGCTTGACACATTGAAAGCTTCAAATGTTGAATTTTCACAAAAGTCAAAAACATCTATGGTATTAAAGTAGCCCTCCTTGCCTGCATTATTACCAATCACCCATAAAACATAAAGATAAATTGAAAAAAAAAACCCAGAAAATCACAAAAGAAAAAATATATATATTAAAAAAAAAACCTTAAAATAATAATTAAAAAAAGGACCAAACCTAGTGTCAAATTTTTTTGAATGAGCTATGAATCTCAACATATTAATCAGGATCAGTCACATATATTAAATTATTAACAAAAAAATGTAAATAAAATTATAAGAGAAAGAAAGAAAAAGAAAAAAAAAAAAGTCGTTGTATTATATAATTGGCAAATATGTAATGGGACAAGAAAAAAAAATATAAAATAATAAAAAAAAATAGTAAAAAAGGAATTAAGGCCCACCTGAGAGAAGTGGGATTGGAGAAAGAAAGATGAGGAGGAGGAGAAGGCCAAGAAGTAGAAGCAAAAACTCCTGTAGGGTCAAGGAGGGAAGTGACAGAAATGTCCTCCATAAGATTATATTCATCAAACATCCAACTGCTGGGGTTTTCATTTCCTTGACACCCCATTTCTCTGTGTTCCATATTGCCGGAAATTCCAAGATATTCCGGCGAGCCGTCGTGGTGGTGGTGGTGGGGATGGTGGTACGCAGAGAAATGATGAGCAGAGACTAATAAGAATGAAGGAATGAAGGAATGAGTGAAGGAGGTTGGTTCGGACTTCGGAGTTTTGGTCAATGGTTATGTAATTGAGTGGCGTTAAAGGTGGTGGTGGTGGTGGTGGAAATATTGGAATATATGATGATGGTAGAGAAGCACAATAACAGGAGTTTTTTTTTTTTAATCTTTTGAGAAATTGTAGAGAGAGAGAGAGAGAGAGAGAGAGAGAGAGAGAAGGAGGGGAGAGAGAAGAGTTCTGACAGGTCCACCCCCTCAACCACACACTGCTCCCTTGCGTCTTACACGCATGGACTCATAACATTTTTTTTTTTTTTTTTTTGGGTCCTGTTGTACAACCACAACAACGTGTTCTACTGTATCTCACTCCACTTGTATGTGTTTTTGTTTTTGGTGGGTGTGTTCGTGTGTTGGGTTGGGCTTGTTGCATCCTATTGAGTTTGGACTTCTTTAAGGCTCAGAAACTTTGGGCTTGAGCTTCACAAATTACCCAAGTTTCAAATTTGGAATTGAAACTTGGATCCTACTTTGAAAATCATATAAAAAAACAATTAAAAAAACCTTTGAAAATCATATAATATAAATAAATAACGGATTTTTTTTTTTTTTAAGGACTTCACCATTCAACTTTTGTTGATTAGTATTATTTTAGTTGCGGTCCACTAGCTAATGGATAGAATAGATAGTTAATTAGTTACAGTATCACTATTATACTATAATTTAGATAAATCTTTACAATTGTGGTACTTAATTTGAATCATGAAATCCATCCATTTCAAATGGAGATGATCATATTCCCTCCAACAATGAACAGAACCTCATTAAACCTTTCTAAACTCATTTATAGAGAATATGATTGTTGGGAGAAAATTAACAAGCAATTTTGTTTCATGGCACTTGGTTTAAACCTGTCCAGAATACTGTATTTGCAGCCAGTCCAAAATCCCAACATGATATCAATTTGCACAGATAGGCAGGGGTTTTTTGTCTGGACTATTAGGAGTAATAAACATGTAAACAGCTAACTTTTCTTGTATTCACCTGTATTTCCTGCTTCGAGGCATGACCTTTAACTCAGTGCACCAAACCAAAATCCAGAAATAAAAAACATGGCCAACTTGATGCAAAAGGAAGGAAGCACTTTTACACTTATGAGATTGAAATCACACACCCACAAAAGGCACACTAACTTATCATTTGTCTTGATGCTGGACCACCACAATCACATATTTTACACGTTCAAAATATATACAATACCAAATACATATACAACTAGGCAACATACACACGAATGGACTGAACAAAACTATCTATCCTTTTCCTTATCTCTTCTGGATTGGCACCAACAAGCTTGTCAACCGGAGCACCATTCTTCATCAGCACAAATGTGGGCATGGCTTTTATCTCCAATTTGGTTGCTGCCTCCTAACCAATCAAAATGCAAAAATATATTATGTCAAAACATTATCAACAAAAATATTTCCAAACATCAATTTGGGGAATGTTAGATATGAGGTTTAAGTGAATCCATTAAATGATTGTGATTGCCAAGCCAATCTGGATTTTGTATTACTAGCACTGAAAGTAAGAAGATATTTTATCTACGCATGCCCATACACCCCCAGATTAAAGCTTGGCTATGGTGGTTAAAACGATTATCTTGACTTTCTGGAATTGACAAAATTTTCAACTTAGTTGTTGGTCTAGTGCACGGGCATAGCGTCCAAAGTATGTGCTTTAAAAGCGCAATCTGGGAGTAGCAGGGTTGCAAGTTGTTCCACCTTTAATAAGACCACATCAGCTCAAAATAAAGGCATCAAAAAGTAATTGTACTATGGTTTCTCCTTATTTGTTTTCCATGTGCTAGTGATTGATTTTTTTTTATTGTTCAAATGCCTATCCTTTGATCTTGAGCACATATCTAAGTAGTTGGTAGCACAAAATCACTCTAAATATGCACATAAAATATCTCTGAGGACTGATTCTTATATATGTATATCAATATTAGGCTAATAATTTAGCAAACACACATCTGAACAACTGAAAAATTAACGATTCGAGCTATGCACTCCAGAACATTTATGTAGAAAGCAGAATAATGTTAAACAACAAAAGATCCCACAGCACCAAGAAATATAGGGGGGAAATTTTTGCACCAGTGAAACGTTGCAACATCACTATCCCAAAAGGCAAGAATCCAAAGGTTTGATGCTGACAGGAGAAGTCACTTAGATGATGCAACTAAATTGACAAAAGCAGATCAAAGATGCCAACTAGCCTCATCTCCTAAACTTAATTGGAGCTTCCACAGCCAATGTTTTCTGCAGAGACCTTTCATGTGTTTGCCTCAAAAATGAAAACTTTATCATCATTTACAATTCAGACAATAATAATTGGATCTTTTTATGGTGGATCACTCATCATTTACCCAGTTATTGACTCCCTGTGCCCAAGATTAATTAATGCTACCACTGATCAGGCTTAGCTGCACTACTGCTTTTTGTACTAATCATTTTTATATCTCGGGCAACCAAAGGTACGAAACTAACCAACAAAACATTAAATATTTCATGCACAATGCATACAAACAAATAATATTATCATACTAAAAAACCTGTCCACATTTAATTCCCAAATTAATCTATATTATCGCAAAGGATGAGTTTTAAAAATAAAATAATTTCCCATTTCACATTTGGTGAGTTTTCTTATATAAAATTTACAAAGGCACTTCATATTTATGGCTATGGTCACACGCGTTCACAAAGCACTTTCCTTGTATCACAAGAAATCAATCTTTATTTTTAAAAAATGATACTTATCCACGCCATTACATATAGAAATGTAGCTGCCGTTTATCTAAAAAGATATACCAAATCATACCTATGTGAAAAGGAATCTAGCAATTTTTTAATGGTTGAAGCAAGAGCCACAAATCTTGGAAAAGTCAACTTCCAAATTGTACATAACATATCAATGTTAATACACCCCATATATAACATATCATTCTGTGCTCAATACATGGAGTAATATGCTATAAGCTTTTAGATAAACTATTGTTTCAAAGTTGATATGACAAACAGAGAAGCAACAAATAAATCAATAATAATTTTTTTTAACAAAAATTAGATGAATTACCTTAACCTCATCGACATCAACTGTGAGGAACAGAACATCAGGGAAGCTTGAAGCCAACTCTTCAAAAAACGGGTTCATTGCCACTGAAGGTATGCACCATGCAGCAGAGAAGTGTATGACAATCTATAATACCCATCCCACCAAGACAATAACTTAAATAGCCACAATTCCATTAACATCATCAAGAACTGTATATATATATATATAAAGATGATCATGAAGAAAGTGAAGGTTTATATTTATTTTCAAGACCCAGAAAGGAGAAGAAAGAGTTTGTGTGGTTTAATAGTAGTTTGAAAATTTGTGAAGTGGATGAGGAAACTTACAGGGGTGCCTTGATTGGTGGCTTGGGTAACATAGAAGTCCCATGACTCCAAAGAGTCAACCTTCACAACTCTGGTCTTGTTCTGCTGCTCTAGGCCTTCCATCTCCTCCTCCTTTTTTCTTTCGTCTTCTTCTTCTTCTTCTTCACCTACTCTGGAAGTGGAAGCTATTATAAAACGAAAGTATAAAACTGAGTTCCTAAATATGAAATGTTTGGAGTTGGACCCACTTTACTTTTAGATGGATATGTTCGACAGCTGCGAGAAGAGAGGGTCAGTTTGTCTTTCCCGTGTTTCCTTTTCTCTCTCTTCAGATTTGGTCCAATTATTAATCTGCGTGGGTCACAAAATTGTTCTTTTTAACTTCTTTCTTTTTCTTCTCAAAAAAAAAAATTTCTTTTTAAATTGTTTTATAGTATATTTTCATCCGGAACCTCTCAAACTGCGCGACTGCACCCAAATCAACTAAAACCACTCTTAAAATAAAATAATCACACCACACACATTGCAAGTGACTGATGTTAAAATCCGCTCCACAATTACCGCACGAACTGCACTACACTGTATTTATATATATATTAATAGAAAAAATTATCTTTTACTTGTAGTTTAAAAAATGACACTTTATTTGAAGTCTTAAAATAAATTCTGTTTGTCTCTTATTACCCACCTCTGTTAAAAACAAAAATAAATTTGTAATTTTGTTACTCTTTTATGTCTCTCTCTTTTCAAAATATAAAAAACTATAAAATCAAAAAAAAAAGATTTAAAAACTAGATTTTGTAAAAATTAAAACCTAACTTTTGCCCAAATGAAGCTCACACACGTAAACTTTGTGTACTACTCTACTAGTGTCACCAAGACTTGTCTGGAGCTTAAGTTGACTATCTGAAAGCATGAAAATGTTATTTGATCCCTTAACTGTCACTTAATACTAAATTTTGTCATTTCAATTGCAGGCAACTTGCCAGTGAACACTGGATTTGAGGTGGGACTGGAATTTCTCAAAATCTCTGGTGAGTGCATCTCAATGAAGAGCCAAATCAAACTCAGCCTCAACTCTAGCAATGGTCTGTTATAAAATACATCAACCTCCAATCACTACTCAGTTCCTGAAGGTACCCTCTCCAGAATCCTAATCACTGTGACCTCCACAAAGGGTTTCTATCTATGACTTGTATTAAGGAAACTTCACTGTGTGGACACGAGCAAGGACAATTCAGAATTTTCTTTCGCAAAATGGCATAGCCCATAATCAATCTATGACCTTCACGGTGGACTCAAGTGTAACGCAAATCAGTTTGGTTGGCTTCAATAAGAGCCAAAGAAGTGATCATGTGTTTTATGTGCTGGTGATCGATATGGCATCATTATTAATTTTCAAAAAATCCACTTTGGTGGTTAGATTTTCTATGGTCTTGATAGGCTTTCTCTTGCCCCCTAAGAACTCCTCTATGTTGTAAACATTCACAATCCCACTGCCTGAACCAGCTGCAAACAATTATCCACTTTATTTTTACAAAACCTATCTTTTAGATTTTCTATTCTCTTAATTTTATAATTTTTTATATTTTGAGAGGAGAGAAACATAAAACGATAGCAAAAATACAAATTTACTCATGTTTTTATTAGAGGTGGGTAACAAGAGACAAACCACAGGTAGAAAAAATGTTTTTCAAGCAAACAACAGGTAGGGAAAGTATAATTTTCCCATATTAATATTATATAAAGTGGTATTATAAAATACTGATCTCTTTCTTTTTAGGGTATAGTATCATAATCTTTCATTCATCACAATTTAGGGCTTACACCTTTTTCTCCTAATATTAAGCATTAACTCATGGTCTTGTTTTTCACAAGAATTTCATCTTACTTTATCTCTCATATTTCTATGTCCTTCCATTCTAGAACTTATCATCATGGACAAACTAATTGCAATAAAAAATAAATAAATAAATAATTACACTTTTTTACCTGAAATTCTATAGTTCACAATGACAAAATTACAAAAACAATGCCAAAAAAAACTATTCAAACATGTAACTCACTCGTTAACAACTGCTAAGGAGAGTTAACAACTGCAACTGCTAGAATAACGCTAAATATAGTTATAATATAATGTTTATTATTTCAAATATTTTTCTTACAATTTCCATAACAAATAAATCAAAATCATATACAACAATCAAAATCATATGAGCAATAAAACTACTACTACTAATAATAATAATAATAGCACTAAGAGAATTACCTTGTAGGAAAGGACTAATCCTTTCCCTGGGAGAGAACCAGAGAGGGGTTCTTTTTAGATTAAACAGAAGGAAGAGAAATGTTTATTTATGTTTGATTTTGGCAATTGACTTGCCAAAGGAATAAGGAGATGTGGAAGTACCTAATTTTAAGGGATATAGATAAGTTGTTATCTTTTAATCAAAATAAATAGTTGAGAAATGCTACATTTACAACATTTTCACAACAAATCATGGTGATTAGTTATTTTTGGTTATAATTTGAATTTATCAATAAAATTACTTTTTTGCCCCACCAATAACAACCTACCACTTAGGATTTATTGTGAAAATGTTGTAGATAGGGACGGAACAAAGATTCAAAGTTGGGGAGGACCAAAGTATAAACACAAAAAAGTTTATGAAAATAAAAACTAACATTATAATCTCATATTTTCACAATTTGGATTGATATTGATTTAATCGGTGGTAATTTTTTGGAATTTTGTTTGGAAATTTTTATGAATGGGGACATCAACACTAGAGGCAATGCTACATTATCAACTTCAAATTATTTATAATTTTTTCCCTTAAAAAAATCAAATATTATAGATAATTTTCCCATCATCAACCATTCAAATAAAAGTTTCATTATTTCCGTATTATATAGCTCTACAGTTTCAAAATTTAGTCCAAAAAATAAACCAAACAAACATACCCCACAAGCTACAACAACATTAATATTAATAAATTATTTTCTAAAAATAGTTAATAATTCAAAAATAAGCCAACAAACAAGCGTTACCAATTAATAACATTTATTACTAACCATTGCATATATTTGATTCATAGTTCCCACGGGCTTCACTTTTTGATCGCTAGTTTCCAGTTTTTCTATTCTTTTTATTTTTATTTTTTATCTCATTTGTCCTTATCTGACCACCTCTTTTTTTCAAATTCAAGAGTTAAGACTCAATCATTATTACAGAGGATGACTTCTTAAAAAGTACACAGTAAACTCACACACACAAAACATATTACACTATCAATTTATCATAGTGGCAAAATAGAGACAGGGTGGACAGACATCATCGAGAGAAATAAACTCATATCAGAGTAGAGAAAAATATTAAAGAGAGAGAAATCAACTCAGATCTAAGAAGAGAGGACATACCTCAATTGATTCAACTCATGTGTTAGTGTGGACACAGTAGACCGGAAAAGGCCAAGCCACTAGCTGTGAGCCACAGTACGACTGCCAACTGCAGTTTTCTTTTTGGTTTTCATGGGTTATATGTAAATATTTGAAGGAGGGGGGCCAAAAATATATTTTTTGAGGGAAATCTTTAATTTTCCGGTTAGATATGTATCTCGTCTGCACTAACGTGGATCCGTCTCTGGTTGTGAACCTAGCATTTCTCTGTATAGTTAACTAGAAAAAAATAGTGTATTCAAAATAGTATATTATTTGTTTTAGAGAAAGTAAAATGTATTTTGGTAGGAATTTTTTTTTTTTAAATGATAGTAATTAAGGAGAAATAATTTCTCATAATTAAGAGGAAGAGTAAGGGTCCGTTTGGTTGGAGGAGTGGAAAAGTGGGAGAATGGAAAATTAGTGGGAGGATAGAAAAGTTGGAGGATAGAAAATATTTAGTTTTCCCTCGTGTGTGTTTGGTTTGAGGGATGGAAAAGTGGGAGGGTAGAAAACTCTTTTATCTGGTTGAAAAGAAAAGTGAGAGAATAGAAAATGTAGTTTATATAAATTGACTATTATAGCCTTGTTACATAATAAGTAAGAAATAGATTTATTTGTACTCATTAAATAATATAAAATTTACCAACAATTATATTTTTCAATAAGAAGTGTTATGTCCACAACATTTTTCACAATACTTTCACAATAAATTATATATGGTAAGTTATTACTAATTTTAATTTGAACACATCACTTAAATATTTTTTTTCATCCGTATTTGTTAGTAACAACCCATCACTTAAGAATTATTGTAAAAATATTGTAGTAGCATTTCTTAATTTCTTATCCTTTATTTTATTTTTTCCTAATCTCTTTTTTTTTTTTTTCATCCACACGTTTCTATTCTTTTCTTTTCTTTTTTTTCCTCCTCCACACCTTTCCCTTGTCTCTATCTTCACTTTTCTTTTTTCTTTTCTTCTTTTCTTCTCTAGCACTACGTCTACTCCAGAGCATTCAAGAAGCACCACTGCATGTCCTCTTCCCACCGAGGCTCAGATGAGTCAGTTGTGCTCTTTTCTTTTTTTCTTTTCTTTTTTTGTTCTAATTTGATTAGTTTTAAAATTGTGATTTGAGTTTGTATTTTGATTGAAAGCTCCATCAATTTTGTGCTTCACCATCATGCTCTCTGCTTTTTTTTTTTTTTTTTTTTTACTTGATTCCAGGTGGCATTATGGTAAAAGTGCTGTGAGAGCACTTTTCTCTCCAGGCTTTTCCTCCCGATTTGGGAGGATGAAATTTGTGGGCTCGAGAGAGAAAATTTTCTCCTAGGTTTTCCTTCCTCTCTATTTTCCTTCTTTTGCCAAATAGTGAAAAACACTATTTTCCACCCTATTTTCCTCCATATGTTTTCCATCCTCCCTAAATTCACCCCAACCAAACACGGTGTAAGTATCCCATAAAAAGTGGTAACATTTTGAACTTGAAGAGAGAGAGAGAGAGAGAGAGAGAGAGAGAGAGAGGAAACGCTCGAAACTATCTATAAAAACTCTTTTTTTTTAAAAAAAAAATCGAATTTGACAAAGAAACATGAAGAGGGAGAAACATGAATGGGATTTTTTTTTTAAATTTTCTATACATGTAGATTCGAGGATATTTTGGTACGTTAAATGGTGAGACCCAAACAGGAAAACCCTTTTATTAGTAGTATAGATAAGCCCTTTCATACCTAAAAACTTGTTGGGCTACTCTTAATTAGCTCTAAATAAAGATAAAAATACAAATCAGTCCAACATTTAAAAATTGACCTAAACAAAAGAAAATTCAACTTTGGGTTGCCCAATCCAACCCAAAATTTTGAATGTCCTAACCCAAAATTTTGTTCAAAATTTTGAACCAAACTACATTGTGATACACTGCAGCACACATGGGACCGTAAAATTGAGGTGTGGTATAATGATAGTTTTTGACAAACTACATCTTGTAGTGTGGTGATAAAAATGGACCAAAACCACATTAAATGGTACCGTGAACACAGCTACCCACAACCACAAGTCTACAAACACTAAAAACTTCACTCTATCACGTAGAGTTTACACTCTATACCTTTAGATTTATTATATTTCACCGCCAAGAAATTGCCTTTTTGTGTCAAAACCCCAAATCACATCCTAAGATAGTGTGAATTTCAATTTACTTTTCTTAGTCTTTAATATTTTTATCAAGTTTGTCCTTCCATCCTCTATGGCTCTATCACTTGTATATATTAAGAGTAATTATTGTTTTTTTTTTTTTTTTCCTGTCAAAAATACCCTTAAAGTAATTAACCAACAACTTAAAAATGGGGTTAAAATAGTAAATTGGAAAAAAAAAGTTAGTTATTATTATTTTTTATGTCAAAAATACCCCTACCTAAAACTTAAAAATTTGGTTAAAATAGTAAATTGACAAAAATAATAAATTCCTACTTCCACGTTGAAATGTCTTCCTGCTTCAAATAAACTTTACATTGATTTAAATTCTTACTTCTACTTACTAACTCCCTACAGAATAAGATTACTCTTTTGTTAGTTTTAAAACTCTTCCAATCTACAAAACTCACACTACGTATTCTTTTTTCTTTTCTTTTTTTTTTTACTTCATCACGATGTATTTGTTCCTTCTGTCCTCCTTTTTTTCAAATTTAAAAAAAAAAAAAAAAAAAATCATTACACCCTTACGGTTTTTTTTTTTTTTTTTTTTTTTTTTTTTTTTTTTTTTTTGTGATTGGAAAAAGTAGAAATCTCAAATTATAATAAATGAAAATTATTAATATTTACTTAAAAAATAGAAGAGCCTCTAAGCACACGCGTGCTATATAATTGTCATTAAATATAATAAAACAACATCACTTCACATTTTGACAATTACTAAACAAAACAACCAAAATATTTTTTTTAAAATTATTAAAGTTCAAGGATCAAAATGATAAGAATAAATTTTATGAGCGAAAATAATAATTTGTATAAGGTTGTAATTTAAATTTTAGCTTACTTATTTGTTTGGGTGCGTCTTTTAGTTACTGGGTCAATAGTTTTTAAAGAATCTTTGTTTTATAGTAAAATGTTGGGCCAACGTCCACAGTCTTTCTTGTCAATCCTAGGGGCCCGTCAATCTGGTTTTCCGAATGATGGTATAGAAGAGTATATATACCATTATCAATCTAATCGTATATTTTTTGGTAGAAATCTAATCGTATATGGTTTGATATATTTTCGGGATATGCATGATTTTTTTTTTAAAAGGATATGCACGAATTAATTGACAAAGACAAGTGACCAATCAACTGCTAACGAAGAGAAGGGAGTGGATGGATAATTATTAGGGACATTCAAATTTCTGATTTCAATTTTTCTAGATTTAAAAAACGTGGTATTAAATTAAAAGCCACTTGAATAAACTGCATCTACAATCTAGAACCTCATATTGTCAAATCATTAATTATAATTAATTCATGTGCCCAAACTTTACTCCCTCCTGGTGTTGAAAAAGAAAAACCAATGGGCGCCGACAACATAGCAGGGCATCTAAGTTGCAAGACAAAAATATACCCAAAGAGGATGAGTGGTCCACAATAGCATCTATTCAAAAAGAATCAATCCAATTCTTCATTACAGAACTTAGGCCCATCATTTTTTGGAGAAGATGTTAGTGCAGTAGTTGAGCAAACCAAGATATCAAAGTTGCTGCAAAATTACTTACAAAAAGTCTTCCACATCACAACACTTAATTATGCACCGATTTCAACGTACCACTTCAAGCCTGTGAAAATTCTTGTTTTGATGGTTTTTGCCAAATTATCATTAGATTTATTGTTTTCAATACATATCATCATTATCCCTCTGCAGCATCCAAAATGAAGTACACTGTTCAACATTTCAATCATACACAATACACACCTAATCCTTTGCGCACACCCCCTTAATTCATAGCAATAACAAGTTATAGCATCCAGATTTACGAGAACATAGCAATAATGCACTACTTAAGCAAGATACTATTCATATGACAATCTCATAAACATGACATCTCTAATGACAGTTTCAAAAACATTCCCACTTCACTATTTTTCATATGTTATAATGTGCTTAAGAACAATTCATCCATTTAGCCTTCTCTTGGGAATTCATAAAGAAATAAAATGGAATAAAATGAATTGAAATCATCATAAAGGAATGGAATGAAAAAGAATTAAGTAATCTTATTTGGATGTTTTAAAATAGAGATATGGATAGAAGGAATGCAAGGTTTAGTATGTGTGATGACAACAGAATGATCATTATGAATAAATCACATCTGTAACCTATATAAGATTGTTCAAATCCACTATGATGCTAATAACAATTCCTTTATACCCTTACTCGTCAAATGATGAACAATTTCAAATAATTTTGAAGGATCATCTCACAAGGTCGGTAATTTCATCTGTCACATCATTCAATCAAGACACTAAACTTAAACCTAAAGTACAAATTAGTAATTTCTAGAAACAGAACACTACAAACAATTGATACAACCAATCCACCCCCTTATACAAATTACAACCATTAATCATACAAATAACAATTACTCTGCGCAGATTATAGATGCAGCAAGGCTGACAACAAATGCATGAATACCAGGAACACAATTTCAGCCATAGCTCAATCGGTTATCAATAGGCTTCACTGTTGTCTGACGTCGGGGAATTCCAATTTCACAGGAATTGACTCTGGCAGCAAACCGTAGTGAGCAAAGTGACTCACCAACCGAAGAAGGATCAGGGGAGATATTTACAAACATCAAGGTTTTGGAATCTCCACCTAGGCATGGCTGTTTATGCATAGAATAAAAAAGTACATTATTATAAAGCAACAGTGCAATATGAAGATTACAAGCAAATAATTAAAAAGTTCAAAGAAACAACTGTACCTGGAGAAGATATGTCAGTTTTGAGTTCCTAAAAGGAACATGGTCCTCCTTCTTTGCCAATGCAAATATTACATCAGCCAGCGAAGATAAACTTTTGTTTATAGCCTGATTGCAAAAAATTAGCATATAATCATATTAAAAAGGTGAACATTAAAACAACAAAGGAAGGGGGTTATTAATGGAATTCATCAGATTGAAACCTGAGTTTCCTTCAAACGGTCTCCAGTTGACCCACTCTTGGATAGGCGCTCACTTCCAGCAAGATCTATGAGGTTTAATACCCCCTGTACTTGTTGCTCAGTGCTCTAGCAAAGCAGAAAGAGTAGTATGTCAATAGTAAAAAACATATATGAGTACTTTGAACACAAATATGAATACAGAATTACTAGTTAAAGTACCTCATTTACACCAGATATACGCAATGTAAAAACAAAATGGCTTCTCGAGGACTGCTCATTCATTTGCGTCCTACCCACAGACCTAAAACCCAAAGGCAACAACCATTCCATTAAATTCATTCGTCCAATTAACAAGATTAGAGAAAAGCTCAATGAAAAGCATAAACCGTGTTCTATCATCACTAAAAGAAAATACGTTAGTTATGCACAATCCACAGAACTACAATGATAGCGTGCGTGCATGTGAAATCTTGAAGACTGAAATTGACTAAGCCTTGTCATAGGCCTCACGAAACTTGGTAAATTACCTAAGCGTTTCCCTATGCCTCATGAAACTTGACTGTTTAACCCTTACAATACTTTAAAAAGCATTGGCATTTCTCATTTCAAATTTCTACAACATACAGAAAAGCATTCCCAGAGCAGATACTATAATTCCACTTTAACACAACTCCAGTGGATGTGCAGAAAAACAAAACCTGCAGAACAGTGTAGAAAGCTCCTAAGGTGTTACCTGCTGTGTGCAGCCTGCTGTAGAAGGGAGGATATCTCATTTATGCTACAAACATCGACTATAGTAAGGTCAGAAACATGTGTATTTCCATTCACATCATGCTTAATTGTATACTGTTTTCCAGGAGCCCCATTTTCTGTCCGTGACATGTCCAGACCACTTGATCGATTTGTAGACAATAAATCACGGATGGTCTCATTGTAAATCTCCAACATTGAAGCCTACACATGTTTATAAGGAATTGTTAGAGATTCACAAGCAAAAGTAAGCAGATTAATGACAGAAGTTCAAGATAGTTTACCTGCATTTTGTATTTCCAGCCCTGAGCTTGAAGGGACTGACTTGTCTGGAAGATTTGTTCCAGTGAACGTGGTATCAGCCCTTTCTGCGCAGAAGTTTCCGGTCTACCCATCATGGTATAAGTTTTGCCTGATCCCGTTTGCCCGTAAGCAAATATGCAAACCTACCAAAACATTACACCAACAATAGATTAATGAAAGTTCAGAATTAAATAGCCAATCAAACTTCTGAAACAGATGATACACAATCAAACAAAGCTTAAACTTTAGCCTAACATTACAAATGCATTTCCATACATTTCACAGTAAAATAGTGTTGAATCTGATTAAAAGTTTCCATTTTCCATTTTCTTTTTTTAAAAGCATTTCATCCATAATAAAGTCATTAATAGATAAACATAATGTCATGAAATTAACACCAACACCAAGACACCATGCCATAGTACAACTTCAGCTAGAGACAACCCAACAACAACTTAACCATACAATAAAATGAGTTCAACCAAAAAGGCAATACAAAAAACCAAATGAAATCCAACAATAGCTTTACACTTGTAGCCCCATATCAAAGACCAAAACAACTCAAACCCAATACAATTCAAAATTGAGGATAAACACCTAATAAACAAGTTTGTAAGAAATCTTACATCCCTACTACAACCAACAAAAACTTATTAGTCGCATCATAGTGATAGTATCTTGAGGAGATACTCTAATCATGCATCAATTACAAAATATTCTTTCAACTTATTTGAAATTTTGACTTAGGTAGAGCAATTAACACCTGATCTTGAACTGGAAAGTTGCAATCAAGTGAAAACACCATTTATCAAAATGCAAGAACTAGAACCTTGATAGAACATATTCTAATGCATTATGCCAGAATTTTTTTTTTTTTTTTTTTTTTTTTTGGGATAAAATGCATTATGACAGAATTGGAAAGAACAACTTGCAAGCACAACAAATTACCTTATAACCATCAAGGGCACTCTGTACCAACTGTGATATTTCAACAAAAACATCCTGCTGAGAAGCCTCATGAGAAAACACTTTGTCAAATGTGAAAGGATACTTCTGTCCTGCTGACATTAATTCGCATTAGATTAAAGAATAAGGCCTTTGTTTTTAACAAACAACAAACTTGTAATGTGTAACAAAGTGTATAAGTCAAAAGATTCTCCTATAGCCTTATGAAGTTCCACTAGGATTAAAGGCAAAGAAACATACCACTTTGTACCAAATCAATGCCCCGGCCAAGAGTTTCCGTTGATGTAGGGTAAGCAATTACTGTGGCTTCTGTTCCAACTCCATCTTCAGGCAACAAAGGACGCACTCGGCAAAATACACGAATGTTCCCTTTTAGTTCCTGCAATAAGAGGCACTTTAGTACAAGCCACATAATGCTAGACAAGGATTCAAGGAAAGAGGAAAACAGAATTACCAAAATTGTGTTGTGCAGCTTTTTTCTTAACTTCTCTCCTTCAATAAGTTGAAACTCTGCATCTGCCAGTCGCTCTTGTAGTTCACACACAGTTCTCTTTTGCTCTTCAAATTCTGTCCTTGTTTCTGAAGCAGATAAATCAGCCATCTAATAAAGAAAATAAGCATTATTGTGGGATTAGCTCAATCACATGTACAAGACATGTCAAAATCTACAAGCATGCTAATAATGTCCAAAGCAGAACTTGTAAAAACAAAACATAAGCAACCCTTCCTACAACTTGTAAACTATCAGCATTACCTTTAGTTTCTCATTTGCAGCAGTGAGTTGATGCTGCAATGTCCGAATGTGCTCCCTTTGGGAAGAACATGTCTCCTATAAAAGGACCCAAATCTTACAGTTAGTGAAGTCAAGATTATCATCAAATTATGAATTCGTTTGATAATAAATTAATGAGGACAAACCTCCAAGGCATTTGATTTTATCGTCAAATTATCCAATTCTGCACAAGATTTCCCAGTAAATTCTTTATACTTCACTATTTCAGCAGTTAAAGCCTGCATTTGTGTCACTTGGCGATCACGGTCGTCCCTCACTTGTTGCAATTCCACTCGAAGGCATCTAAGTTCATTTGATAATGATTCTTTTTGCTTTATCACCTCATCCTGTGAAGCCTAAAAGAATGAACAAGACAAAACACCAATCAAGATACCTCCAATTGTTGCAGATTGTTACTGAAGATGAAAAGTGCTTCTAGTGCCATCTGCCAAGCAAATTGCCACCAAATTTATATATATATATGAAGTTAACAATTTTGTAACTTCTTAAATTCATTGTCTAAACAATTTACATTTAAGATCAAGAGCGTATAAATAAGTCACCTAATAGATTTTTTGTTTTAAGATCTGAATACATAGCTTCTATTCAATAAAGGTTGACTTTATAGAAAAACAAGTTGCCTAAGACAAGAGCTTCCAGACCAGAAAACCTTGAAATTAATTTCTTAAATTAGACCAGACAAGATTAATTGTTCATATCAAGCCATGTCAATAAGTGAGGTTCAAAAGGGAATCATAACAATAGTAATGATATGCCTTCCACATATTTAAAAATTTATCCAAAACAACAAAAAATTCAATATGCATAATAGAATCATAAATTTATTATTAAAAAAAACCAATACAAAGCAGTTTGTCAAACTTCATTTAATTTTACTAAATTAATTTTGGGAAAACACGTGGCAGACAAACACAACTGCTGTCATACTTGAATATTACTTACTTTGAATGAAGCTAATTGGTCTTGCAATGCCTTATTGTGACACCTTAAATTGCTGAGATTCTCCACAATAGTCAATTTCTCCATTTCAACTCGTTTGAGTGACTCACTAATTGTTTCATTATCCTTTTGAAGTTTGCCGTTATACTGTTGTAAACTCACATTGTATTCTTGTCCTCGCTTGTACATATCTTCAAATGAGGCTGCCTGCATATTCAACAAATTTTTGGGGAGAGAATATCATTACATTGGTCATCTGGCAATCCACAGAGTCCAACTAACTTAATGATACACAACTACTAAGACTAACATTAAAAATTCACAAAAATCTGTGGGAAGATAACTACCAATCTTCAGTATATAGATGATAAATGCGAGACATCCAAATTATGAATTTATATTACCTTTTGTTCAGCAGCTAATTTCTCCTGCCTAGTTTTATCAAGCTGAGCTGAAAGAGAAGCTTGCAACTTCTCACTATCAACTCTTGCTTCTTTTTCTTTTCTGTGACATTCGATCGCATCCTAGTCATCAAACCACAATAAAAATGAGATGTAGAAAGAAACAGGTATAGCCTGTACACAAAATGCAATGACCGAAAAACTTACCAACTTATCTGATTCTTCTTTTGCAACTCTATCTTCCAAAGAAGAGATGGTTTTCCGCAAGTCTAAGATAATCACATTTAACTCCTCCACCTTGTTTTTCATCTCCAGCTCTAAGAAAATAAAAACGAATCTACATTATAAAGTCTTCCAATTAACAAGAACTGCAATATTAGGAACTTCAACACATGAGAAACCACATTCATTAAATGAAGGCATAGTGATATAAACAATATATTTCTTTCTTAATAAAATCCTTATCTTAAAAACAAACAAACAAACCAACAAACAAAAAAAAAAGCCCACCCCAGCATCAATGTTTCCAATATCAATAAATTCTACCTTCACCAAAAATTTTCTACATTGTGACCAATTCCTTTCATTAAGAACAATTATACTTTGCCTGAATTGAATTATGTATTGCTAATTATTATCCCATGTATTACACTTTGTTTTGAGAAAAACACAAGCACAACGGTTGCACTTCACACTGGAGATGAGTTGTCAACTTCACAAGATCTAAACATGAGAACACCACTAGCATGAGTATACACTATTCATTAATTTGACCAAAATAAAATTATTCAATATACAGCTTCATGAAACACATGAACCTTTTCAAGTGTGCAAGAGACATAAGGATAAATTCAAACAGACATGCACAAATACAGTAAATAAAAATTTACTAAGATGTTTGATTAATGTCAGTACAATGCAAAAGATGTGTACCAGTATCTGCGCACTTCTTCTCAACAGCTTCAATTGAACTTTGAAGATTTGTCTTCTCAAGAACATGGTTCTGTTCAACTTGTTGGAACCATTTTAAGCAAAGTTTGAGCCTCTTAATATAGTCAATCGCGTTATCCAGCTTCACCTGCCAACCATATAAATAATAAACTCAGAATAACAAACCCACAAACCAATTTAGCTTAAACCCCAAGTTTCAAAATTCACGAGACAAAAATTATAACCTTAAGAGGATCAAGCTTCTTCCCCTTCAACTTCTCATTCAACAATGCCTCAACCTCCTCCTTTGTGAACTCCACAGTTCCACACTCCGACCCCTCGCCACTTCCCACATCACTAGTAGCCGTAACATCTTGTCTACTGTTTACCTCGGAAAACGCTTGCCGCCCACGGCCCCTGCTTGCAGCCAACGGTGGCCCCACCATTCTTCCTGCTCCGATTCTCCGACGCTTGTCTAAAGGAACCTCCTCATTACCATCCTTTTTCTAAAGCACAAAAAGTACCAAACAAAGAACATGAATTTAAACGCAACACAAAAAGAAGAAACCATATTCAATCCATTTTAAACCTAATACACAAAATAAACTCACTTGCATCTCACTTTTTCCCATTCAATTACTTATATTTTCTCAGCATCCAAACAGTGGGTTAAGTGAAATTAGGGTTCTAGATCCTAAATTTTCCATTACATACACAAAATTGACAGAACCTCAGGTCCAGAAATCAGGTATCTCTTATTTTCTTCTATTTTCCCTCAATTTCTCAGCAACCAAACAACACTACTAGAAAAAAAAAAAAAAATTTTTAAAAAAAATTGAATGAAACCAAAGGCTTACAGTGAAGGGACTACGGGGAGGTCGGTTCTGGTTACGAGAAGCCATTTTTGAAGACGAAAATACGAATTTCACTAAGAATCAGAGCGCTATTCCGACGAGTTTTCGGTGTAGCATCTAAAAATCTGGGCCGCCGATCTGCGGAAATGGACGATAGTTGATGGATAAGAGAGAGAGAGAGAGAGAGAAAGAGATCGAAGTGTTTGTGTTTTGGGGAAAAAAGAAAAAACTCTTTTGAGGATTTGGAAGGTTAATTTGGGAAGTTAGGGTTTGCAGAGAGAGAGAGAGAGACAGAGAGAGAGAGAGACAGAGAATGAAATTTGAATTTGGATCTGGCGGTACATCTAAAACGCTCCTCGATAGAGACGTTGCCTTTTTATTGGGCCGAACCGGATCTTTACTGGCCCATATTCCCCACTTTAAGCCCAAATTCTTCTTATGGTAATTTAATTACTACAGTTTCTCCAAAAAATAATTTACTACAGATTCTGGATTTTTTTTTTTTTTTTAAATAAATGATTGAAGATTGTTCATTTGGAAATAATTTATCTAATTTTTTTTGGCTAAAAAAAATGTAGATAAAATAAATTTTTTTAAAAAACTAAATAAAATAAATAGATTTTTATTGCTAAAAGTACTATAAAATTTTTTTTTAAATATAAATAAAAGCTAACTTATAATCTAATTCAAAACGCAGATGCTAATCTCTATTACTTTTAAGTAGTACAATCTATTTTTCAACTTTTAAATATAAGCTATTGAAAAGTGACTACTTAAAACTAATGTGAGATTTGAAAAAGTTGTGAGATACATTATGTATGTCTTCCTCTCCTCTCTTTGCTCAAAACAACTTGACCCAAAATAAATATATAAATTTGAGGAATTTTGAGATCGAAGCAATGTAAATAATGGTACAGACACCATTACAATAGCCATACACATCCTAGAATGATTGAATGAAAGCAAAAAATGATAGAAGCAAGCAAAGCAGAGAGAATCACAATCAACAATGGAACAGTAGGAATTAAAAGTAAGCTAAGCTATATATTACCATTTACCTCACAGGAAGTTTTGGATGCCTGGAGAGCGGAGACTGTATAATGAAATATTTGATGGCCTCTCTTTGAAAAATGAGAGAGCAGAGGTGGGGGGAACCTTTTAAAAAATCAAATGGAGCGCTTTTCATTAATTGTTTTAAAACTGCCAATTACTTGGATTAATACTGATAAATTTAAAACCCAGTGAGGAAACATTTTGAATTCTGAATTAGTTTGGAATTTTGGAATTGTGTTGCTTATGAAAAGATTCAATTAATGTTGGACCGAAATTTGGACCAACAAATTTTTTACAACAAAATCCAACTCAAGCTTATTTAGCACCCATTCATGGCTTCTCAAATTAAGGACAATTGCTATAGATAGTTATCATCTTAGATTTCTTACCTAAAGAAGTCAGGGATAATTTTTTTTTTTTTTTTAATTCTATAGTTGTTGGAGGTGGGATTTGAATCTCCGACATTTTTGTTGAAAACACTAAGAGTTGTCAGTTGAGTTACAACTTACAAGACACTTGGCAAAAAGCTAGTGATACAAATGCTTATTAAGATTGTTACGTTTTAGACTCTAGTTGTTGTAGACTTGTAGTACAGGCTAATCAAGTTGTTTGATTAATCCAATTATGCCAAATCAATTTTTTTGTAATCAATATAAGCATGCAATGGAAAATTAATACTATGTCACCAGCCTCATAGAATCAAATACAATGGAGACAATGACATATTGATGCAAGGAAAATCAATAGAAAAACAATTATAAAGGAAAAACCATTGCAAGGAAAACCTTCCCATGAAGCAAATCCACTATCAAAAGAAAAGTTTTGCAATCTCTAGAATTAACTTTTCTAAACTCTACAACCTGTAGATAACTTACAAAGAAAAACTTTCATGACCATAACCTCCAATTAACTCCATGAACCTCTTAAAGGTATTTTTTTCACAGTAACAAGTCTATGATAGATGCTATGGTTTATGCTTCTTCACCAACAAATCTTTAGATCTATACTTGAATATCTTTGGTATGGTGAAATTAAGAAAAACTTGGTTACACAATCCTAGCCACACAAAAATGAAGTTATCTATCCTCTATAAACCTCTTTAGGGTTAACTTATAATATCTCTTTTATATCCCAACAAGTAGGGCTTGAATTTATGCTAAAACAAACAAGTTATTCGACCTTTTACATTACTAATTTGCGTAGTTTGGATTGATCGAGAGGAATCGAGGTTAGAGTCGAGGCAACTCGACCGATCAAGTGAAATCGAGCTTGCTATCGAGCTTATATAAGCTTCACTTTCTTAAAATTTTCAAGGCTTGACATGTCAAGGTGGTGTCGAGGTCACAAAAAGTTCACTTTCCTGAGCTCGTATTAAGCAATCTTTGAGTCTTCACCTTGATCATCAATTACAACTCTAAAACGCAGCCAAACTCACAATTTGATATGGTTTGCCAACACTAACACATGGACCTAACAGAAGCTCTACCATATCCATAGAGGTTATGAGTCACCAATTGTCAAAGTTTTTTTTTTTTTTTTGGTCTAGTCTCATAATTTCCCTTTAAAAAAAAATGGATAAGTTTGTTTTTAAGACACGGATTAGTAGGAAAGCGTCCTATTTTGTAGACATTTTAAGTGAAGTTAGAAATATATTTTTACTGGATTGTCCTCAAATTTTTTCCTTGTTAAACTTAAAAATTAGGGATATTTCTAAACCACATAAAAGTCCAGTCCAAAGAGGAGAATCCTCTTATATATATATATATATATATATATATATATATATATCCATCCTCTGAGTATGCACTCACGTGCATGCTTAGAGCCGCTATTTTTTTGGATAAAGGTTAATGATTTGTATCCATTATAATTTGGGTGTGATGAGTGTGAGTGCTTAGAGACTCTTTTTTTAATATTTTTTTCACAAATATATTAGTAATATGGTTGTATATAATGGTCAATCACGCTCCTTGTTGTATATATTTTGTGCTTTGAAATAGAGTTAAGTATTCCCCCCCCACTACCCCCCACCCCCAAAAAAAAAGATTTAAGTACAATATAATAAATTAATACATTCATAGTTTTACTGATGAATAGCAAAGTAACATAGTTTGATACTTATCCAAATTGCACAATTTGTGTTTCTTTTGCACACTTTGTGTTTCTTTTACACAATTTGATACTTATCCAAATTGAACAGTTTGTGTTCTACTATAATATTGTAGTCAAAGAAAAACATCGTATTGTTGTAATCAAAGAAAAGCAATGAGTAAGCTATAACTCACAAACACATTTAAAAAAAAAAAAAAAGGGCGAACAGCCACTTTTAGTCCCTACATTTTCAGTGATTTCCATTTTAGTCCCTACATTTTATTTTTACCACTTTTAGTCCCTATCCTGAAAAAAAACTTCCCGTCTTGGTCCCTGCCGTTACATCAGAAACAAAGAAAGCTGACGTGACAAACGGTAGGAATAAATAATACTAAATTAATGTCCACGTAGCTTAAATTAATAATAAAAAAATGTTTTTTGCATTAAAAAATGTCACATCAACATCTAAATTAAAAAAAAAATTAATTTATTAATTTTAACTAAATAAAAAAATTAAAAACAGAAATAAAAACCAAAAATTACATTAATTGAGATCTAAACGTGTCTTGATCAAGAACAACAAGAACACCCAAATCCAAAAATACAAAATTAAAATCCAAAAATCACAAACCCAAAAAATAGATCTGGGTTTGATTTTTATTAAAACCCAAAGTCCTCTCTCTGTGGGAAATACAGAAAGCCAAACTGAAAGGAGTATCACCCAGAAACAGCTCCCTAAAGCTAAATCACAATGACCACAAATCAGGTAAATATCTAGATTTTATCAAAAAAAAAAAAGTAAATATCCAAACGGGGGAGAGCTTGAACCACCTGTTCCACTCTCTCTACCTTGCCACTGCCGCAATCTAACCACCAACGAGACCAAACCTCTGTTGCGCCGATTAGTCGTTGCATGACTCAAACACCCAACAAGGACTGCAGAAGTTGTCACCATTGAGGAATTTCTTCAGGTCGTTGGAGATGCACCACTGGGTTGAGCTGGATTTTAAGGGCGTAGGGTTTGATAGGGTCGTGTTTGAGTTTTGAATTGAATAATGGAGAAAGATCGGAGAGAGCTTGAGTGAATTTATTGGAGGAAAGGGTGAACCGGGCCCACTCTGGGAGCCGTTCGATTGGGAAGACATATTTGATGAGGGAGAGGTGATTGACGGGGGAGATTGAGTGGAAGAGGATGCTAGAAGGGGAGAGGAGGGAGAAGACTGAGTTAGCGGAATCTAGATCATTGGATGAGAGGACAGAATCTGCATTGCCACTGCTACTATTAGACTTAAGATTGGTGAAGGCAGAAGTGATGGGTTTCTTTTAATGTTGAGTTGTAGCTACTACTGGTGATGAGTTTCATTTTGGGTTGGAGATGGGTTGTGGCTACTATTAGTGATGGGTTTTGTTTTGAATTTCAATTCACAGATCTGGACGTGATTTTCTGGGTTGTTTGTGGAGTTTTCAAGGAGGATGTTGTGTTTGGTTACCTAGAAAGTGGAAGAAGGAAAAGGAAAAAAAATGAATTTTAATAAAAGTGGGTTTTGTTTTCACTTTGGCTTTCTGTATTTCCCAGAGAGAGATAACTTTGGGTTTTAATAAAAATCAAACCCAGATCTATTTTCTGGGATTGTGATTTTTGGATTTTAATTTTGTGTTTTTAGATTTGGGTTTGTGTTTTTGTTGTTTTTGTCCAAGACATATTTAGATCTCAATTCATATGATTTTTAGTTTTTAATTCTGTTTTTATTTTTTTATTTAGTTAAAATTAATAAATTAATTTTTTTTAATTTAGATGCTAACGTGGCATTTTTTAATGCCAAAAAATATTTTTTATTATTAATTTAGGCCACATAGGCATTAATTTAGTATTATTTATTCCTGTCGTTTGCCACGTCAACTTTTTCCGTTTCTGATGTAACGGCAGGGACCAAAACGAGAAGCATTTTTCAAGATAGGGACTAAAAGTGGTAAAAATAAAATGTAGGGACTAAAATGAGAATCGCCTGAAAATGTAGGGACTAAAAGTGGCTTTTCGCCAAAAAAAAAAAAAAAATAAAGAGAGGATAATCATAAGGAAATGAAAAGAAGAGCCAGAGTCCAAATAATTAGAAGTCCGTTGATTTCTTTATAAAAACAAAATAGAAAAGAGCAACGTACACTGACATACCTATTGAATCGGAACAATTAGAAGTGCACTTTTGTTTTTGTATGTAAAGTTTTTTTCCTTTTGGTTTTTGAATTTTGAAAAGATGATGATGATGGCGTGAAGAAAAAGAGCATAGAACTGAAAAGAATTGAGGAAGAAATAGATTGAAGAAGTTGAGTTTTAAAACTAATGTGATAGTTGTCATATTTTGTAGGCAATGTTTTACATGGGAGTTAGAGATTGTTGAGGTACATTTTTTTACACATAAAATTATTTAAATAACACCTATTTATTTCTTTTCAAATGCCACAAACAAATTGGGCATGCCTAAATATTTTTTGACTATCACTATGCTAGCCCACAACTGTTCTCCTTTCTATCACGAAATTGGGCTACGAATGCAAAACACTATAGGGCCTAATTTTTTTTTGTAAAGCCCAAATCATTTATTGAGCGAGATAAAATCTAATTCTTTTTAAAACCCATGAATTGTATACTTAGCAAATATTCAAAAAAACCCATGATTCAAATTCATGGCAATACTATTTTTTCAATGGGATTCAAACACATAATCAAAGCCCACGATTCAAACCCGTGGCAAATTATTCATCAAAAAGCCCAGTTCCCACTGGCAATATCAAAAGCCCAATTTTTATTGACAATATTAAAAACCTAGTTCTCGCTAGTAATATCAAAAGCCCAATTTACGTTGGCACTATTTTATCAAAAAGCCCAAGATTATTAACGCTTGGTAAAGAAAAAATATCATGGTATAATACTATGGCAAAAACCATGGCAATCGTCTTATAAAAACTCATAGGGAGTTATCTTGAAGATTGTGTTCTCATATTATAACCCATGAAACGCATGGTCATCATTTGCATCACAACATCCATAATATATCTATAACGCTCATGGTAAATACTCAATCCTACAAACTTATCATTTAAATTGTGATGCGATTATTAGAAATCATGAACATTATTTACGATATGGAATTTATCATAATAAATGTCATTTACAAAGGTATTTTGAAACTTGTCCTATTGTTTCAAACATTACAACTAATTGCCCAAAGGACCATTGCAAGTATCTATGAAACCCAAAGAATATTTACTAATAAAAGTCCATGAGGAATGAAAACTCATGGCAACATGTGTTGTTAATGTCCATTTTGTAGAATGCACACAACCCAGACCAAAGGAACCAGCCCATGTAAGCAAGCCCAATCCAAAAGACCCCAGCAAGAGGCAGAGGATTAAAAGTGGACAACCAGACCTTGTTCATCCCTGACCAAGGTACAGTTAGAGGCCCCTACAAGAGAACCAAGTCTTTAAGGATGAACTAGGGGCTGTCCCATCAACTTTCTGTCACCCTCTACCTGACGTGAACAGTGCCCAAGGGTTGTGATATCAGTTAAAGTCTAAAGGGTGATGAAACTCAATCATCTTCCTCAAGACTGTATCTCCAGCAGAAAGGGAGCTAAAACCAAGTTATCCAAACCTCAACAAATTGATGCTATAAATGTAAAAAATGTTCAAGACATGATTCATGTGCCAAGCCCATGAATCCTAAAGGGGAAAAATTGGGAACATGTGGTTTGGAGGGCATAAAGAGATCTCCAACAGAACCCCCTAAAGTAGACTTAGAGTTTGACACCTGGCTTGAGGTGTTGAATCCTACTTCTTGGGGTCCAAATCTCAGTTGCAACATTAGGATTTGTCCTTGATACTTGCCTTAATCCCATTGGTTAAACTTAGCTTCAGAAATCCAGGCATTTAATGCAAAACACTCAAAAAACCCACCATGTGTCATATTGCCCAAAGAAGCAAGGCAGCCCCAAAAGTAAATCTCCTACTTTTGGTCAAATTCTAAGAAGATTAACCTTGATTCACTACCTCTGATCAGTCATACATTTTTCGGATTCTTGTTAATTAATACTTCTCTAAAACTCCATTATAAAAACATAAGCACCTAAACCCGAAAAACACATAGCTACTCCCTCTGAAACTCTTGATTTGTTTGCCAATTTGCTTGTGGTTTAGCTTTCCTTAAGCTCATCACTCATTCCCCTTAACCCACACTCACCTAACCTCAGACATTCCTTTCCTTTTTTGCTTAATCACACCCTATAAATGCCTCCCAATTAGTCACAAACAGCCCACTACTCACTAAAGCCTTAACCCCAGCATTAATTCCATTCCATTCACTCAAAACAACTCACATTACCCCATTCATGCCTTATTTACTCATACTCCCCAAAATCTTAATTTAATACTTGCTGCACTAAGTTGAGATCTCTTTCTCCCTTCACACCATACCAATTAATCCCTTTCTTCTTCCCATGGAACCTTTAATTTTTACTTTTTGTTTTACTATTGAAGGATATAATGTATTTGTAACAATCGAATTCTTCCCTCACATTGATGTAATGATGGCTGAAAGTACAATAAGTTCCCCTGACTGAGACACACAAGGACCCCCAGGACTGAACCTTCCTAAATTTATTTAATCATTAACTCCTGGACCCTTAAGTGTAATTTCACATTTACCGCTAGAGGATTTACTTTTTTGGACTCTTGTGTAATTTCACCTTTACCACTAGAGGATTTACTTTTCTGGACTCTTAAGTGTAATTTCACCTTTACTGCTGGAGAAATTATTTTCCTCGTACAATCAGGACAGAACCACTAACGTATTAATTAAGTATTGTAAAGTGTTTTTCTATTGGGCTTTTGTTGCTGTTTTGTCAAATGCAGCATTTATGTCTTGCTTGGATAGGCTTGTCACCACACCAAAAGCCTTTGGGCACCATCTTAAGAGGTCATAGTTGAATTTTGGCTTGACTTCCCGATATTTTATTCAAAGGCATCAATTTCTCCCTCAACAGAGATTATTTTTTAGCATGTTATCCTTAAATTTTATCTCTACTTTTTAGTAGTTTTTTTTTTTTTTTTTTTTTTTTTTTTTTTTTTTTTTTTTTTTTTTCAAAACTTTGAAAAAAAGAAGAAGGAAAAAACAAAGGTGAGATTAGATTCAAGAGCCAGGGAAACCGAGTATTAAAAAAAAAAAGGGTTAGGTCTTGATAAAGGAAAAAAGGGGGGGGGGGGGAAAGAAAAAAAAGAATGAAAAGTGAAAAGTTGGAGTGATTGAGGAAACATGGATGCTTAGTTTGAAAATCAACTAGAGAGTGTTTCTATTTTGTAAGAAATGTTTTAGGTGAAAGTTAGAGATGTATATTTATATAGTGTTATCCTCAAGTTTTGCCTCTACTAAAACGTAGGCTATAGCCTATAGGGGTATTTTGGAACCAAAAAAATGTCTAGTCCAAACAGGAAAAGCCCCTTAAATAGTAGTATAGATAAAATACTTTTCATTGAAAATACAATATGTATTTGCTAAACGTCTCGTAGCATAATTGGTAACTCCTTCCATTTCCAATGAAGACGTTTAAATCTCTCATCTCTCAACTATTGAATTATCAATAAATAAATAAAAAATGTAGTCAACCAATTAAGAATGTCGGCTTTGAGAGGTAGATTTCTGCTTTTGAGGTGGACTTAGGGTAATGGCCTTACACCTATTGGGCATTTTAACTACTCCTCTCAATCTCCATAATTACTTAACAAAAAAATAAATAAATTGAAACTTCAAAAAAAAAAAAAAAAAAAAAAAGGTACCAAATCCACATTTTCCTTTCACTTTTCCTTCCCCCATTTTCCATCTACTCCCTTTTCACTCCAACCAAAAATAAAATTAATTTAAATCATAAAATTGATCAATTTCAAGTGAAGAAGATATTTCATCAATCATTTTATTTTTTTTACAATTTTCTGCAAATTTACCTATTAATCATCATTGATGGAAAAAAAAAAAAAACGTTCTCCCGTTTTCAATTTTGATTATAAATGAACATGAGATTATGAACAATAGGCAGATATATGTATGCCCTCTTATTCAAGGTTGAGTGCATATGCGGAAGGACAAAGCAAGAATGTGACTGATATAGTCACTAATAGGAGCATGATCTTGTAGTATCCACGTGTCAAAATGTTACCCTCCCACGCTGGAACCCAATCCAACTTGTAAAATATAAAAATGATCAAGTGACACGTTTCAACCACTGGTTGGCTGAAGCTATATCCAACTTATCCAAGAAGAAAATGTCAGATAAG
Source organism: Quercus cerris (assembly GCA_963669245.1). Classification (NCBI taxonomy): domain Eukaryota; kingdom Viridiplantae; phylum Streptophyta; class Magnoliopsida; order Fagales; family Fagaceae; genus Quercus; species Quercus cerris. The sequence goes on from OY770008.1 coordinate 77,864,879, forward strand.
GTGTTGCCCAAAATCACTCTACATCACAGAAACACAGAACAAACTTGAAAAGTCATCATCCACCACCATAGCCAAAAATATTAATTCCACCTCACTCACATAGAAACCAATTGGGAAAACAAAAATAAAAGTTTAAGAAAAAAAACTGAAATACCCAGTTTTACACTTAGGCAGGGTTTTTTTTGGTTAAGAAAATGGCCCAAGCAATGGCATCAATGGCTGGTCTACGTGGCTCTTCTCAGGCTGTTTTGGAGGGTAGCCTTCAGCTAAGTGGCTCAACCAGGTTGAACGTTAATGGGACCAGCCGTGTGGCCATGACAAGGCCAGGGCTCACTATTAGAGCCCAGCAGCAGGCTGAGCCTGAAACTAGTCGCAGGGCTGTTCTTGGTCTAGCTGCTGCTGGTTTGGCCACAGGGTCTTTTGTTCAAGCTGTGCTTGCTGAGGCTAAGCCCATCAAGGTGGGCCCACCTCCTCCTCCATCCGGTGGATTGCGTAAGTCTTTGATCCATCTCTTGCTTTCTTCAACATTAGCTTTTGATCAAGATATGTCAATTAAGGAGGCAATAAAGAATATGAATTTTGATAAAACGAATGAAAAAAGAATACATATAGTCGATCCTGACACTAATCTATAGTCGATCTTAAATATTTGGATTAAAGTTTTGTTATTGTTGTTTTGTCATGAGGTAAATGAGAAATATCTAGTGACAAGTAAGTCAATAATATATTATTTGAAGTTAATGAATGCCTTATAGGTGGATCATATTCTCACCTGTAAGTTTTTCCTCTAGCTTCTTTCTTCAAATTAATTAGAAACAAATATGAAAAAAACATTGATAAGTAAGCTACTTGTGAACACCGTAGAGTCAGTGCTCGATAGAAATAATTCACTACATATACTGTCATACCTTAATATCTATTGAGGTTGGTGAATTCCTAGGATCAAATATTTCTAATGACCAAAATATTGGTTTATTAGGTTTACACAATAAGGCTAGTGGCACAAAATTTTTACAATGGTTGAGATGGTATATTGTAATTAGTGTATAATAAAAGTAATGTCTGTGAGGGTGCCATGTAAAAGTGAGGTTACACCATGCACAACTTTACAACCCAACACATTATGAAAATATGATCTGAGAAATGTTGTGTTTCTGGCATTAGTCCAGGTTTTGTTTAACTAACCTAGGTACTAAGCATGATTTCTAAGTCAAGCTTAATTTTTTGAGATCAATCTGATACATGCACATCCATTTGGCGGGCTAAGAAACATAACTAAAACCAAATTCATAGTTATATTGTGGCTAGGAACATATAAAAAAATTTAGCAAAATTAAGATTCATATTTATACATTTTGGCAGCTGGAACTCTAAACTCTGATGAGGCAAGAGACCTTGATCTGCCATTAAAGGAGAGGTTCTTCATTCAACCATTGACCCCAGCTCAGGCAGCTCAGAGGGCAAAGGAGTCAGCCAAGGAAATTGTTGGTGTGAAGGAATTTATTGATAAGAAGGAATGGCCCTTTGTGCAGAATGATCTACGTTTGCGGGCAGGATATCTCCGGTATGACCTTAACACTGTCATTGCTGCTAAGCCTAAAGATGAGAAGAAATCCCTCAAGGACCTCGCTGGAAAGCTCTTCCAAGACATTGGCAATGTAAGTTGAAAAGTTTACTTCATTTTTCAGATCAGTAGTCTGATTATTCAATTTCTATGTACTTATTTGTTGTAATGTTTTTCCTACAGCTTGACCATGCAGCAAAAATTAAGAGCACCCCAGAAGCAGAGAAGTACTATGCCGCAACTGTATCTTCCCTGAATAATGTTCTTGCCAAGCTTGGTTAAGAAGAATTAAAATGTTCTGATGTAAACTTCTACTTTAGAAGTTATGAAACAATTTCTTTAATGCTATCTTAAGGGAATCTGGTTGGAAAAACTACTGCTTTTATTTTTCAATTTCTGATACTCTTTTATTGCATGCTAATCTAAGGATTGAAATGTGAGTCTGTATAAGTAACAACTATCAGACTTTGTGTTGCTTGATAGGATGAAAAAACTAGGCAGAAATTCAAGCACTTCTATTTCGCCTCCTAAACAAATGATACAATTAACCTTTTAAAAATTAAGGAATCTGCTGTCATGTTTGATTTGCACAGATGTTGCACATCAATGATGCTTAGATACAAGAATTGCCTTTTCATCAACCCAAATGACCAGCATTTTTAATTAATGGTATACAAACTTAGGAGCCTAGGAGGGTGGGGAGCAAAGGCAATCAGTTCACTTGCACCTCCTGATTGAATCTCAGCTCTGGTTGGCATTTGGCAGAACTAGACTCAAGGGCAACCTTCATAATCATAGCATTGAACTGATACTTGATAAACTAACAATTATCATCCAAGTTCATTTTTGTTGTCTTGGGCTAGCAGGGTGCCTCAGGAGAAATACTTGTGTATACATCTTGTTGACTCATAGCAAGTAAAACCCCAGAAATAAAAATTATAATAAGCACTTCAAGTAGCATCAAGACATCTGTTACCAAGATACTCATGTTGTTACAATGAAATCATAAAGAATTCTACAAGCAATTATAGGCTATGTACTATCATCAGAAATATTTTCTAACCAGCTATATGAGCTATGCAACAAATTTCAGAGTGTTGCATGGTTTAAAATCCCTGTATATTATACCTAAAAATTCTTAAAACTGTGGGAGCACGTAACATTCATCCATTGACTTTGTTATGTCTGTCTTTGAGTTTAAAAACAGATGCAATTACTCCATTTTCTTAAGCAAGCAAAAGAAAGTAAATTAAACAGTAGAAAGAAACTGCAAAACCAAATAATAAGTGTAATGAAGTTATTAAAGGGGGTACTTGTTTGTTACAAAAGGCACATCATCAGAGGAAGCTGTGTAAATGTAACCTACCAAGCCTTAAAAATAGAAAAGAAAAACATGAAACTAAGATAACAATGCCTAAGATCTTAATTTAACTTTGAAAACCCTTTGTGGTTATTTCTTCACTGGTTGCATTCCTTTCAGATTTATCAAACTGGAAGGGCCAAAGTAGAAACCACATTTTTCCATTTTAGACGCCTCAGTATCCCATGTTATGCAATTAATTTTCCCACTTTCAATATTGTAACTGTTTGTAAGCCATAAATCTTGTCTTTTACCCAAAACCATAAATCACCATTCTGAGCGAAAAGAGGAACAAGATCCTCCATCAAATTTGGAGTGCTGTTCGTGAATGCCAAGGGAATAACAATCTTCTCTTTACCCCATTTGAGCTTCTTGTAATCTTCTAACACAACGACATTGATAACCTCTTCCACTCTAACAGCAAAAGATAAACACCCATTCCAATCTAAAGCCCAAACTTTTTCCCAATTTGAGAACAATTCTTTGGGCATTATAGTACTCTTAAAACTCTCACTCTCCAAATCAAGAGATACCATCTCTGCACAAAAGCATGTTCTAACCTTGTTTATCTTAATGCAGTGAACAGCCTCACCTGCTGACACAACCATAATTTTCTCTCTTTTCTTGTTAGCATCATTTAGGCTAGGGAAATTGATAGTTCTCCATGAATTATCACTTCCAACGGTAAGAATTTCACAACCTTCATTTCCAGTTTCCTCATTATCATCATATATAGAGATCAACTTATAGCAACCAGTAGATGGGACAAAAGAGAATGTCATACCAAAGCTATTTTTATGTGGGTCAGGCAGTTCAAGCATTTGACGGGTGGCATTATTCATTATGAGGAATTTATTGGAGGCAATTCTTTTCTTTAGCAACATGCCATTGCAACCACAGATCAACTGGAAATTATCCTGGCTATTGCCAGGAGGAGTAATAGGGATTTTATTGTACGAGCACTTGATTCTATGTCGGCTCATATGCTTTTCAATGAAGTGACAATCTTGAGTTAAAGTGTACCATTGCTTGCAAACACACTTCATTCTCAGTACATATGTGACTGGCAGCCAGCTCAGAATCTCCATAACGATATCTAAGGGAATGGACTGTTGTGTAGCAGAGATGGAGATTTTTTCTTGGCTCTTTTTTATTTACAGCAATCTCTGGCTTTGCCCTCTTTGTTTCTTTATTTGCAATTCTTGTGCGTTCTTCATTTGATGTTTCAAGACACCGTGGAGATGAGCAGCAAGTAAATTTGAAAAAAATGTTTACCATGGTGCTCTTAAGAGACACTCCTCAATCTGCTCCTGTAGCTTACAAAACAAAAACATGGAATCAGCTTTTTAATGTCAATCAAAAGAAAATGATTTATGTACAAAACACAAACTCAGTGTAGGAGCACAATTACAACGTTATGAACTTCGTTGGCCAACCTAAATTCTATTGCAATGGACACTCCTAAAAGACAAGCATTCAGAGATTAATTGTCACAAAAGTTACAATGCTCATAAACTAAATTTGCCACGACCACCTCGACCTCAACTAGCACTACGTTTACCACGGGGAGCTATGGTGAAGGGCTGTAACTATCTTAGTAAAAGCAATTAAAATGGTAGTACCTTTAATCCTAAAACAAAGAGATAAGATAATCACCTATCCTAAACTAACTTATCTAACTTATAGTGGTGGAGACGAACACTGGGCAAAAAAGCAATTATTTTTTACACTAAGCACAAAATAATAAACAAGTAGAACTCTTTGAAATTGCTTTACGGTGCACTCCTACTCTTTAAAGCAAAAGAACAGAACAGAAACTTTTATGCGGCACAATTTACCTACCTATAGAATGTATAGTAAAATTTCATTCGCGTGAAAGGCAAAATATTTCCAAGGAGATATAGCCAAAGCAAATACCTTTATCCAATATTTACAAATTCTTGTTCAAGAAATCATTATGAACAACAAAAACCAAAGACCAATAGACAGAGAATGACTTCTTTATTTTTTTTTTTTCCTTTCAACATCTTATGTTACGGGGTGATTGCAATATGTTCAATACATGATACGAGGTAAGTAGAGGTAAAAACTGAGAAAACAGCAATCTTAGGATGCTTGGAAATCTCATATGAAAAAACTTGAAACTAATATGAAACATATACCAGTAACTAAAATTGAAATTGCAAATCAGGAAGAAATTTAAAACTAAGTTAAGAAATAGAGTAGTATAGATTCAAAACCTATGAATTGCAGAACCTACCTTTTGCGTGTGTAGTATAGTATGAAATATTAGAGATTTTTGCTTTTCCTGTTACCCTTTGGTTTTTATAGTAGTACTCGCTAGCAAATTAAAACAATCTTCGAAGAAGAGTTCGATCAGACTTTCAGTTATGCTCTTTTCTTTTCATGTTTTGCGCGTGAACTGTCAAGTATATTACCATCAAGTAAGTGATTTTTGGTTTTTCCCTTATCGTTTGGTTTTTGCTTTTTATACTACTAGACTCTTAGTGTTACTCTAACTCTACTTTATCAATATCTATATTATTTATAAGAGATTCCCCTAAGTCTAGTATAACTCTAACTCTACTCTAACTTTATTTATATCTATATTATTTATAAGAGATTCCCCTATTTGAACTGAACTTTTATGTAGTTTAAAAATACCTCTAAACTTTATATTTCACAAAGAAAAAACTCAAAAACAACCCGATAAAAATATATCTTCAACTCTACTTAAAATACCTACAAATAGGATACTTTCCTACTAATCAATTTCTTCAAAACAAACTTATCTAAAATAAAAAAAAATAAGGAAAATTATGATACTAGACCAAAAAAAAAAAAAAAAAAAAAGCCTCATCACATGCGCAAAGCGTGTATGATGAGGCTTGTGATAAGTTGCATCTATTATAATTTTTTTTTTTTTTCAAACAAATTTATTTTTTGAACGTTTGTTTGAAAGTAGTGTAGTGATATAGAGAAAAGTTTGGATAGAAAAAAAAAATGAAAAAAAAAAAAAAACATAAATAAAGTTGAAACGAAAAAACATACTCTAAGACACCTCTAAGTCAATTCAACTATGGCAGATGTTGCCAGGTTTAGTAACGCAAACTTGTAAACTATGTATTGGGGCATTAAAGTGGTGGAACGTTGGATTTAAAAAATAAAATGTGAGTTTACTGTTAGTTGTTAGTTTATTTCAAAGAAAACCGAAAAAAAAAAAAAAAAAAAAAAAAAAAAAAAAAAAAAAAAAAAAAACTATGGTAGATCTTAGCCATTTAGTGCAGGCTCAAAATATAAAGTTGACTTTTATTGAAATAGTAGTGTCCATATACTCTTAATCGCCTATCCTCTCGTGGACTCAGATACAAACGCAATACTAGCTAGCAAAGAGAGAGAGATGGCCATTGTGCATGTTCTAGTGAAGTAATAAATAAATAAATAAAGTCTAAATTGCAAGGGGGTGTTTGGATTTTACTTTCTGAAATTTCAAAATTTGAATTTTATCTCTTGGGCGCACAATAGGGGGAGTACGCCTCGATCGAGTAAACTGAGGCGGAGAAGAAATAGAGTCATCACCTAGATTAGGTCTAGAAACCATAAATATAACATCCTTGCAGAATGACTGATTTTTACCATAACACATGTCAGGAGTTTAGGTATAGGGATGGGAACGTGTTAGGCACCCAACCCCACCTGACCCGTAGGTCGGCCTCCACTCATTGTATTCTAAATCCTAATCCCATCAAAGGGTCCTCTAATGTGTTATTCCAAACTCACACACTAACATGCATCTAACATCCAAACATAGCATATATCCCACACTCATCGTTAGCATAAAACTCTACCATTCATTTAGCAATATATATCCAAAGGCAACAAGCATATCACAATATGGTAGCATCAACAAGGCATTAACATCAAGTACATTCATCATGTTCATCAATCAAAAAAGTTTACCATGTTCATCAACCAAATCAAATGCATATTCATGTAATTATGCATGACTTACCTCACTTACTTCATATCAACACAGCACCTATGCATTAATGTATGTTTACGTTCATATGCATGTTCATGTGATTCAAATAAGATATAAACCCTAATCATCAATCTATCAATCCAAGCATGTGAAACATGTTATTTTACTAACTCTAATGCTAAACATGTGAAAATTAGACTCAACAAGACTTAAACATGTAATCAAAACTAAATAAAACAAACAATAATCAAGAACTCTAAATATACGTTTCTGGGCACGAGTATGCGTGCACATACATAAGGTAAGCGTACGCATCCCAACTATATGCGTACGCATGCTTCAAGTATGCATACACATGTATAGAGCATGCACATGCTTCAAGTATGCATACACATGCATACCCACCCAGTAACATAGTTTTAAACCAAGTAACAAAATATAAATTTAACAAACCTTAGCATACTTCTAATACAAAACTAAACAACCTAAACTAACAACAAAGATATCAAAGATAAAAATAAAATTAAAAAAATAAATAAAACATAATCTGTTCTTAAACATGCATTGGTTCTAGCAACAAACAAGAGCAACACTTAACACATCAAAATATGTTCATCAATATATCCAATCATTCACTCTCCAATCAAGTTTGTATTTTATTATTCAAAAGTCTGATTATTCAAGTAATTCTATTTATTTATATGTTGTGCTTTTTCGTCCAATAGCTTGACTATGCAGCAAAAATTAAGAGCATCCCAGAAGTAGAGAAGTACTATACGGCAACTATATCTACCCGGAATAATGTTCTTGCCAAGCTTGGTTAAAAAGTACAAAAATATGTTCTGATGTAATTTTAGAAGTTACAAAAAAATATCTTTAAAGCTATCTTATGGAAATCTTTCTTTGCATATAATAAAAGGATTGAAATTTGGGTTTGTATAACAGTATAAGTAACAACTATTAGACTTTGTTTTGCCTAATAGGATGAAAAAAAATAGGCAGGAAAGCGCTTGATATTTTTTATTCAAGCACTTTTATTAGTTCCCTAAACAAATATTACATTTGACCTTTTAGATGTTAAAAAATTTGTAGCCATGTTTGATTTGCACAGATGTTGCACATCATTGTTTCTTAGATACAAAGGATAGCAATTCAGCAAAAAATAATCATTATAAAAAGATACAAAGGATGGCCTTTTAATGAACCCAAATGGCCAACATCTTGGATTAAAGGTATACAAACTTAGGAGTGTGGGTAGCAAAGCAATTAGTTCTCTTGGTATTTGATTTGGGGGTTCCTTTCCTACACCTCATTGTTGGCATTTGGCAGTACTAGACCCAAGGATAACCTTCATTCATAGCATTGATCTCATACTTGATAAACTAATAGTTATCATCTAGGTTCCTCTATGTTATCTTGAGCTAGGCAAGGTGGCTTAGAAGAAAAATTCTCGTATGTATCTTGTCCACTAATAGCAAGTAAAATCCTAGTAATAAAAAAGATAATAAGCGCGTACAATTGTATCAAGACATCTGAAACTAAGTTCTCAATTCTTTCTTTCTTCTTTTTTTTTTTTTTTTTTCTTTTTTAGAAAACCAAGATTCTCGTGTTTTTATAATGAACTAATAAGTTGGCCGTGTGATGCACGGATAATGTTGTAATGTTTTATGTAATTTTTTTTTGGAGAATGTTGTACATATATTATAGCAAATTTGTTATAGAACTTTGTTGGGAATGAGTCCATCAAAAGAAGCAACAATTATAAATTACACACACATATTCATTATTATTTAGTTCAAGTAATGAGCAATAAAAAGTAAAAACAACTTTGAAGTAAAATTGTATAATAAAAGTTGACAAAAACATATTAATTCATTTCATATTATTGTTCTTTATTATGTGATGTAATAAAGAGCTTCATTACAATTTTTTTTTTCTATAATGCTTTGTTATTGCAGCATGGTAACGCTTGTAAAGCTTGTTGAGGGGTATGTTATCATCATTTGTTTTTTCATCTTTAACGTTTGAAGTTTGGTTTGCCCCTATTTGTTCAATTTTTGAGCTTTCATCATTTTTTTCCTTTGTTGTATCATTTGTGTTAATCACTAATGAAATTGGTACTAGAAAATTTTTAACTGGATCTTATAAAGTTTGTACTTGCGGATTTGTTGTCTCTTAAGATTTTTTGTAAGTATTTGCACTTATATTAAATTTCAGTGATGTGATAGTTTTTTTGTAAATGCTTTTATATTTTTTTGTAAATTTAGGAATAGTGTAGCAAAAGAATTAATATAACTTATTGGATTGTGTATATTTTTTTTTTCTTCCATACCTTTTTACCATTTGAAAGTGCATAAAAAATCTTAGTAACTATGTAATTTTCAAAATCATCCTTTAGATTGAATTCATCCAAATGAAGTATGAAAATGCATTTTTTTTCCTCAAATTTTCTTCAAATTATGTGGGATTCCTTCTCTAATATCAATCTACATATGAAAAATTTATATATATATATATATATATATATATATATTATGATCAATAGTTTAACCATAATTTAATAATTTAAATAAGTTATATCTTAGTTTGTTTTTAAGCAAGTTCTCTTGCAAATTTATTTAGGATTTTCTCAGCATCTCAATCAAAAATCACAAAAGTTTTGTCAGTTGCATCAAAAACTTCGATTTGAATCTTGTATTTGAAGTAGTTTGCAATTGTATAGATAGTAGTTATAATAAGATGAATATATTATAAATATTTTGAAAGTATGTAGTTAATGTGAGTGTCTCTAATCTTGGGATAGGGAGATTTGTTTTTGTTTCACATTTTTGCATACCAAAATGATCCTAATTGTGGTTTGACCTTTCTTTCACAAAGCACGCACGGAATCTAATACTAACCTATCGTTGTATCAATGTTGCTTATTGTTGCAATACCCTAGTAGTTCATATTTAGCAATAAACTTTGAAGTTAATATGTATTATTTTTTTAATGTAAATAATATGTTGTATTATTATTTTTTTCAAGTAAATGACAAGTATAATTTGAAATGATTAACAAACTTGTTTCATAGGATCCCATTCAATGCATTTTATCTCTGCTATTGTCTTTATATTTTGTAAAGATAAATCCTCCTTTGAAAATTGTTTTGTATGTATTTTTGGTATTTCTTGTATAGGATCATGTTTTTGACCATTCCTATCATTGGTTTTTTTTTTTTTTTTTTTTTTTTTAATATTGTGTAAATGACATTTTGTAAAATAGTATATGCTATTTATTATACTTTTTTTGTCATTATAAATTTTAGAAATATACACTTGTTAATTATTTCAGCAACCTCAGGAATCTTAAGATTTTTATGTATTTTTTTGTTGCACTGGTCGATGACAAAGAAAATTTGCCTGCATAAATTGCATAAAACATTATTAATAGAGAAAAAAGCGTATTGAATTGAAATTGAGGAAAAAAAAAAAACATGATTTAATGAGAATGAGATTTTCTAGAAGTATCTTCTATATGTGGGGGAGGAGGAAGAGAGTTTGTAAATGGGTAAGAGTTTTGACTTTGATTTATAGGTGAGAATGATCAGACTTAGGTCATAATAGGTAAGGTAATAATTGGGCTTGAACTTTTCATAAAATTGGTCTATTTTTAAAAGTTAGTTTATTTTATAGAGAATAACATGTGGTCTAATTGTCAAAAGCAGCCCATATTTCATATAACAATAAAAATAATTTACTATGATTTATTGGGTAACAATAAAAAAAAAATAAATAAATAAATAAAGAGGTAAAAATGGCTAAATACAAAATTAGAACGTCATATGGCAAAAACTCATGCACTCTCGTATGAGGTCTCCGCTTATATATATATATATATATATATATATATATATATTGATTCATTGGTTAGACTTGTCTCATAGCTCAATAAAGGGAAGCATACCTTGAATTGTTGTTCAACACAAGTATCCGAGGTTTAGTCTTGAGAAGCAACAAACTCTCAAGTTCTTTTCATGATTGCTATGATACAAATCAACTTTCATCAATTGTATCATTAAACATATCTCTGATAATCATGTAAAAGGCTAGGAAGCATGGGTGCACCGATTAGGCCAGTGCACCTGAGTCAAATTCGCATGGACGCATTATGTGGCCATGGACGGGGCTGCATGCGCATTCATGGCCAAACTTTTTTTTTTTGGTTTCTGATTTGGGCTGATTCGGTCCAAAACAAGCCCCAATTTGGTCCAAAACAAGCCTCGAATCGGTCCAATATTGGCTGAAATAATTGTTAAAAAAAACATAAAATATTTCATCAAAACACAACATTTTGACAACCTACTTTAAAGAAATAATCCTAAAATCATCTCAAAGTCTCTCTCTCGTTCTCTCTTTCTCCTCTCTCTCTCTCTCTCTCTCTCTAACCTACAACTCCAGTAGTCCAGCTCTCCCTTAAACGCCCTCCATCTCTCAATTTATTATCTACTAATGCTCTTAAATTGGTAAATGTTTACCATTATATAAAAAAATGCTTAACAAAATACAAAAAATATAAATAAAAATATATTTATTAATTTATTAACAAACGTATCTCATTACACTCATATCCTACTTTTTTTAAAATTTTTGTGTCTCCACACTACACCCGCACCCGAACTTGAATTCGCACTTGTGCTTACTAGGTCAAAGGTCAGGGTGATCTTATTTGTTCCCTTTTAGTCTCACTCCAAGCCACATACTAGAACCCAATTGGAAAGACCCAAAAGGCCAGCCCAATTAGATAATTAGTTTGAAGGAGAGAAATATACAGAATTTTGGAAGTGCATGAAACAGTTTGTATGTAAGTGTTGAACACTCTCTCATTCTCTCAAGAACAAACTCATATAACTGATTGAAAAACTATACATCTTAGGCGTTAGTGGAATTGGAGTGAAGATTGAAAGTGTTCCCGAGAACTTTTGATCTTTGGATTTGAAATTCACCGCACCAAGGTACATTCTCTTGTTCTATATTCTAAAACATACATAATGTATGTTATCAATTGTGTATGAAGTAGATCTATTATTTTTCCACTGCATACATTTAATTTTCCAACACTTATTAGACCCGGGTTCTTTTTGGAAAGTTGTGTCTGGAACTCAACATTGGGCCTTGTGGTCTAACGGCTATCGGCGTATTTTTAAGCCTACAAAATCATTAAGGCCAAAATCTAAGAATCCTGATAATGGTTGAGTAAATATGTAATATGTGTTTGATATGATAGCTTTGATTAGTAGTTGTAATAGTAATTGAAATAAAGTAATTTGTATTTAAAGATGAAGTAAGCATGGAGTCAATGATGTAGATTTAAAGATATGAAAGTAAAGTCACTTATCTTTGTATGGTTTATAACTCTAGCTATATAGTATCACTAAACTTATAGGATTCTAGCAAAATGCCAGCGATAGAGGCTGGTTAAGCTTGCCCTTCTTATCATGTATTTAAATGAGTTTAAGCCTTAATTAATAGTTGTAATAGTAGTTGGAATAAAGTAATATGTATTTAAATGTGAAACAATCATATACCCAATGATGTAAATTTAAAGATAAGGAAGCAAAATTACTTATCTTTGTATGGTTGTAGCCCTTACTGTACAGCTTCTGTGAGCTGATAATGTCCTAGCAGAGTGACCCCAGTAGTAGAGGGGCAATTTACCATGATAACTTCAAGATTAAGGAGAAAAATGGGTGCAACTAGAGGGAGAAATAGTATGTTCAGCTGTGTATAGGGGCTAATTAAGCTTGCCCCTCTTATCATGTACTTAAATGAGTTTTCTCCTTGATAATGCTCTTTTAGCTTTTGTGAAGTTATGAATGGTATTTCCTTCCATAAGAAATGCTTTTGTATGGAGTATATGTGCCTTCTAAGAGAAGGGTTTTATGTAAGAGGTAGTTGTGCCTTCTAAGAGAAGGGTTTTGATATGAAATCTTGGTGTTTTCTAGGAGATGGGTTTTAGTAATAGAAGTTCATGTCTTCCATGAAAATGGCTTTTAGTATGAGTATTTGATATATCTTGAGAAGTGTGGAGATGGTAAAAGAAATAAAAAAATTTTGTGAGATGTAGTATATGATACATGGAAGTATGAGAGATATGGAAGTTAAAAATAGTAAAAATGTGAGATTATAACCGTTAGAGAAGTTGTAGAGATTGCTTTACAAAATGAAAGATTTTGTAAGAGAAGAGTATGGAAATGTGTTTAGGTATTTGGAGATAGGAGCAGTGAGATAGGTGTATTCTTTGAATATGAAGAATGAGATAATGAGTATAAGAGGGGTAATGGTGTTGTAGTGTGTTTAACAATGTTGCTGAGATTTACTGCTGGGATCTTCTGCTAGAGGAATAGTAGAGATTGCTTTCTAAGAGGAAAGATCTTGTAAGAAAAGAGTATAAAGATGTGTTTATGGGTAACAAAACAGTAGAATTTTAGAGTGTGGAGAGTGAGATGATGAGTATAAGAGGGGTAATAGTGTTGTAGTGTGTTTAGCCAAGCTGCTGGGATTTTTTGCTGGGATTGTATGAAGGCTTATAAAGGGCATTTATGGGCTAAGGGCTGAAGAGTTTAGTTCCTAATTTTGGAAACTAAAAACTTAGTAGTACAGCACTTCATTAAGAGCTTCAGAAGATGATTAGAGCGAGAGAGAAGTTTATGAGAGAGTTCTTCCTCTCCATTGGTGTCCCCCTTAAGGTGTTAATGAAAGGTCCCCTTTAGAGTTGAGTTTAAAGGAGTATTTTAGTAAAGAATATCAACCAAAATCTATCCCAAATAGCAGTGAATTTTCAGAGAATCCATCTTAAAATTTGGCTAAAAATGGTATGTTTAGCTTCAAGGTATTCTTGCTATTTCGGGTAAGAGCTGCTGGGAGAGAGCAACAGAAAAGGAAGGTATCTTGGCAAGAAAAAGATAGTTACAATAGTTGGTTTTGGTTTTAGCCAAATGCGAAAAAATCAGTAACGCTCAGGCTATTGGGTCAGTTATCACAGCTGTTTTGAAAAGCTGTGACAGCTGTTCTAAAAAAATTGTCATAACTATTAAGGAAAAGCTATGACAGTTATCTTGAGAAAGCTGTTTGCTTTGGGCAGAAGCAAATAAGGTCAATTGGGTGATTTCAGACTATTGGAGAGGTCATTTCATGGATTTGACTAAAAAAAGGTAGGATTTCTTTGAAGAGTATCTTGCTATTTTGGATATAATAGTTGGTTGATTGGATTTCAGCATTAAATGACTGATGATATCACTTCCAGCCAAGTGTCAAGTGCTGAATACACTGCTGGGGTTTAATTGGAAATGTTTCCTTTTTGGGTGTTTGTGTTTTTGGTGCAAGGTTCCATTACAACACATTTCTAGCAAGTAATAGAAGGATTGGTTGAAAGTCAATGAAGTCTTAGAGATTTAGTCAAGGTCTCATTGTGTCGTGACATAATCTTGGTGAGCAAGAAGAGTGTTTAATGCTCTGCTCTGGCAGCTAGCAGAGAAATATATGTTATGATTGTGGCAAACAGCAGCTGGGTATTAGAGATATCATGAATATTTTGCATAAAGAGATATCAAAAATAGCCAATCAAATTAGGCCATGTGTTTGAGTTGGATTTTAGCTGAAAGAAGTAATAAAATTTATGTAGAATAATACAATGAAGTTTCAAAATTTGTATAGTAATAGTTGGGAATTGAATGAATAGTTATTTTCTCAGCAGTTAGATGGTTGAGGATATTGAGTATTTGTCATATGATGAATATCAAGTTTTAGGAAAAGAGTAATGAGGAATTTTATTATCTAAAGTGCTATATGATAAGAGATGCTTACCATATGCTTCTTGCTACACACGAACTCGTCAAGGTTTAGGGAGTTGGAGAAGACATGCCAAGCAACATGTCTCTTTTATCAATTTTAAACAGCTGGAGCTTTACTAAACATACCCCTTGGCCCTCTAAACCATGACTCCCAAAGTTTCCCTAAAGAGACTTATGAGTTTGGATCATAAGCCGAAGATGAGATGACGTGCCTCGGGTTTTGTTGTCATTTTATGTAAATATGGGCTCTTGTTGAAAAAGCCCCTTGCCATGAGTGTAAGAGAGGTAATATGGGTTGTGAGTTTTGATTCATTGCTTTAGCTCAATCTTTATGTTGATGTTGATGATGTCGTGGGGTTATGATCCCAATTGATGAAGAGGAGATGTGGACCATGAATCCGCCTCTTGAAATAAGGATCTCGTGGAACATGTGAGCCCAATCCATCTAGTTGAATGAGATATGAGTTTATTTTGCGCTTTAAAGAGATTTACCAAAAAAATCAATAATATGTTGATGTAGTATGGATTGCCAATGAAGTAATGCCATGTGGGCCGAAAAAAGGGTCATCAACAACCTTTGTAATGCACCTATCCCATTCTTCTTTAATTCGTGAAATCTACCTTTTGCGTGTGTAGTTTGTTATATCAAAAAAGTTTGTTTGTTTGCTTTTCTTTTCTTTCTTTTTTTTTCTTTTTTTTTGCTTTGACAAATACCATGCTATGTCCACAACATTTTCATAACAAATTTTAAGTGGTAGGTTATTATTGGTTGTTATGAATGGGCAAAAAAGTAATTGAAATTATAGATTCAAATTAGAACCAATAACAATTTATCAAGTATGATTTGTTGTGAAAATATTGTTGACATTACACTTCTCATTTGCTTTTCACGTTATCATTTGGTTTTTTATAATAGTAGACTTTTAGTCAAACTCTAAACTATATATATATATATATATATATATATATATTAAAAAAAAAAAAAGGCATAGAGTTTCAGTTAAACTCTATGATCTAAAAAGAATAGATTATCGAATTAAAGAAAATAAAGTAAAATACAATTTTTTTTTTTTTTGAGAAACCAAGTAAAATAAAAATATGGCTGTTCTATTTGGATAATAGTTGAACTAAAACAAGATAATAATATCATGATGATAATCTTTGTGTAAAGTCTATTATGAAATCAATATGTATCAAACTAAATCAATTTATCTTCTAAACTCCAAAGTTTTTATTTTTTAATTGGAACTTATTTGTTGATCACCAAGAAAAATTTTCATACCAGATGTCGTGTTTAACCAAAAAAAATCGTAATATCGAGACCAAAATGTGATCTCAAGCACACCTTGAAAATCAAAATATATTATCAAGATTAAAAAAAAAAAGGGGGAGGGGGGGGAGGGGGCTCTTGAGACCAGCATGCACTAGTGAGACAAAAAGCTATTTTGAATTGTTTCATATAACTTATTTGCATAATATGAGACAAAAAACTAAAAACTAGTTTATTCTTTAAATTTTGAAAGTTAAATTATTTGAAATAAAACTGAAATAAAAAATTATATAAGACATGGAAATAATACGTAAAATAAATAATTTTAAAAAAAAACTAGCTTTTAGCTTATAATTATTTCCAAAACACACACTCAGTATCAAAACCGCAATTCCTAGATTAGGTAATTGTAATTTCCATGTCATGTTATTTAAGTGGTGTAGTTCTTTAGTTATGCACGATGGAAATAATTCAATATATTAATACCTATGGTTTAGGCAGAGCAGATTCGGCCCAAGCTTTTCTTCACCACCCCCCCCCCCGGCCCAAAAAAAAAAAAGTATTTGGCCCAAACCCAACACAAGCTGAATCCGTGTCACCTCCCCTGTTGACAAGAAAGTCATCGATTTTTCGAACCAAAAAGAAAGGCAAATTTTAGCCAGAAAGTAAAGGAAGTTTCAAACTTCATGCACGGAAAATTCTGCTATTTGACCAATTTGGTGGGCCGAATCGAAGTAACATCGGCTTTGGTCCACGAGAAATTAACGATTGGGTCCACACGCAATTTAAAATAAAGCACATTTAATTTCGAACTATTTTCTGTTACAAATGTAACTGCTAAAAAAATATATATGTATTTGGATATAGTTTATTTTGTTAAAAATAAAAAAATTATTGTTAAAAGTACTATAAATAAAGATAAAAATTAATTAAAATAATACAGTGAAACTCATAAATAATGTCAAAAAAGTGCAGTTAGACCTATAAATAGTAGCAAAAATAAGCTGAATAGTAAAATAATTTTCATTTTTAATCTTTTCCGAAACGCACATGTCTGTATAGTAAAAGTCTGTAAACACAACTAAATGATGGCTGTGAGTGATACGAAAAACTCAAAAAATCAGTGAATCAATGTCAAAGTAATGATTCACCCATCATGCTTGCACATATTATCAAGTTGTGATAAATTTGGTGATCCAAAATCAACTAACATGTACTTACGTAGATACTAAGCTAAAGTCTATAAATCCAATGGACAAGCATAACTCATAAACCATTTTTCAAACAAAAAAAATTTATATATGACCGTTTAAAAAGTGAGAAAATTTACTTTAGTCAATAAGGCCCATGACCCAATAAGGGAGGAAAATCTTATTTACAGTTCTATTTTGATACTTGAATGTGCAAGTTAGCTTTACCGTTAAAGTTAAAAGGGGAAGGAAAATTTTAACAAATGTCATGTTTAACCGCAAAATAATCTCATAATATGGAGACCAAAATATGGTATCTAGCACACTTTGAAAATCAAAATATGTAATGAGATTTAAAATATTTTGACTTAAAAATTTTTAAAAATGAGATTTACAAGTCATTGCCAAATTTGGCAAAACTAAAAATTTTGGTTCAGTGGAAAAATCACACTTCAACTCGACCAAAATAGACCGATTACACCCTGAGATTGAAGATCATCATCAAGGTTTCCAGCTGAAGTCCAAATCCATGTTAAGATACAAAAGTTTTTATTTATTTATTTATTTTAAATTTTAAATTCTATTTCATTTATTCAATTTAAAATTTTTTTATCAAGTTTTTTCATCACACCTACCAATTAAGGGTGTGACGTGTTGAACTAATAAAATTCTAAAGATTAGGAGGAACTGAGGGAAGAATGGCTCTTCGGCTTAATAAGCTTCTTTGAAATGAAAGTAATGAAATCTGAGAAGCAATGGTGTAAGGGTCATGTTTTTATGTAATTGGCATATCCCTTAACAAAACACACTTTATATGTCATTGAGTCTTAGTTCTAGCGTGTTCAGAAAGACCTTGAAGTTGTCAAACAAGTGGTATTATTAAAGACACAAGATTGCTCAAGAAAAACTGAATTTGCTAGTCCCAATACCTCCTAAATACCTGTCGATTTATCGAGATTTAATGAACCTCGATACCTAGCTTGACATCTCTAAATCTATTGAGTTTCAAGAATATTGAATGTAAAGGTCTATTTTCGGCCCATGATGACTTGACTTTCTTGGTATTCGTGTACTAGGGTTCTAGAACATACAAAAGACATATTTTAATAGTCGTTATTATTGATATAGAGAGATAAACACAAAAGAGCATTCACATCAATGGAGCTAAAATTTTTAGCTTTCAACTCCTCAAAAACCTACTTTATTTATTTTACCACCTCATTTTATAAAACAC
This sequence comes from Quercus cerris, assembly GCA_963669245.1. Classification (NCBI taxonomy): domain Eukaryota; kingdom Viridiplantae; phylum Streptophyta; class Magnoliopsida; order Fagales; family Fagaceae; genus Quercus; species Quercus cerris. The sequence continues at coordinate 77,883,310 of OY770008.1, forward strand.
CCAATATCAATGGTTTTATTTTAACATTCAACATATTAAAATAATATAAACAACACAATAAAATAATATATCCAACACAATAAACAATAGCCACAACCACCCATAACAACTATCGCCATAGCCATGGAAACCACCATACAACCACAACCACAATTACCACCACCCACAACTGCAACACCCAATCATCACAATCCCTTCAGATTGCAACCCACCAAACTCAAAATAAAATAACCACCCAAAACCACCATCACCGCCACCCACAAGGGCCACAACCCCTACAAATTAGAACCCCTACCACCCCAAATCAAATCACAAACCCACCAAAACCCAGCCACACTCGCTGAAACCCATCCACACCTGCCAAACCACCGTGAAACCCATGAATTAAGCAACCTATATTGTTACCGATCTCAACCTTCACGACACGCCCACATTGTCACCAATCTTAGTTGTCCTAATTTCGAGTCAAAGGAGATAGGCAAGAGAGGAGGAAAAAAACAAGAAGAGAAGAAAAGGAGAGACATGGAGATGCTGAAGAGAAAAAGAATGGCAAGAAAGGAGAAGGAGAAAAAGAGAGAGAGGAAAAAAAAAAAGAAAAAAAAAAACACCAAACAAAACAAAAAGAAGAGAAGAAAGGGAGAGACACGGAGATGCTAAAAGAAAAAAGAAAGAAAGATAAAAAATATTTTAAAAGGAAGAGGAGAGGTAATGAAATAAAATATTAGTTTCTTTTTATCTTTTTTTAATAACTTTAGAGCTATAGTAAAGTGCCAATGATGGCACTTTACTATAGATTGGTTGCTAAAATTTTTAGCTTTAGCACCATTGATGTAGCTTGCATTTTTGTATTTTGGTTGCTAAAATAACTTTTAAGCAATTTTAGCACTATCAATGTGGATACTCTAACAGGAGTTATTGTGATGTTTGTGTGCCTAGATTTTTGTGTCAAGCTATTTCCAGTTCAACCAAGTGTGGATTGAGAAACTTTGTAAAACTACAACAATTAAAAGGGTTGCTATAGAGTTAATAACGTCATGTATAAAGAGATTTGTGCAAAAGAGAAGTATTTTACAAGATCAAGTCTAATTGGGGATTTGAGCTAAGACTGGTATAACTCATTAGGTTCTATAGGGTAAGATTCCATGTCCTTGTAACCATTTTTTCTTGATTAGGGGATTCTTCGGGAGTGGTGACTTGAAATTCACCAATTGGGGTTTTGCTTGAGAGGTTTTTCCCCATTGTGATTAAATTGTCGTGTCAAACTTACTTTCCACTACACTTACTTTAGTTTGGCAATTTGGTTGTGCCTTAATTTGATTTATAGGTAATATTAACTAATTAATCAACTTGGGAAATTGAATTAGTTAACTGGGGTCAATTTATAAGCCAACAAATGGTATAAAATATAAACAACATTAACGATGCCACTGTTTCCACATATTGGCTAAGTGCATTTAGGTAAGAAGTGCTGCAATTATGACAATGTATGCGCTCAAAGGTATCAACATAAGTCCATAAAGGATTTTTTTTTTTACAAGATATAATTCTACTTTAACTTAATTTAAGTGTAATAATAATATAATTTTTTTTTACAATAATAATATAATTTTTTTTTAAATTTTAAATTTGTCCTCAAATGCATTACAATTTACAAGGCAACATTCCTTGGACTTTCGGTAATTTGTCTATTGAAATATTACACCTTTTAAATAACATGCTATTAGGAGAAATACACAACGTTTATCTACAACTAGCAGCTTATACTCATTGATCTATTTAAATCTATTAAACAATAAATCGCAAGGAAAAAAAAAGGCTCTCAAGGGACTCTGACATGCCAAGGTTGGAGTGGTTACAGACTTACAGGTGAAAACTTAGTGGCAATGATCACTTTGAAGGAATCATCTCACCCAGATTGCCACACTTAAAAGTTGATGAAAGAAATTGCCACAATTAAATGTACAAGGACCAAATTGAAAATAAGAAAAATGTACAAGGGCTAAAAATGTCGTTGGGACTTTTATTATTGATTTTGTTTTCTTTTTCTTATTATATTTTCTTATATGTATATTTTTTTTGTTAACGTATTTAATAGCATAAATAATTGACTCTTTATCATAAGTGCCACACTTTATTAAGAATTTTTTTTTCTTCTTATTTTATGAATGTAGGGTTCAAAACATAAAAAAGAAAAACAATGGTATTGGAAAAATGGTAACTAAGAGACATTACTTTAAATCAAAGATAAACACACGCACACAAAGAGAAGATGTTAATCAATTCAATTCTATGAAATCCAGCAAAGGGAAAAACAGGAATCTTCTTCAAAAGCCTGTACCAGTTTTCAACAATCTTAGGATCTTAGGAATCTCATATGAAAAAATTGAAATTAAAAAGAATATATATAGTTAAATCCTAAACTCTATGAAAAAGATTGGCATAGAGTTCAGTTAAATTCTATGATCTAAAGAGAATATAGAGTATTTTGCCCAAACCCAACGCAAGCTGAATCAGTGTCACCTCCCCTATTGAGAAGAAAGTCGTCGATTTTTTGAACCAAAAAGCACGCCAAATTTTAGCCAAAAAGTAACGGAAGTTTCACACTTCACACCCAAAATTCCGCTATTAGACAAATTTGGTGGGCCGAATCGATGTAACATCAGCTTTGGTTCACGAGAAATTAACAATTAGGTCCACACGCTATTAAAAAAAAAGGCCCTCTCAAAAATAAAATAAAATAAAATAAATAAAGACCCTCGGTCAAAATAAATAAAGGCCCATTAAATTTCATTCAGAAAATTCCCCTATCAAACCAATTTGGCGGAGAAATTATTATTTACGTTCGGAAGACTGTTGATGTGATCTGAGATTACACCATCTATGTAAATAGATGTGTGAGCTTTCTAATATCTATGTAAATGGATGTGTGAGCTTCCTAATTAGTACAAGAAATAAAAAATAAAAATTACTAGATGATGTCAAATTTGCATAAATAACAATATTTTATTGGTTAGGAGGTAAAGAAGAATCACGTCAGCAGTCTTCCTAATATAAACCTAATAATTTCTCAATTTGGTGAGCCGAATCGATGTAATATCAGTTTTGGTCCACGAGAATTAATAATTAGGTCCACACGCTATTCAAAATAAAGGCCCATTAAATTCCAAATTATTTTCTATTACAAACATAACTGCTAAGTGCCTATTTGGTAGTGGCTTTTAAACAACACTTTTCAGTGTTTAAACAATAATAACACTTCTAACACGTATTTTTATAAAACTCAAACACATATTTTTACAACACTAAAAACTGAATAACAATACTTAAACATTAGTACCAAACAGACCCAAAAATGTATATATATATATATATATTGCAAAAGTCTCTAAACACAAATAAATGATGATTGTGAGGGGTAGGAAAAACTAAAAAAAAAGTAGTGAATCAATGTAAAATTAATGATTCATTGATCACACTAGCACACATTATCAAGTTGTGATAAATTTGGCGATCCAAGATGAACTAACATGTATTTACATGGGTATTAAGCTATAAGTCTATACATTCTCACAAAAAAAAAAGAAAAAAAGAAAAAAGAAAAGAAAAGGAAGAAGCAATAAGTCTATAAATCCACTGGACAAGCATAACCTATAAACCCTTTTTCTAACTAAAAAATTTATGTATGACAGTTTTAAAGAGTGAGAAAATTTACTCTAGTGAATTGATGTAAAAGTGATGGTTCACAGATCACACTTGCACATATTATCAAGTTGTGATAAATTTGGTAATCCAAGATGAACTAACATGTATTTATGTGGATATTAAGCTATAAGTCTACAAATCCAATGGAAATTTTTATTTACAGTTCTATTTTGATGCTTGAATGTGCAAGTTAACTTTACCGTTATAGTTTAAAAGTGGAAGGAAATTTTTCATATAGGATGTCTTGTTTAACCACAAAATAATCTTATAACATCGAGACCAAAATGTGGTCTCTAGCACACCTTGAAAATCAAAATATGTTCTCGAGGTTAAAACAAACAAACAAAAGAAGAAGAAAAAAAAGTGGCTTGAGATCAGTATGAACTAGTGAGAAAAAAAGCTATTTGGGAATTGTTTATTTCCTATAGTAGATTATTTGCCTAATGTGTGACAGAAAGTTAAAAGCTAATTTATTTTAAAAAATCTAAAAGTTAAATTATTTGAAATAAAATTGAAACAATATATAGTATAGGAACAGCTAATAGTGCATAAAATAAGTAAAAGGCACGCTTATAATCATTCTCCAAAATACACTTAATACCAAAGTTGTAATTCCTAGTTTAACCACATATCGATAAGAACGTTAATAATTGTAATTTCCAAGTCATGTTAATTTATTTAAGTGGTGCAGTTATTTAAGTCATGATATAATAACATTTAATTTCTTGTTGTCAATTACTTATCTGCACGGAGTAGACGAGTAGTGTATTGCTTTAAAAAATGAAAAAGAACTGAAGTAGTGTAATTTAGTTCTTCGATGTTTATATCACATTATTCGATACTTATAACACGTTCTTCTATTAACGCAAGTTTCCTCAAAAAGAACTTTTGACTACCCTTCGTAAGTTCCTTCAATTTCTTAGTTGTTAATTTGGTTTGTATTAATTTCATTACTATTATTATTGTGTTTTTCAATCTCCTCTTTTCATAAAGTCTTATTGATTGAGACATAATTGCACCCATCCAATTCATTCGCACACGTATTTATTCTTCGAGTTTGAAAAAATTGTGTAAATCAACTCTGTAAGCAACTCTAAAGTCGTTATAAACAGTCTCTTTTCTCCTTTTGTTTTGGTCCTAAAGTATTTTATTTTCCTGGTTGAATGGTCCCGGATATAAGAACTTAATAATGATATTGAAATGATAAATTGGCCTAGTTGGGTGTGGATCAATTGAACTTAACCCAGATCTTGACTTTTCCAATCGTAATCTAAAACATTGATATTGAATTTAATTGACAATGAGGTTATCAGATTTTGACTTGTTCAACTCTCCCTGCATCTGCATGGAAGTTTAATCCATAGACATAGTCCTTGCTCATGCACATTATAAAGGGAGTATGATATGAAGATCGATGCACAACCATTCAATATCTATATAGTTTCATTAACAATATATACATAACATAAGCTGCCTTTGAGGATCTCATTTTAAATCATGTCTTCTTTTGCTAATAATGTCATTTTGCTATGGTTTATTGTTATCACATTTCTACCTTGTTCTTGGGGTCAAGAATGCAGCATAGAACAGAAGAGAGCTCTCTTGGAGATCAGAAACTCCACAAATGGTTCAGTCTTCGCGGACTGGGATGGAAGAGACTGTTGTAACGCACCTGGAATCACTTGTGACGGTATTGATGGGGGAGTTTCAAATATTTATTTGCAAAGTGACAATGCAACATCAAGTACATGGTATCCAAATGTAACCCTGTTCACCATATTCGATGAACTGCAAGTACTGAGCCTTAATAGCATGAACATTGGAGGAGAACTTGAACGTGAGAACTCTAACTCGATTTCTCCATGATTTACTTTATGCTTCTCACATAAGTTTGGGTTTTTTTTTTTTTTTTTTTTTTAATAACATTTTTGATAGTTAAAAAAATTAAATGTATATACTATATTCTCTGTCTTAAATTGTTGGTCTTGTTTAGAAAACCTAATTTTTTAAGAGAACATCAATTATATTCAATTTCCATTATGACTTGATATTATATATGTCATTGACTTATAAAATAAAATAAAAAGATACTATATTTCATTGTCAACAATTTCAATTTTAATTTTAGGCAAAATTGAGAATACTAAATTGCTTGGGAGAAATATTTACGATCTCCTACCATTTTAATTCTATGCCTTCTGATTATATACGGAAAATCACAATAAGACCTCACATCTCAACTTACTTTGTTGCAGCCTTTTGTGAACTGAAGCGATTAAAAAGTCTAAGCTCGTTGGATCTTGGGAATAATTTAATGGAAGGCACTATTCATCCTTGTCTTGGGGGGATTGAAAAGCTTGAACAACTTGTACTATCGGGTAATCGCTTTCATGGTAATGTACCTCCATTATTATTGTCTAACCAAAGCAAGATTGTGTTGTTGGATGTTTCTAGTAATCAATTAGAAGGGGTATTGTCATTTTCAATTTTTGCCAACGTTACAAGTCTCGAATACATTGATCTTTCCAACAACTACTTGGAGGTTGAAACCGAATCTCCCTCATGGGTCCCGACCTTTTATCTAACTAAGCTGAACTTAGCAAATTGCAACCTCAACAAGAAGAATGGTCACGTTGTGCCCAGCTTCATCTCCACCCAACTTAGCTTGAATTGGCTAGACTTGTCTCATAGCTCAATAGAGGGAGGCATACCTTGTCAGCTGTTGTTCAACACAGGTATCCAAGGTTTATTCTTGAGAGGCAACAAACTCACAGGTTCTTTTCTTGATTGCAATGCTAAAAATCAAACTTCATCAATTGTATCATTTGACATATCTGATAATCAAGTCAGAGGCCCTCTTCCTGAAAATATTGGGCATCTTCTTCCATTGTTAGAGCATTGTAACATGTCCTCAAATGCATTAGAAGGCAACATCCCTTGGACCTTGGGTAATTTGTCTCTTGAAATATTGGATCTTTCCAATAACATGCTCACAGGAACAATACCACAAAGTTTGACTAAAAATCGGAGCGCAGACTCATTGGTCTATCTAAATCTATCAAACAACAAGTTGCAAGGAAAAATGCTCCCAAGGGACTCTATCATGCCAAGCTTGGAGTGCTTACACCTTAGTGGCAATCGCTTTGAAGGAGTCATCTCACCCACAATATCGAACAGCCCCTCCCTGGTAATCCTAGATGTTAGACACAATTACTTGTCTGGAAATATTCCAAGGTGGTTGTATGGTCATCCTAGCTTGGTAGCAGTTCTTTTAAAAGGAAATCGCTTTGAAGGTCACCTACTACGAAGAATGTGTCAGATGAGAAGTTTGCAAGTTTTGGACATCTCTTTCAATCATATGTCAGGAGGTATTCCCTCCTGCATTAATAACATTACATTCTGGAAGAAGAGTCCTCCTACTGGCTCAAACTATTTCACACAGAAGGGTCGATTGAGGTACCTTATAAATTTAACTGACTTGTATTTTGAAATTGGAACGTCCTTGCTAATAAAGAATATGGAATATACTTTCAATGGTATCCCACTCTCATTGATGACAGGAATCGACATGTCATCCAACCAACTAACAGGTAGCATTCCTTCTGAAATGGGAGAATTGTCACAACTTCGGTCCTTGAACTTGTCAAATAATTTTCTAACAGGCTCCCTTCCCATTTCTTTTCGAAACTTGAAAAACGTGGAAAGTTTGGATCTCTCTCACAACAAGTTGAGTGGGAAAATCCCTTCAGAGTTGGTTGAACTCACTTCTCTGTCGGTATTTAGTGTTGCCTACAACAATCTTTCAGGAAGAATCCCATTTGAGCAGCAATTTTCAACATTCAACATGAAAAGCTACGATGGCAATCCTGATCTTTGTGGAGGCCCTCTGCCAAGAAACTGCTCAACCCCAAACCAACCGGATCCTACACATAAGAGGGATCAAAAGGACCAGAAAGAAGGGACTAGAGTAATTGATAGCCCTTTCTTCTTTTATGCATTTGTTGCCGTCTCTTATGCATTTGGGTTTTGGGTTTTCTTTGGGATCCTAATCATTAAGAAGAACTGGAGGATGAACTATTTTAGAGCTGTGGACAGATATGTTGAGTCATTTTTGGAAATGTTTTCCAAGTATTGGTGATATACTGTCATATTTGTCGTGGAAACAGTACTATGTGAGATTTGTATTTCAAAGCAATTCTTGTTTTCTTCATAGAATTTGTAGCATTGAGTGGTTCTAAGTACAAGGTTGCAGCTTTTTGCTGCCTGTGATATTTGTGTTGTATTTTATTATACTTGATTAGTAAATTGCCCGATACACAATAATTTTATGATATTTTGGCTGTGTTTGTTTCGTGTAAAACGTTTTCCGGAAAATACATATTTTCCGGAAATGCTATTTTCCGGAAAAGGAAAATATTTTTAAGTGTTTGGTTGAATTATGAAAATTGTTGTGGAAAATATTTTCATGTGTTTGGATGTATTGTAAAAATGCTATTTTCCGGAAAATTTTCACATTTTCTTAGCATCCAAACAAATTTTATTACAAAAAATTTCAACATCACAACCAATTCAACAACAAATTCCGGCGATAAAAACACAACACAACGACGACGACCACGACAACAACAACAACAATAAATTCCGGCGACAGAATCAGTTCATCCAAAAAAAAAACAACAACAATCAAATTTAAAAAAACGAATTGAGAGATTGAGGAAGAGAGAGCGTAGAGGCGATGGGATTCCGGCAATAAAAACACAACACAACAACAACAACAATAAATTCCGGCGACCACAATCAGTTCATCCAAAAAAAAAAACAACAACAATCAAATTAAAAAAAAAAAAAACAAATTGAGAGATCGAGGAAGAGAGAGCGTGGAGGCGATGAGTCTGGTTCGTGGATCGGCGAGCTCGAGGAGGCGATGGGTCTGGGTGAAGGCGATGGGTTCGTCGTGCTCGTGGGTCGTCGTGCTCGTGGGTCTGGGTGAAGCCGTGCTCGTGGGTCTGGGTCTGGGTGAAGGCGATGGGTTCGTCGTGCTCGTGGGTCTGGGTCTGGGTGAAGGTGATGGGTTCGTCGTGCTCGTGGGTCTGGGTGAAGCCGTGCTCGTGGGTCTGGGTCTGGGTGAAGGCGATGGGTTCGTCGTGCTCGAGCTCGTGCTTCTGGGTCTGGGTTCGTCGTGCTCGTGGGTCTGGGTCTGGGTTCGCCGTGCTCGTGGGTCGTCGTGGTGTGTTGGGTTCGTCGTTCTCTCTGTCTCTCTCTCTTCGTTCTCTCAGTTGTTTTCCGGAAAATTTCATTTGAAGTGAAAATGAAACCGGAAAACGTTTTCACCCGTTTTTGGCATTATTTTCAGTCAACCGGAAATTATTTTCAGTTTGACCAAATTTTCAGTGACAACCAAACACACCATTTTCCGTAAAATCATTTCCTGAAAACGTTTTCACCCGAAACAAACGGACCCTTTATGTAAAATGGTTTGGAAAATATTATACGTATGTTATAATGAAAAGGAAACTAAATTAGAGGATTTATGTATTTCAATGTTTAAAATAGCAGCGTTTTATGTATTTCTATCTTGAAATAAGTTCAAAATTTCAGTAATGACATCTTTTAGAAGTGCTTTTGGTTCTGATTATGCTATGGCAGGAACCAAAATTTTCTTGTGTTTCTTTTCTTGATGGGACTTCTCAATGGATCCTTTTTTTTTAATGCTTAGTAGAACATGTAAATATGATTTGTATCCATGGAAGTAGACATTCCCACAATCCAAGCGTGAGATAACTCAAATTCTTTCTCAAAAGCGTGAGATAGCACTAATCAATTTTTGATGTAGGTGAGGATTGAATCTTAAATCTCTTATTATTAAAGACTTTAATTTACAAATTGAGATAACTGAAACCTACATATAATTATTAATTTATTTGTTTTCTGTCTCTGTAAATTATTTATTGTTGGATTTAGTGTGCCATTTTATGTATAAACATATGTTAATGATTATTTTTATTTCTGTTTATATAGTAAAATTGACTCTTTAAAGTCAAATCCTTACTTTATCATTTATTGGAATTTGATACCATCATTAATTAAAGTCATTAATAGAAGAAATGAAGAATATAATACTATTTTATTTTAGAGAAATAATATGTCTATAATATTTTTACAACATTTTTATAACAAATCTTAAGTAGTAAATTGTTATTAATTATTATTGTTGGGGCAAAAAAGTAATCTTAGTGCTGAGTTCAAATTTGAACCAATAACAACTAATCACTCATGATTTATTGTAAAAATACTGTGAAAATGTTGTTGATGTAGCATTTTTTTTTTTTATGGGAAAATAATGTTGATTTTTTTTTTTTTATATATATAAACATAATGTTGATTTAATGCCAATTTGATTCTAAGTAATATTACTTGCTCCTACCATTTTAATTCTATGCACGGGCACAGCTAGGAAGCGGCTGGGGGTTGGCTTTTTAAAATTTTCAATGATTACCTCATAATTTAGAAAAATTATATTACTATCTCCTTAATTTACTTCTTGAATCATAAACACTGTTGCAATTTACATACCAAACCCCAAGAATTGGAGGGGGGAAAAATACTAGAGTTATCTCTCCAAAAGTCAATTTGAACTCCTCAAAATTTAAAAATGGTTGAAATACCAAAAAAATAATTTTGATACAAATAACCCAACAAATAAAAAGTATCATTTTTTGCCCATTCCTTGACCCATTATCCCTCCAAAATACAAAAACCAAATCAACTTTACCAAATTGGTAATGCCACCAAAATATATATATATATATATATGTGTGTGTGTGTGTGTGTGTGTGTGTAGGGCTGCTGCTTATTTAAACAAAAAATTCACTCTGCTTATTCTCCCTCTAGATATTTTGCCCAGTGGGTTGTGTGATTGCAGTGGTATGTATACGTTTGATAAATGATAAGTGTAGCCACTGTAGTGTACTAGCATCCAGTGATTTCTAGGTTTTTTATTTATTTATTTATTTTAAATGTATTTAAAAGTCAGAAAGTGGTTTCCACATTGGAAGTTGCATCTATACTATTTTACTACATTTTATTTAAATATGATAATTGTGATTTTTTTTTTTTATATAATTGGGATTTGCTATTATGTTTATTATTTCATAATAGTGGCTTTGAAGTTTGAACGATTAAATTAAGCTATTTTAAGGACAAGGATTAGCTACAAAATTGGTTGTAGCATAAGGTTACAACTTTACTCAATATAGGTTATAACCTTACTAAATATCTTTATATTATAGATGATTTTTGACAAATTCATCATTGAATTACATCTTCTTCATATATCTTTCATACTTACAAAATATCTAGAAAATTAAATATTGATAACTATGTTATCAATAAATTGTTTAAATTGCAAGTTTTTGTAGTTTAAAACTATACATAAAATATAAGCTTATAGATCATATAGTAAATAATATCTAATTGACATAAAATTTGACACGTATATTAAGAGCGTAAAAGACATGCAATTTAACAGATAGATTTTCAAAATATTTAATAATGTTTATTTTATTAAGTAAGGTTGTAGCCTTAGGTTACAACCAATTTTGTAACTAAACTTTATCCGTAATTTAATTTATTAGTATGCAACAACTTTGTTGATTTAAATTTAATTTATGAAAAAAAAAAAAAAACTTGGTCATGAACGCTTCTTCTTTCTTTAGGACCCAAATCATCATCAAGAACTAGAGTATGAACTATTTTAGAGCTGTGGACATATATGTTGAGTCATTTTTGAAAATGCTTTCCAAGTATTGATGATATACTTTCATCTTTGTGGCGGAAGCACTAGTATTATGTGATATTTGTATTTCAAACCAATGCTTGTTTTCTTCAAAGAATTTATATGGCTCATCTATGATTTACTCATTATGTGAGATAATCTATTAGAATGTAAATTGTTGAGATTAAGATAGTTTAGAATATGAAATATAAGAAAATTTTACCTAATCGAGAGTTTTCTACGAGCAAGTAGAATTGTCGGTGTATATATGATTTAGAGCATATTACAAGTTCAAATCTTTGATTGATTTATTTATTTTGCTTATTACAAGTTTCCTCCAACGATCGTCGATCCTTGTCAATCGTAAGAAGTTGGCAACCATAAAAACTGTAGCCTTTTTTTTCATCGCAATACAAGGAGACAATTTTACATTGACCGAGTACTTAAAAAAAAAAAAAAAACATTCACTAGTAATTTATAGCAGGCCATGGTACCTTTATGTGAATGAACCAAACCAAGTATTTAGGGTTCCCGAATGAGTTTCAAATTCAATACAAACTTGATTATGAATTAGGCAATACCATTCCTAAACTGGATCTTAGCATAACTTTGTACACAACCAGCTCAGAATTTCAGTGATGACATCTTTTGGAAGTGCTTTTGGGTTTGCTTATGCTAGGAACCAAAATTCTCTTGTTTCTTTTCTTGATGGGCAAGAAGGGACTCCTCAATGGATCTGTTTTTTATGCTTGTAGAAAATATGTTGGATTATTTTAATAAAAATATTAAAATTTATTAAATGCTCTTTTAATTGAATTGGTTAAATTCATTTTTATCTCAAATCTAATGCAAATATTTTCAAACACGTCAATTTTTAATTTCTTAATGACAATTTATTTTTGAAAAACCTTTTGTGCGGCGTCCGAACTGTTGAGCCCACTCAGCCCCTAGTCTCCGCTCCAAAACACACGGTCATTGGGCCCAATCCTCATTCGCCCTAAGGCCCAACCCTTGCTATCACAGCTCGGGGGTGCCGGGCTTCACTACTAAGTTATGATCGGCATATTTTTTACCGAGCATGTTCGGAGGTGTCATTGAACGGCGCATCAACTTTGTTCGGCTCAAAGAAGGCCCTCCAAGCGCCACCACCTAGCTCTAACCTGAAGTGGGCACTAAGTCCCAAAGCCACCCAGGCTTAGACTCCCACTTACCATCCCCCTAATTGGACCCTCCGTAGCACTAAGCGCGCACTAACTCTGCCGAGCTGCCGACAAAGGTGGGAACCAAGTCCCAAAGCCACCCATACCTGACCTCCCACTTAGAGAAAATCCTACTGGACCCTCTGTTGCACAAACATGAGAGCATTGATAACCTACGCCTGAGCTGAGCACTATAAATAAGAGGGGAGGATAAGAAAGAAGGGTTGGTCAGAAAAGGGGAGGGAAGAGAATAGTGGTAATAGAGAAGCAAAACAGAGAGAATTCGAGAGGAGGAGGAGGAAGGATTGTGTTGCCGAGAAAGAGAAAAGTGATCTCATTGAGTCCTTAGTTGTAGAACTACCCATAGTAGGAAATTCAGCCCAACAAACAAATAAGTTGTGAGCCCAAGTGGGGCTGAGCCCATTGGCCTCATTTGCGACCCGCACAATTGGCGCCGTCTGTGGGAATCTCCTATGCTGCTGTGGTTCAGCTGAGGCTCGCACACGAGATAGATGTCCGGAACCCGTTCGGGGAGTGATGCCGAAAGCGGCTCGGTCGGATCCTCTCGGGGGTCGTCTTGGCGAGAACGAAGGCAGAAATGGCGCGAAGACAGGCGTCAGGAGAGAGTAGAAGAAAGTTCCGGATTTGGAGAGGGCTCGTACCAAACGCAACGGGCGGAATCCGGTGCATCGGGGCGAAGGCGGTATGATGAAAGAGACGAGGAGCTTGAGCGTTTACGAAGGATGGTGAGAGACTTAGAGTTGGAGGCAGAAGACAGGCGCCAGAGAATGAATCAGGACAACCGAGCAAGAAGACCGGGGGCCGGGGAGGAGCGACAAGGAGCAGGATCTGAACAATCTGGTTACCGCCGTCAACGAGAGCGCTCGGCTTCGCGAGAATCTCGCTTACATAGGGGTCAGCGTCGAGAACGCTCACGATCACGAGAGTATCCAGATCGGGGTTCGGATTCCCCGGAGGAAAAGTGGAACCACAACGCGGCCATGGACGCAATGAGCCGTGCGTTGCGCCAGGCTGCTCGGTCGCCGTTCTCAACAGACATCGAGCACGCCCCAATGCCGGACAGATTCACACGCCCCCCGTTCAACTCTTATGACGGGAAGACCGACCTGGTTGAACATGTCAGCCACTATATCCAAATGATGTCATTACATACCCAGAATGATGCGCTGATGTGCAAGGTGTTCCCCTCAAGCCTGGGCCCTACCGCGCTCAGGTGGTTCAATGGTCTGAAGAAGGGCTCCATCCGCGGCTTCGCCGCTTCGCCGCTTCGCCGAATTAATACAGGAGTTCGGAGTTAGATTTGTTACTTGTAGCCGTGTACCACAGCCGGTGGATGCACTACTGTAGATGAAGATGAGGGTGGGAGAAACCCTTCGTAACTACGCCAGTCGGTATTGGGAGCTTTACAACGAGATCGGTGGAGGGAACGAAAAAATTGCTGCAAGCACTTTTAGGATGGGGTTGCCCGAGGATTCAGGCCTAAGGGAATCGCTGACTAAGAAACCTCCCGAGGACATGAGGCAGCTAATGAGGCGCATAGAAGAGTATAAACGGCTAGAGGATGACCGGGTGCAAAACAAGGGTAAAGCACCAATGATAAATCATCCCCGGCAGAACAGTTTCCCCCCAAGGATACGAGGGAACATGAGGATGCAGGGATCAGAGGCGCTGGCAGGGGAAGTAAATGTGGCGTTCAAAGAGCCGGTGCATAAGATTCTAGACAAGATCAAGCATCAACCCTACTTTAGGTGGCCGAACAGGATGGGTGGTGACCCAACGAGAAGGAACCAGAACTTGTACTGCACTTACCATAAAGATAAAGGACACACCACCGAGCAGTGCCGAGTATTGAAAGATCATCTTCGGCAGCTGGCCGGGGCCGGGTACTTAAAGGAGTTTGTGACGGATGCAGGGGACCGAGGGGCAGGCCAAGGCACTCCACATAGGGGCAACTTACTCCCACCTCCCCTCGGGATAATTGAAGTCATCCACGCCCCTACCAAGAAATGTTCCACGGCAGGAGGGAAAGGGGTGTGGGCACTAACCACGGCGGCAGAAGGTCAAGACGGACCGTCATATGGGAAGAGGATGAAACCCACCTAAGAGCTGATCGCCTTCGATGACAGCGATTTCGAGGGAACGGTCCAACCGCACGATGACGCGCTGGTAGTCAGTGCCCGTATAGGCGGTTTCCTGGTAAAAAGAGTGATGATAGATCAGGGAAGCGGGGCGGACGTGATGTACCCAGATCTGTACCAAGGACTTGGATTGAGCAGTGCGGACCTCTCCGAATATGGCACACCTTTGGTCGGTTTTGACGGCAAGACAGTGATCCCTGAAGGGCAGATCTCTTTACCTGTAAATATGGAAGGAAATGAGGTGGTGGTGACCTTCATAGTGGTGGCTTCCTTCTCCCCATATACCGCGATATTAGGAAGACCGTGGATCCATGAAATGGGGGCTGTGCCGTCCACCCTGCACGTGAGGATAAAGTTCCCATCCGAGCATGGTGTGATTGTGGTGAAGGGGAGCCAGCAGACAGCAAGACAATGTTTGGTCGCCTTAGTTGACTGGAGGAGGGAGTCGCTCAAACGGGGAAAGAGTACCAAAGAAAAAGAGGCGCAACCGAGTATCCCGTTATAGCAACTACAGAGCCCCCGAGGTGAGAAGGGGGACAGGCGCGCCGAAGAAATGATGAAGGTACGGATACTCCCGGATTCCGATAGGTGTTTTTACGTAGGGGAGAGTATGGATGTTGGAGATAGGGTAAAAATGTTGTTACTGTTAATACGGAACGTGGACGTATTTGCTTGGAGCCCGTATGAGGTGCCCGAAGTAGATTCCGAATTCATCGTTCATAAACTCAACGTTGATTCCTCGTATCCGCCTAAGAAACAGAGGCCGAGGAGATCGTCCAAGGAGCATGCCGAGGCCGTGAAGGAAGAAGTTCAGAGGCTGAAGGAGTCGGGAGCAATAAAGGAAACTTATTTCCCCGAGTGGCTAGCAAACACCATCGTAGTGAAAAAGAAGAGTGGCAAGTGGAGGGTTTGCGTGGATTTTACGGACCTGAATCGAGCATGCCCAAAGGACCCGTTCCCCGTGCCTAAAATTGACCAGTTGGTTGACGCCACGTACGGACATCCGAGGATGAGTTTTCTAGACGCCTTTCAGGGGTATCACCAGATAGCCCTGGCAGCCGAGGACTAGGAAAAAAATGGCGTTCATATCCCCGGAGGCCAATTATCATTACACAGTGATGCCGTTTAGGTTGAAGAATGCCGGGGCAACTTATCAGTGGATGATGACGAGAATGTTCCGCGACAAAATAGGTTGTATGGTCGAAGTCTACATTGACGATATGGTGGTAAAGAGCAAACGGGAGGAATAACACACGGTCGATCTCCAGGAAGTGTTCGAAACACTAAGGCGACACAAGCTGCGCCTTAACGCCGAGAAGTGCGCGTTCGGAGTGGGGGCTGGGAAATTTCTAGGATACCTGATCACGAGCCGGGGAATAGAGGTCAATCCCGATCAAATCGAAGCAATAAAGAGACTGAATCCACCGAGCAATCCAAAGGAGGTACAGGTTTTAACCGGGATGCTAGCCGCACTTAACCGGTTCATCTCCAAGTTTGCGGATCACTGCCGCCCATTTTATCAGCTTTTGAAGAAGTGGACAGGGTTTTTATGGAGCGAAGAATGCGACAAGGCCTTTCGGGACTTGAAGGAGTACTTGGCAAGGGCACCCATGCTGGCCGCGCTCAAGCCGGGTGAAGATTTATTCATGTACTTGGCAGTATCCGATCATGCCGTGAGTGCCGTGCTGTTGAAGGATGGGGGGATCCAGCAACCCGTGTACTATATCAGCAAGACCCTGGTCGATGCTGAGAAGAGGTATTTGCCTCTGGAGAAGTTGGTGTTGGCCCTAATCCATGCCACAAGAAAGCTGCCGCACTACTTCCAAGCCCACACTGTCTATGTGTTAACCGAGTATCCTTTACAATCACTTTTGAGAAGATCTGACTTCACAGGGTGGATAGCCAAATGGGGAACTAGGCTAGGGTCCTTCGACATACGGTACCGACCATGACATTCGGTGAAAGGGCAGGTCCTTGCCGACTTTGTCGCTGAATTCTCACCCAGAAATAGTGGAGAAATGATCTGCCACGTAGAAGTTCGCCCGTGGAAGGTCTTCGTGGACGGAGCCTCAAGTTCCCAGGGAGCCGGTGCCGGGATAGTCATCTTCTCTCCCGAAGGGATTCGGCTGGAGCACTCTTTTAGGTTGGGGTTTAAGGCCTCCAACAATAAGGCCGAGTATGAGGCCCTGCTCGCCGGACTAAGAACTGCATTGAAGCTTGGTGCCCGGAGCGTGGAAATACATTCAGATTCCCGGCTGATTGTTAATCAAATCCAGGGAAGTTTTGAAGCTAGGGATCCTCGGATGAAGGCGTACTTGTGCACGACAAAAATGATCATAAGCAAATTCGTCTCGGTGAAAGTGTCCCAAGTAGGACGGGCGCAAAACAGGCACGCCGACTCCTTAGCCACGCTGGCATCATCAAGCGTCGAAAACGTACCTCGGTTGATCAGGGTGGAACTCATAGCTGAGCCGAGCATCCAGGTCCCCGATGAGGTTGTGATCAGGGTGCATAACGTCGACACGGTTTCATCACCTGCGCCGTGCTGGATTGATCCCATCGTAGCTTTCCTGTCCAAGAATGTAGTCCAGGAAGATGAGAAGGAGGCCGGTAGGATACGTAGGACGGCACCCCGCTATTGGTTGTCGGCAGACGGCAGGTTGTACCGAAGATCTTTCGGAGGACCATACCTGCTGTGCTTGCCCCCCGAGAAAGTTCCCGAGATTTTAGCCGAGCTTCACGATGGGATATGCGGAAGCCACGTGGGTGGGCGTTCCCTGGCACATCGGGCGATGAACCAGGGGTTTTGGTGGCCCAAGATGCAAAGGGACGCCGCCGATTATGTACTAAAATGTGATCGATGCCAAAAGCATGCCCCTTTGATCCACCAACCCGCCGGTCAACTCAATCCGATTAGCCGCCCCTGGCCGTTTGCACAATGGGGGCTGGATATCCTCGGTCCATTTCCGCGGGCTACGGGGAACTGCCGGTTCGTAATCGTTGCCGTCGATTACTTCACCAAGTGGGCGGAGGCCGAGGCCCTCGCGAATATCCGGGACACGGATGTGAAGAGATTCGTTTGGAAGAATATAGTGACCAGGTTTGGGGTGCCGGAGTCGTTGATATCTGATAATGGGCTACAGTTCGACAGTAAAGCTTTCCGCACTTTCTGCAAGGACCTCGACATAAAAAACAAATATTCTACCCCGGCGTACCCACAGAGTAATGGATTGGCAGAAGCTACGAACAAGGTAATACTGAATGGATTAAAGAAAAGGCTAGACGGCGCAAAGGGCGGCTGGGCCGAGGAGCTGCCGAACGTACTCTGGGCTTACCGGACTACGCCCAGGAGATCCACGGGGGAAATCCCATTTTCCTTGACTTACGGATCAGAAGCCGTCATACCAACCGAGGTAAAATTGTGTAGCGCACGGGTCGCGGGGTTCGACCCCGAGCAAAACGATGAAATGATGATCGGGCTTCTGGATAGCTTGGAGGAATGCCGTGAGATGGCCACCGTGCGACTCGCAGAGTACCAGCAAAAGCTCGCTGCAAGATACAACCAAGGCATAAGACTCAGGGGATTCAGCGCGAGAGACTTGGTCCTGAGAAAGGCTTCGGGGAGTATGCGGGATACAAACTCTGGGAAGCTGGCTCAGATGTGGGAAGGGCCCTACAGGGTCACAGCGGTCGCAGGTGCGGGAGCATATTATCTGGAGGACCTGGACGAGAGACCTTTGCCGCGGTCGTGGAACGTTCATAATCTGAAAAAGTTCTATCACTAATCGGCCATGTAAAAAGAAAGAGGGAAAGGCAGAGAGAAAGAAATGGGGGCATGCGGTCGCAGCATCGTTGTTGTACAAAGGCTAATGAAAATAGCGGTTCATGCTGATTGCTGATATTCCTTTTTCTACGAAACTATGGAAACCTTACTATTTTTACGTTAAGGACAGAAACCTGTCTCTCGGCTCGATCCCAATCGCCGGGCAGGTGTAAACCTTACTACTTTTATTTTAAGGACAGAATCCTGTCTCTCGGCTCGATCCCTATCGCCGAGCAGGTGTAAACCTTACTACTTTTATTTTAAGGATAGAAGCCTGTCTCTCGGCTCGATCCCTATCGCCGGGCAGGTGTAAACCTTACTATTATTTTCAGGACAGAAGCTTGTCTCTTGGCTCGATCCCAATCGCCGGGCAGGTGTAAACCTTACTATTTTTACGTTAAGGACAGAAACCTGTCTCTCGGCTCGATCCCAATCGCCGGGCAGGTGTAAACCTTACTACTTTTATTTTAAGGACAGAAGCCTATCTCTCGGCTCGATCCCTATCGCCGAGCAGGTGTAAACCTTACTACTTTTATTTTAAGGACAGAAGCCTGTCTCTCGGCTCGATCCCTATCGCCGGGCAGGTGTAAACCTTACTATTATATTCAGGACAGAAGCCTGTCTCTCGGCTCGATCCCAATCGTCGGGCAGGTGTAAACCTTACTACTTTTATTTTAAGGACAGAAGTCTATCTCTCGGCTCGATCCCTATCGCCGAGCAGGTGTAAACCTTACTACTTTTATTTTAAGGACAGAAACCTGTCTCTCGGCTCGATCCCTATCGCCGAGCCGGTGTAAACCTTACTAATTTTATTTTTTAAGACAGAAGCCTGTCTCTCGGCTCGACCAATATCGCCGAGCATGTGTAAACCTTATTATAATTATCTTAAGTACAAAAGTCCGTATCTCGGCTCGATCCCTACCGCCGAGCGGGTGTCAACCTTATTATTTCTATCTAAACAAAGACAGAAGCCTGTCTCTCGGCTCGACCAATATCGCCGAGCATGTGTAGACCTAATTAGTTCTATCCTAAGGACAGAAGCCTATTTCTCGGCTCGATCCATATCGCCGAGCAGGCGTAAATCTTATCGTTTCTATCAAGCCGGTAAACAGGCCAAATCCCCGCCTTATGACGAAACAGGACTTGGCCCACCGGCAAACATCATGCAAATACGGAACGAAACCATAGATAAACGGCAAGAATTAATTGCAAACATTAAGAAAATCATTGTCTCGGCCACAAAACAAAGCGGCCATTTGAGTTTTCAACGCCAACAAAATTAAAATTGTTTAATCACCACAACCCGGTGATATGAGCAAACTTGGACAGGAAAGTAAACAAAAGAAAAAAAAAGGGGAAATCTCTTAATGCAGAAGAAGCAAGATTTGAAAATCATGACGTGGAGGTTGCAGGGCGTTCTCGGGCCTCAGGCTCGGATGGTGGCTGCTGGACGGGGTCGTGAACGGGAATTTGGCCGAGATGATCTCCAAGGAAAGGATGGCTAGCCACTTCTGGCTCCTCCATCCCCACGTGGGAATCAATCTGTTCCACCAATTCCCTTAGGCTGGTCGTCTCTTCCTCGTCAGCACGTCCGGTTGCGGTCATTGGCTCAGGCGGGGGGACTGGAAATGGAATTTGGCCGGGGTTCCTCAAGGGTGAATCCTCGGGGACCCCCAAAGCCTGCAGAGCGGCCAGCCAACCCTCCTCAAAGCCAAGCCGCCGTGCCTCATTAATGACCGGCTCTGCTGAGTTCTCCACATCCGCGAACCCCTCCTGGTACCATTTGTTCTCGCTCTCCTCCAAAGCCGCCCTCAAATCACCCAGCTCCTCGGACCGCGCACTGAGCTTACTCTCAGCTTGTCCCAGCTTGAGCTCGGTCTCCCCCAGCTGAACTTCCAGTTCTTTATATCTTTTCTCCACGGCCAGCCTCGCCTTCTCCGCAGCAGCAGCTTTCTTCTCGGATGTCGCGGCAGCCACCGTTTTCTCCTTCGAGGTTACCTCGGCCACGTCCTTCAGGGCCCTCTCCCGGCCAGCATCCTCCGCCAGATCTATGACGCGACGGTCAAGGATGTAGGCCAGCTGTGCAGCCTGGCAAGACATATGTACGGAAATTTAAAAAAAAAAAAAAAAAAAAAAAAAAAAGGGAAGTCTTGATCTTACCGCGATAGTGTGCCACTGCAGCCGTCGCCCCATTGATTCGTCAGTGCCATCTTCGAAAGCACGCACGTCCTCGGGCAGGAGGAGCCCCTGAGCCAAGGTTTGGGCAATATGGCCGCCGGTCCCTTTCCCCCAGACATGTACACGGGCATCCGAGGGGAGAGGTTTGCCGTCCATCATAAAGGAGGGCTGCCACGCGGGCACGGCGCGGGAAGAAGACGCCACATTCAACCCCATCTGGGTCACGGGTTCGCGAATCACGATACCGCTGGAGGGACGAGGGGGCGTTCTTGACCGCGCATGAACTGGGTCGGCTGGCGTTTGCTCGGTAGTGCGCGGCCTTTTCCTTTGCCGTGCAGGAGTTGTCGGGGGAGGTGGGCTAGGCTGGGTCACTGGGTGCGGCCTTGATTGTGTTCCTGCTGCTGCTGATTCCTGGCAGACCGGGCTCCGGGGACGAAGCGGGAGATTGACATTACCTTTCGAGTCACCATAGCTTCGCCCGGTGACTCACCAACTACTTTTGTATTTGCGGATGAGGGTTCCTGGTCAACTTGAACCCCTTGCCGGGCGGGGGCTTCTTGCTCGATTTGTTCGTGTGCACGTTCTCTTCTTGCTCGGGACACACGTTCGGTTGATTCGTCCCTCACGGGTGGAATCTCGTCAGAACAAATGTGCCGGGGACCGAGTTCGCGTGCCTCGCCTGCTGTGAACTTGGGGGGAAGGAAGTTCGCGTGCCGAACGTCTATGTAAGAGAGGAGGGGGCTATCAACTAGCAGAGATTGACTGAAATTCTGCCAAGTGTTATACACGGGGTCGACTCCGAGTATGAGGTGAGAGGCCCGTAGCTGCCCGTCTACGTGAACGAAGATCTCGGATCTGAGGACAAAGTTTAGATCCCTTACATGCACGACTCTAACGTCCGGGGCGAACACCCTGCCGTCTGAAATAACCAATAGAAATGAAAATCAGAATACGCAAAGTACACGTGCATGTGGATCCGAGCATAAACTCAAACAAAAAGAAAGAAATGTACATAAAAAAATAAAAAAATAAAAAAAAGAATTAATGATCGGGACGAACCCACTTCTCGCCTAGTAAGCGGACAATTGCCGCGCACCAAAACGAACTCCCCGGCAGAGTTTTTATTTGAATCGGGCAGGCAAGATATCAGCCGTACCCTCATGTCTCTCACTTTGAGGTAGTAATTCGTTTTCTTACTTCCGCATAAACTGTACATATGGTTTATGTCATGCTGGTTTAACTGTAAACTGAAGGTCTGGTTTAATCTACTCACACAACTCACCAGCCTGTAAAAATTGGGAGGAAGTTGGTCCGGGCACAAGCTGTAGTACCTAAGTGTGTCTATTATCAGGGGGTCTATGGGAAACCTAACCCCACCCTCCAAGATGGCCATTAAAGGCAGTATTGCCTTCCTCTATGGAGTGCCATCTCGCTTTCATGATAGTATGCAACCTCCACATCGCTAGGGATGTTGAAGGCCTGCCTAAAGGTAGCTAAGGCCGCAGCCGTATCTAAAAGATATGAATACCCCATCCTAGGACCCTAAAATTTAAGAAAGTGGAGATATGGAGAAAAGAAGTGTAGAAAACTTACTGTGGGTTCTAAGGTGAGAGAGATTTCTGGGCTGGAGTATGAAGACGCAGATGAATGCGCGGCAGAGAAGAAGTTGCAGAATTCAGAGTTTGTAAAGTAAAAGAATAGTGGTGAAGGCACCTTTTATAGTGAACACAAAACGGATGGGCAGCGGTTAATCAGCCATTATGGAAATTGATTAACCAGCCATGATGACTTCAACGCCCGATAAACAACTACGCCTCTTCGGTTCACGAAGCGTCAGGCAATGATGAGGGTTGTAACGCTTGGCCAGATCCAGCGCGCCTTTTCAGGGCGCATTAATGAAACCCTGCAACGCCCCAGACGTCACTTCACTGAACTCGTAACGTGCGCTCTTTGGAGTTCCTTGATTCACGCCGGGCGCCGAGCATAAATCAAGGGGGCGCTAATGTGCGGCGTCCGAACTGTTGGGCCCACTCAGCCCCTAGTCTCCGCTCCAAAACACACGGTCATTGGGCCCAATCCTCATTCGCCCTAAGGCCCAACCCTTGCTATCACAGCTCGGGGGTGCCGGGCTTCACTACTAAATTATGATCGGCATATTTTTTACCGAGCATGTTCGGAGGTGTCATTGAACGGCGCATTAACTTTGTTCGGCTCAAAGAAGGCCCTCCAAGCGCCACCACCTAGCTCTAACCTGAAGTGGGCACCAAGTCCCAAAGCCACCCAGGCCTAGACTCCCACTTACCATCCCCCTAATTGGACCCTCCGTAGCACTAAGCGCGCACTAACTCTACCGACCTGCCGACAAAGGTGGGAACCAAGTCCCAAAGCCACCCATACCTGACCTCCCACTTAGAGAAAATCCTACTGGACCCTCTGTTGCACAAACATGAGAGCATTGATAACCTACGCCTGAGCTGAGCACTATAAATAAGAGGGGAGGATAAGAAAGAGGGGTTGGTCAGAAAAGGGGAGGGAAGAGAACAGTGGTAATAGAGAAGCAAAACAGAGAGAATCCGAGAGGAGGAGGAGGAAGGATTGTGTTGCCGAGAAAGAGAAAAGTGATCTCATTGAGTCCTTAGTTGTAGAACTACCCATAGTAGGAAATTCAGCCCAACAAACAAATAAGTTGTGAGCCCAAGTGGGGCTGAGCCCATTGGCCTCATTTGCGACCCGCACACCTTCTATTATGAGTTGGCTGATATGGATACTACTAACTAAATGAACGTTAGAGACTTAGAGTCTGTTTGGTTTAGGCCAATTTTGAGTGATATCACTGGAAACTCATAACTCAATGATAAAAAAACGTGGGAACCACACAATTTTTTTTGTTTGGCTTGATTTCCTAATCTTGTTTTCATCACTCAAACTCAAAAATTTTGAGTGAAAGTGATGAAAACCGAAAATACCAAATTGGTGTTTTCAGTTTCTGAGATACATAACTCAATGGCATGATTATAAAATTTCAGACTCTGTGGAGTCCACAGCTTTTATGTTGTCAACTCCATCAGCTTCCTCTTTTCTTTTCTTTTCTTTTTTTTTTTTTTGCTTTTCTCTACTTCTTTCTTTCTTCTTCATACCCACTCTAGCACCAACCACTTTTTTGTCTTCTTCTTCTTCTTCATTCTTTCTTTCTTCTTCAACTGAGTTCCACTGGCTTCCCTTTCTTTTCTTTTTCTTTTTCCTCTACTTCTTCCTTTTTTCTTCTTCATACCCACTCCACCACCATCAACATTTTTTTCTTCTTCTTCTTCGTCAAACCCACTCCACCCAGGGACAGAGCCAGAAATTTTAGTTTGGGGAGGCCAAGTTGTGATGTTAATATATTAGTTAAGATAAACCTCTACACACACACACATATAAAAATTAATTTACTAAGAGAATTTATCATCTTCTAAATTTTAATGAGCATACAAAAGTCATGTATTTCTTCTATTAGACATGTACAAAAATTTATCATTTTTTACCTAGTTTAATTTATTAAACCTTTTAAATTATATGATTTTAATATAATTTCTCTTTTTTTTTAAGAGCACCATTGAAATGACTCAAAATTTGGAGAGGCTAACTTCAATTTTTACATGCTACTTTAAAAAAAAAAAAATGTAAATGATATAAAACACTATAAAATAATTTTTTAAAACTTGGGTGGGGGGGGGGGGGGGGGGGGGGAGGGGGCCTTGGCCCCCCACCCTTGTGTGTGGCTCCACCACTCCACCACCAACGGTTTTTTTTTTTTTTTTTTTTTTTTTCTCCTCTTCTTCCTGGTTTTGTCTTTCTTTCTTTTCTTCTTTTTCTTTCTTTCTTCTTCAGACCCACTCACCATGTTCATCCATGCATAAATATATACCCAGAAACAGAAACCCACTTCTCATTTTCATGATTTTGTTCTTCGATCTAAGGATTTCTAGGTTTGGATTCGGGTTTTCTGTGTTTGTGGGTTTGAGTTGGCAATTTTGGATCACCGATCTAAAGATTTTGAGTTGGTATGTTTGGGTTTTCTGTGTTTGTAGTTGTGATTTGAAGCTTGGGCTGTGATGGAGGTGGGTTTGTGTGGTTGGTGGTGGTATTGATGATCGGAAATTTTTTCTTTTTATGGTTGTAGCTGATGGTTGGATTTTCTTTTGGTTGAGATTTTTTTTTTTTTTTTTTTTTCGTTTTGTGGCCGTTGGTGGTGTTGACAGTGGTGGGTTCCAAGTTTGCCATTGTATATGTGGTTTTTGGTCTGTGGGTAAGAGAAAAAAAAATTTTGAAATTTGGAATAGGGAACAGGGAAAATATGTGCTATGAGTAAGAGAAAAAAAATTCAAGGAGAAACGATGCCGAAAGTGGGAAGGAACCAGTCTTTTGTTGGGTTATGTGAAATGGATTTTGTGGTGTACAGAGGCGTGAAATCAGTTGCTGGGTTTTGTGATGGGAAGGAAGAGCAGTAAAATGAAGAGAGAGAATGTCATACGCGGGTACCCATATGACCTTTCTATGTAGTGTAAATGATGGGGTTCACGATTTTGGAGAAAAGTTGTAGAGACATGTATCTGAGAACTGAGTCCAAATATGTGTTTTGCAATTTTTGAGTGAAGATGAAGTTTGAGTTATGAGTTTTGAAAACAGAGAAATAAAAATTAAGTCAGCTCTAAACCAAACGGGCCTTAACGTGTATAGCAATATTTTCTTGTCATATACAATTTGTAATAAAACGTTTTCCTTTTCCTTTTCCTAATACAAAGTAACCACTATACATTGATCGAGTACTTCCCAAAAACAAAATTGAAGAGCCAATCAAATCTTCAAGCCGGCTCTTAGCCCCAGCCGCCAGAGATGTTGCCCAACACCTCTGGAGATGCTGCTTAAATCCGCCAAAGAATCCGCCACAGAATCTGCTCATTCTGAAGAACCACCGAACCTACAAGCCGCTGAGTAGCCGGAACTGCCAAAAGCCGCTGGAGACGTCACCACCGACCTCTAAGTTTCTTTGTTCTTGATTTTTTTTCTTTTTTCCAATTTTCATTATCCAAGGAACAATCTTTTTAATTTTTCTAATTTTGCTCATGTGGGTTATAAAGATATGTATCCAATCTGGGTTGTGTGTAAGTTTGAATCTGGGTGTTGCTCAAGATTGTAGTAATTCGGTGAGGGAAGACAAGGTCTTGGCGTCTCTGTTGTTTGTAGTGATTAAATTTTGAGGATTTTGCTTTTGCATGTGGGTTTTGGAACCAGTTTTCTTGGTCTATTGTGGGGTTTGTTTTTGTTTTTAAGGTTCTGCAAAATAAAATTTAGAGAGAGGAAGAGAGGTCACCAATTCATTGACAGCAGTGGACCGTTGGTGGAGTGGCATTCTCAGCTTCTTTGTGTCTCCGATAACATTACCGCTGCCAACATCAACACAGGCATCTATTGTTTTTTTGTTTTTTTTTTAATGAGATTTTAATTGGGTGTTGATGTGGCATTATACTATTGGTGGCGTAAACCACGTCACATCCGGACAGAATTTAAGCTCTAATATCAAAATACAATTTTAGTAAAATATGTATGTAACAAGATTTTTCTTTATAGCAAAGGACCGTGCAAGAAGGTACCTTTTATGCGGATGAGGAAGGCCAAGTGTTTGGGCCTCAAGGAACGTATCTGGTGTGTTCCCTACTGAGTTTCACCTTTGGTTCATTGTAAACAGTTATGTAGGTGACCTGCTCATGATGTGTTTCAATACAAACTTGATTGTGAATTAGCCAACATATACCATTCCTTGCACTCTCACTTGAATCTTAGCATAAACTTTTGCGCACAACACAACCAGCTCAGAATTTCAGTAATGGCATCTTTTGGAAATGCTTTTGATTCTGGTTATGCTATGGCAGGAACCAAAATTTTCTTGTCTTTCTTTTCTGGATGGGACTCCTCAATGAATTCTTATTTATGCTTGTAGAACATGTAAATATGATTTGTATCCATGGAAGTAGACACTGCCACAATCCAAGCGTGAGATAGGTCAAATTCTTTCTCAAACTTAAAGAAAAGAGACCTCATTAACGGTCTTTAGTGAAAGCCTTCTTATAAGAAGTTTTTCTTCAACCTTCAGCATTCGAGAACTCCATTGTAGATACCAAGAGAGTTGATCAGGCAAAAGAGAGGGATAAAGTTTAGGAAGTGAAGTGAGAGATTTCCTTGTCCGTTTATAGTACTTCTTATGATGGACAGTCTTCCATCCACATACACTTTTGCTACGGGGGGGTATTAGGACATGTTTGGTTGAGTGAATAACATTTTCAATGATTCCCTTCTGTATCATTTTCTTCCAAGTTCCAAATTCCAATCCCTACGACTACTCGCTATCATTGCTTTTCATTGGAAATTTCCACTGAAACAACGGAGCAATAGATTTCATTATTAAATTAAAGTCTAAAATCGTTTGGCATTCCTATGATAAAATTTTTTTTTTGGTCATATTATCGGTTAAATAAAAAGCAGAAAAAGTAAGGGCCCCTTAACTTTTTTGCTATGAAGTAATAATCTTTAAATCGTTTTCACCAATTTAGTACATAAATTTTAATGCTATATTTATTAAATAGACCCTTCTTACTATTTCTTTTTCATCTATTTAGCAATTATTTTGGCACAAAATCGTTATCAAAAAGAAAAGAAAAGAAAGGGTCTTTCTATAAGTTTACACCAAAGTTCAGAAAAGATTCTTACATTTTACCCTTATTCTATTACAAAAGGTCAATTTTATTTCAATGTATTTCAACATTTATTTAATGAAGTCCATCCTAATGCATTTCATTAATATGGGCTTGCACTATGAGAATTGATATCTCTTCTCATTCTTAACCATAAAAACAAAAAAACCTTGATAATACCTTCATTGGAAACTTCCCTTGTTGGATTTGCACTATGCCATCTCTGAGTGCTCTCCCATTGTTAATTCCTAAATGTAAGCTACAACTACAACAAAAGAAATGACAAAGGATCAATGTGGCCTAATAATTCAAACAAAAGATGTAGTGTTTAAGAAAAAGGTTTACAGCATAAAATAAACTAGATTACGTTTTAGGCGAAAGTACCATCTTAATCTCTATCTTTTGGAGTCACAATCAATTTGGTCCTTACATTTTGATACCAGTTAATTTGATCCTTGTTATTTTTAATTTGCAATCAATTTGGTTCATACTGTTAACTCAGTAACAAAAAATACATATATGGCAAATGGTGTGCACTGCTGACACACTTGAATATATCATTAGTGCAATGTGAAAGAGGTGCACTAATTAAAGGTGGCCACATCAATTAAAAAAACATAGTCAACTCCAACTCAACTAATTTGAATTTTCAACTCTAGACAGATCCAACCTCTCCCATGATCCTATCAACCCTGTCCATTACCTGTCAAACAAACCCATTCTCAGCCACTTAATCTTTGTCTTCATTGCAACGCTGCTTGTCGCCATAAAATAGATTTTTATTCATATGTGTCACACTTTAATAAGAAAATAAACTTTCTTATTTTATCAATGCAGGGTTCAAAACATATAAAAGAAAAACAATGATAATGAAAAAAAAGAAAAGGTAACTAAGAGACATTACTTTAAAGTGAAGATAAACACAAGCATACAAAAATAAAATAATCTCACTATTATCTTTTAAAACTCATTAAATTTGTTATTCCTTATCAATATTTCTATATTACCAATTAAATTTAAGTTAATAACGTATATATTTATTTATTTATTCATTTAACTGTTTATTTATATTTGCAAATTATTAATTGTTAAATCTAGTATGTTCTTTCGTGTTCGTATGTGTGTGAATATATATATATGTATGTATATTTTTATGTTAATGTTTGTTTATTTTTATATCATTAAATTTACACATTAGAGTGATTTGACTCTGCCATTGATTTGAAGTAAATACCTTTGTCAATAGAAACAATAAAAATATATTTTTTATGTTCAGTAAAAAAAAAAAAAAAAGGGAAGAGAATGTAAGATAAAGATTGTAATTGTGGGGTACACAATTTATTTGTCCACTTTAGAGGGCAGGCTTGGGCATGTTGAGGGTGCAACGTCTGCAAGCTTCTATCTCATGCATGGCTTTGTCCTCAAGTGACATGAGAAGTCTTTGAGACTTGTCCCATATCGACAAGAGAAGCGCCCCACCTATGCCTTATAAGCTTGAGCTCAAGGCATAAGTGTACCACTACTACACATGGCCATGAGCATGCTTAGAGTGCAACGTCCCGAGCTTCTAAGAAGTATATAAACAAAAGTTGGTTGGTCTCCTCGGACAACAATTTATACAAGTCTCAAACCTATTCTTGCATTTATCTATCTGTTAAACCTTGATTAACCGTTGTTTAATTCACAAACAGCCCAGCTCTTTCACCCACTCTCTACAAATTCATTGTATTGGGCTTGTTGGGCTCATATTCCATACCTCTGGGGTTTGGGCCATAAATATAGACCCTACAGTAATATTAAAAAATATATTGATATTCTACATATATGTATATATATCATATTTTAGATGTATAAACATATATTATGTATTATGTATTTTTGGAATTCATAAGCATATAAAGATATTTTCTTAGATTTATAATTTTTTTTTTAGATTTAATATGTACAAACATGTGTTAGCTGTTATGTAACTATTTATAATTTGAAAATAAATATACACTTTGTACATTTTTGTACATGCAAATTTTACATTCATCAATTTAGCCGGTTAAATCAAAAGTAAAACTATATAATGCAAAAAAATATATTTAATTTATAAACAAATATGGCTACAAAAACTAGTTGATAAAACAATAAAAAATAAAATTCACTATATTATATTTCAAGACTCATTAATTTTGTTCTTGTTTATGAATTTTTGTAGATAAACAATTAAATTTAAGTCACTCAGGTATATATTCATTAATTTAGTTATTTTTATTTATTTAAGTACATTAGTAATTTTTGAAATTGAGTATGTTCTTCGTGAAGATATGTGTGTGTGTTATTTTTATGTTTATATTATGAAATTTATTATTTAGAGTCAAATCCTCCGTTTTATTATTGATTGAAAGTTTTAAAGCACTTGTTTCTACCCACAATTTTAATGAGAGAGAGTGCAAAGGAGAGAGAAAAATGAAAAATAATAAATAGAATAAAATTTTAATGAAATTAAATATAAAATTTTGATTTTCAAATTTTATAGCATATATAATCTTGATAAGTAAGCTAGATCACAATATGAACTCGAAGAATAGTGGTAAACAAGTTAACCACCTAGAATTGATTCATGACTGCTAATCTATATAAGCCATTTACTAAGTGCGCTACACAATAGACTTTGCCTGTCTCGTATCTCTAAAGAAGAAGAAAAAAAGTACTAAAACTTCGAATTTAATAGCAGGTGCAAGAGAATTATCCAAGGGCCTGTTTGGTAGCTATATTTTTTTAATAAAATTTTTATTTTCTAGTTTAAAAACCAAATAATGGTGGATCTTATTTCACATTTGAATTTATTGTTTGACTGGTGTTTCTTAAATACAATTTTGAAAAAACTATTTCCTAAATTCATTGTTAACTAATTTAGGATTAAAAATATTTTTAAAGGTGTACTTGTAAATAAATTAAAAATATTGGACCTCAAAGATTTGCACAAATTGTTCTCTCCCTATAATTTAGGAGCTTATCTTTGTCACAAACAATTACGTAGAAACTTATTATTATCACACAAAATTGAAAAAATTAGACCCCAAAAATTAGAGTTAATTTTTGTCACAAAAATTACTTTTGTTTTTTTAAATCAAATAGTGAAAATTGTTTTTAAAAGCAGGAGCCAAACATCAAATTCAATTTTTTGAGAATGATAACAAAAATCTACCTACCAAACAAATTCCCCTTAACTAAGATATAATACCTAATTTTTTTTTAGAAACAAGATATATCTCTTTTTTTATTTATTGAAGATATATCTCTTATTGGTTAGACATTATCCTTCGGGTTAAGCAAAAAGTGAAGATCAAGGTTTCAATGCGTTTAATTTGACTTTAACAAAAAAAAAAATCTTAATTTTTTTTTTAGTTGCTTATTTACAAAATTAAATTTTTTTTTTTATGATAAAAAAGTGTTTATTGAAAATCTCAAAAAAAAAAGTATGGTTATTTAAAAAATAATAATAATTCCTTTTAAAACATGTTAATTTTTTTTTTTTTTTTTGATAAACTGTGATTCATTCAAAACTAAAAAAAGGAAGAACGCATGAGGTAATCTGTCTTACAGCAAGCCGAAAAGTCATGTGGCAGATTGTCCTCATTGAAGAAAAAAGATAAACGAGAAACTAAAGCAAATTTAGCTGCATGGTGAGCCACACCATTGCAGGACCTTCTAACCCAAACAAAAAAACAAAACTCAAAACAATTTGTTAAAGCAAGGATGTTGTAGCGAGGGGTGAGCAAAATCCAGGGGCATGGGAGGTCAAGATTATTGATGGCATCGAAACAACCTTTGGCGTCACCCTCGAACATCACATATCTCCATTTTTCGGATTTGGCCAATTAGACAGCCCAAAGCAGAGCTTCGTTGTCTACTTGTAGAGGCGAAGCTTTTTTTATTGGTTCTTGCCCAGACTTTGATTGGCACCCCGAGATGGTCCCTGGCAAGGATTGCTATTGCAGCGTGAGATTCTGAGATGGCAGCATCTACATTAAGTTTAAGCCAATTCACAGAAGGGGGGGGGGGGGGGGGACCAGAGCTGTTATGCTGGCAAAGGCTTTGGGGAATTTGTGGGATGAGAAATTAGGGAGAATTCATGGAATTTGTGGTTTATATGTTGAGTGGAGGCAGCCACGTCCTAGGGTGAATTGTGGTGGATAGTGTTGTTCCTTGAGCACCAAATTTCTTCAATTGTTAAGGCCATGGGCCCATAAGGGGGGAGTCATTGGTAATGAGCTACTTTGAAGCCACTTTGTGGGTCCAGCACCAACTTTACAATATCATCAGGGTGGGATATGTCTAGCTGCTCAGTTTTGAATTCCTAATAAGCAGAAAACCAAAGAGCTTTGGAGGCAAAGTATCTGAAAAAGAGATGGCTTAGATTTTCAGTTTGTTGTTTGCAAAAAACATAACTTGGGTCCTCAATCTGAAGCCTGGACATGAGGTTTTCCCTAGTGGGTAGAGCATTAACTCCGATTCTCCATAGAAGCATTTTGATCCTTTTTGGGGCATCCAACTTCGACAATTTTGTCTAATTGATGCCGGAATGGGGGAGTGGCAAGGTGGTTTCAATGGCAGCAAGATACGCCAATTTTACAGGGAAGCGGCCTTTAGAATCAAGGACCCAAATGAGCTTGTCACAATCAGGCCTAGATGGGCGGCAAGGAGAGGATGGCTTGTGCAGATTGGGGTTCAAACAACTCTTTGACTAGCATAGGTTTCTAGCGATGAAGCTCAGGATCAATAATTTGACTCACCAAAAGGGGGACCTATGTCGTATCCTCATTCCTTGGAATAGGGACAAAGCCTTGTATCCAAGGGACCCATGGATCTTTCCATACATTTATGGACGTCCCATCCCCGATGGAGTAGCATGCCCCTTTAACTACAACTTTATTTGCTTGCTCAATGGCTCTCTAGATAGGTAAAGCATGCTTGGGGGGGGGGGGGGGGGTCTAAGAAAAGCTAGTAGTTGCTGATTTTGTATTTTGCTCTCAAGATGCTCATGCAAAGACTGTCTCTTTTGGATGCTATCATCCAAGCTAATTTGGCCAAAATGGCGTTGTTGAAATCTTTAGCTTTTTTAAAGCCAGGACCACCTTGCTTCCTTGGGAAACAGAGCTTGTCCCAAGATCTCCGTGCAAGGAATTTCTCGTCCTAATTTTTGGGTTTCCACCTAAATCTTCTAGTAATGGAATCAAGATTGTTGTAGATTTTGTTGGGAACACTAAATGTGGACATGGTGTAGTTGGGTAAGGCTTGAGCAACCGAGTTTATGAGAATCGTCCTTCCAGCCTAGGACAAGCACTTACTTCTCCAACCTACAAGTTTGGCTTTTAGCTTTGTTTGGAGGTAGGCAAAGTCCTTTGACGGGGCTCTAGATAGCAAGAGAGGTGCTCCTAAGTATTTAGCATCTTTCTTGAGGGACTTGATGTGGAGAATATTTTTTACAGCCCTTTAGGAGGATCTCTGCGTGTGTTTGGAGAAAAGAATTTTGAACTTACTTTTGTTGACAATCTACCCAGACCAGAGACCGTATTTATCCAGGACCCAAGAAATAGCTGTTGCATCTTCTTTGGTGGCTTTCGAGAATAGAATGATGTCATCAGCATACATCACATGAGTGATTGTTGGTCGGCTTATAATAGTCTTGATGCTACTGATATTTTTTTGCCTAAGCTTCTAGTCTAGTAGTCTTGAGAGAATTTCTTGACCTAGAATGATTAAATAGGAGGAGAATAGGTCACCTTGTCTTAGGCTTTACTAGGTTTGAAACTCTCGAATTTCCCACCATAGACCAAGATTTCAAAAGTAACCAAAGAGATGCAAGAGAGGATCCAGTTAGAGATAACCTTATTGAACCCCAAATGTAGGAGCATAGCATAGATAAACTTCCAGCTAACCCTGTCGTAAGCTTTTTGGAGATCTAGCTTGATTGCCATCAACCTTGGTTTGGCTTTGTTGGTCTTGAAGCTGTGAAAAGTCTCTTGGACAATGACTTGATTCTTTGCAATCCATCTGTTGGGTATGAACACTGCTTGCACAAGGGAAATGATTTTGTAGAGATGTGGTCTAAGCTTTACACAAGAAGTTTTGAGATGAATTTATACACAACGTTGCAAAGGCTTATAAGCCTGAAATGATGAGTAATGGAGGGATTAGCAATTTAGGAATGAGAACAATGAGAGAAGAATTTACCCCCTTGGGCATAGTCCCAATGGTGAAGAAAATGTGACTGCTTTGATGACATCAATTCTTATGGTTCGCCAGAGCTACTTGTAAAATGTTATAGGGTAACCGTTAGGTCCGGGAACTTTGAGATTTGGCATGTTGAACAGAGTAGACTTGATTTCATTTGGGATGGGGATCCTATAAAGCTTAGAGTTTTCATCCTCGTTTTTGCACGGGAGAGCCAAGTGCTCAAGATGGGGAGGGAAGTTGACTTCTTCTTGCTTGAACAAGGTCTTGTAGCTGTCCAAGAATAAATTTCTTATGGAATTGGTTTCTGTGATCCAATAGCCATTATCGTCGTGTATAGTGTCGATATTATTTGTTTTTGCGTCTGATGATCATGGAAAGGTAGAAGAACTTGGTATTTCTATCTCCGAGCTTGAGCCAAAGTTCTTTAGATTTTTGACACCACAAATTTCGCTTCTTAACAGCCATTCCAAGAGTTCAGATTGAAGTGCTGCCTCAAGAACTCCATTATTCTTTGTTGGTGGTTCTTCTTAGATTACCCTGATAGCTTGGAACAGAGTGTTAATTTTATCATGACAATTGTTGAATACTTCTCTGTTTCACTTTCGAAAGGCGTCTCTGGTTGAGGCTTGCTTCTTGTAAAGTTTGATGAACTCTGATCCTTTTACATGCTCTTTCCACGCGATTTCGATGATAGAGTAGCATCGTTCATCTGTAAGCCAAGTTGCTTCGAATCTGAAAGGGCAATGAGCAAAACTAGTTTGTGGATTGGAGTCGAGAAGTTTTCGTGTGTGATTGGAGCTGATTGCTCCTAGATAGGTGATTGAAGCTCTCGGGTATCCAACCTCCATGATATATTTGCTATGCCTTTGTCCAGCTTTCTTTTGATTAAAGCTTTTCCCTATCTGCCTTTAGCCCAAGTGTATTTACTTCCAGTGTACCCTAGGTCAATGGCTCCGAATTTGAACATCAACTCATTGAGATAATTGTTGGTTGATAAGCATCCTTTCCTCCCCCCTAAAATTTCATCCTTGTTGAGAAAAAAATTAAAATTGCCTATACACATCCAGGGTCCTTAATGGGACTCAAGAAGAGCCATGAGATTTTCCCAAGCCTTTTCTTTTTGGAGAAATAAAGAGGTCTGTAGAACCCAACCATGAGCCATTCACAAACAGAATCTGAGACCAAGACTGCAATGAGGCTTTTATTAAATTCCACTTCACTGATCGAGATACTATCTTTCCACAAAACATAAAGTCCACCTGCTTTTCCACTTGCTTCAACAACTAACACGTTATCAAATCTAATAGAGCTTTTAACAAAATCAATCCTACAGGCTAGAGCCTTAGTTTCAAGCAAGAAAATTAAATCAGGTCTAGCCCTTTCTATTTGACCCTTTAAGGCTCGAACTGTCGAGGCGTTGCATATGCCTTGGCAGTTCCAATCGAGAAGCTTCATGGATGGTGGGGGCATGATGAGGCCCGCCATCTTGGCCATAGAATTAGAAGAGTATTGATGATTAGAATTGGGTGTGCTGTGGGAAGAGTAACCATGGGAAAAAAAACTTACGAGTATAATTTTTACCTTTCATTCAGTATGAAGAGTTCCAACCTCGACTTTGGAATGAGCGTGGCTGTCTCAGGATCAAAGTAGACTGGTTCTAGACTACTTACTGCCTTTTTGAGTCACTTGGAATAAACTTCAAACTCCTTGTCCATTCCTTTCTCTTTAAGGGGTTGGATGAGGGTGGTGGCGAGGATGATTGAGTAGGTTGATGCTCCTGTGACTCTAGGACTGAGCAAGTGTTTGGGGTTAGTTGTGATTCAGTGGTCTGAGGTGAGGAGATGGGGGGCGATGTAAAACTTAGGTTTTCTATGAAGTGATTTGGTGTATAGGCTTGAGATGTTTTAGTAGTGTGGCCTAGGCTCAACATGTATCGGTTTGAGAAGTTGGGTTTTGCGTTGGGCTTGGGTTTTAGGCCCACTTGGACGGGTGTTAGATGAATGAAATTACTCAGGCCCAAGTTCTGAGTGCTTCTTGAAGGGCCGTCGTGTACGTCTGTCTCGATGGGCCTTGACTGTGGGATGCCCTCATGTCAATTTAGTTGCATTGAACATTCATCACACGCCTATATCACCCCACCAAAAAAAAAAAAAAAAAAAATTCGCACTCCAGCCAGTGAAGTCTTCCAGACTCCACGTTGACTTCCGAACCAATCACAAGAATTCACACGCCAAGCCCCTTTGCACGAAGCCAATTTCGATAATTTCAAATTCCATTAATCCAAGGGTCAAGAATAAATCTAATCACCAAAACTATAAACAATCAAACGGCCAGAACGCCTCCTCCTCCTTTTCTTATATTCCACACCCTCGTTTTCATCGTATTTTTAAACCCTTTTTAGCCTTTTTCTTCTTTCACACATCGTCAAATACACACTCACAGATTCCCAAAACCCAGCCTTCCCCAAAACCCTAAATTTTTATTTCTCTCTAATGGCTCCGAAACGCCCATCTCATCTGGACGATCCACCAGCTGCTTCGTCTTCTGAAGAAGAAGAAGAAGAAACTTCCTCTGAAGACGAAGAAGATGAAGAAGAAGAAGAAGGAGAAAGTTCATCTGAAGAAGAAGAACACAAAGCTGAAGCAGCTAAAATTGATTCGTTACCATCCACTCCAGTGAAACCCCAACCCAAAAAACCTGACCCTCCTGCTCCAATCTCAAATTCCAAGCCCCAAACCCATTCTTCTTCGTCCGGGTCGGAATCCGAGTCGGAAACCGAATCCGGATCCACACCCGACCCGAATGTGAAGCCCTTAGCCTCCAAACCCATGGAGCCCGACCCGACTCCGGTGAAGGCCACGAAACCCAGATCCAAGCCTTCCTCCGCGAGATCCTCCGCCACCACCAAGAAGCGTCCGAACGGCGAGGCCGAAGCCACGCCGTCGAAGCGGGTCAAGAAGAAGGACCCGGAACCGAAATCCCAAGACGTCGTCGTTTCGCCCTCGGAGGACTCGAAGAAAGGCGGCGGAGGCGGCGACGAGAAGAAGCTATTCCAGAGGCTGTGGAGCGACGAGAACGAAATCGAACTGCTTAAAGGGATGTTGGACTACACCGCCTTGCGCGGCGCGGATCCCGCCGCAGATGCCGCCGCGTTTTTCGAGTTCGTTAAGAAGAGCCTCCACGTGGAGGTCACGAAGGCCCAGCTGGTGGACAAGATGAAGAGGTTAAGGAAGAAGTACAACAACAATGCCGGACGAGGAAAGAAAGGCAAAGACCCGACCTTTTCGAAACCCCACGAGCAAAAGACTTACGAGTTGTCGAAGAAGATTTGGGGCTCCGTTGAAGCTGCTACTGAGACTGAGAAAGCTAAGGACATCAACAATGGGAAAGCTCAAGCTAAGGACAACAAAAATGGGAAAGCTAAGGCTAAGGACAACAACAACAACAGCAACAACAATAATAAGAATCAGAAAGGTAACAGTTTGATTAGGAGTTTGAAGGAGGAATTGATGGAGTCGTCTCCGGTTTTGTGCAAGTATGGTGAGAAGATGGAGATTGATGGGGATTCGGGTTCGGGGAGCTGTTTGAATGGGATGTTAAGGTTTGATAAGAATGTGTGGTTGGACGAGAGGGTCATAAAGCGTGGGCTCAAATTGATTGATGAAGAGAAGAAGGTGGAATTGGAGGAGAGGTGGAAGGAGGTGGAGTTGGCTGAATTGGAAGTGTTTGTGAAGCGGACCGAGTTGATTAAGGACCAGGCCAGGTTGATACTCGAGGCATACAAGGACCACTGAGGTAAAGTTGTGGTTCTTTATGGGGATAATCATTGATTTTGAAAGTTTGTAATATTTTGATTCTAGTCTCTTGCACTTTTTCACTTTTCATGTTAATAATGTTGTTTGCTTAAATGGTACTTAGCTATAGAGAAATGGGATAGTTGGTCCTATAATTACTGCTGTTGGGTTATGCCCATACTTGTAAGCTTGATAAGGCGGCTCCTCTTCTTGTAGTTTGACATGATGTTGCTCAATTCTCCAAAATTGTGGGTGTGGTTTCCTTTCGTTCTATGTTGGTAAGTATCATAAATTGTTCATTTCGTGTGCCATGAAGCACTTTGTAGTGTCAATGATGTTTGTTTGCGTTGTGTATGAGTTGTGTATCATCTTGCATGCTGGTTAGCAGGCTTGGGAAATTGCAAATCAACTAGTTCTGGGTTTGTTAGTTGGCCACTTCACGTATGTTGTGTATATAAAAGATCATGCTTTCATTTCTACCTAGGAATTTTAGACGTGTGACCCTGCAGTGTGACACCAAATGAGAAGAAATAAAGACCTTAGTTTAATCGATTATGTCCTAGGTTATGTGGTTTTAGAATTTTGTTTTATAAGTGGTGGCATGATGGATGGATGTTAGCTAATGAGCTCTAGCTGATGTAGGCATGAAAGATTAATTTAATTTCATGCTACTTCGCAAATTTTTCTGTCCAGATTTATTTAATAATGCCATTTTTGTAATTGGCATTTAGCTCTTGAGAAGTGGGATAGTTGATCCGATAAAGGCTTTTGTTGGGTTATTGCTCATACTTGTTAGCTCGAGGTCTTGACAAATTTTTTTCTTGTTCGTGGCAGTGTGATAAGGTGGCTCCTCTTCTATTAGCTAGTTTGACATCATGTTGTTCAATTTTCATGAATTATGTTTTTTTAGTGAGTTTTCTGTGTTCTGGTGTAGGTTGATACTTGTTAGCTTGAGATCTTGACAGTGACAATTTTTATTCTTGTTTGTGGCAATTTGATATGGTGGCTCCTCTTCTTGTAGCCAGTCTGACATGATGTTCAGTTTTCATGAATTGTGGGCATGGTTAAATGTTGTGTCTTTGTTAGTGAGTTTTGTGTTATGGTGTAGGTTGATAGTTGATATCAAGCCTTTTCTCATTTTGTCTCATTCATAGATAGTGTCAGTGATCTTTGGATTGTGTGAGTGGTTTAAATAGAATGTGGCTGATGGAGTTCATTTCTGTTTAGATGGAAGTTAGACCACATGTTCTAATTAGTCTTATCTATATTATTATTTCTTTGTTTATCATTTATTTTTGAGGAATTGCAAACCAACTAGTTATGGTTACTAATGAAGAGAAATGAAAGGTCAACAGAATTTTTGGATATTTATTTAACAAGTTAATGCCAACTTTATTTTTAGGGCTAAACTGTAATATCTGTAACCCTTGCGAATTAAGGGTATTTTTGTAGTTTAATTAAGTCTTGAATTTTCGTGGAGATCCTTAATATCCTAGGTTTTTGATTTTCTGTGTGTCCAAGTTAGTCTTTTATTAGTTATTACTTTATTAGGTTTTTAGTTTATTGGTCAAATGAGAAGCCCTAATGATGCTGCTAGTACAACAAAGAGTCATTGTGTATAATTGTGCTCCTGTTCTTAAACAATAGGAGGCTGCACATTGGCCTTATTGTTCTTCCCTCCATTTCTCTCGCTTTTCCTTCTTTTTTATGAGCTGTCATTGTTAGCCTGTATTGTTCGAGTGCACTGTCCACTGATTGTGGAGAAATTTGATTTCCAAATCTTCTTACCTTTTTTCTTCCGTACAAAACCTCCTCATTCTTGAACCCTAATCCTTATGTTATAAAGTTTTAAACCCTAAATCCACAATTTCTCTTAAACCTTAACAGGCCACAAATACATGTAGACAAATTCTGTAATTTTTCCTACATAACTAGCTCAATTAGTGCATCCAGGAACAAGGTGGTGTGTGAGATCTTGAGTACAGAAGTCAAGGCAGACCAGTTGTGTGCGTACTAGTACAATTAAAAAAAAAAAAAGGATGTTTACTAATATGGTGCATGGTTTCCTTGGCATTGCTTTAGCAGGGGAATCCAAATCTATTGGTTTTTTATGCTTTTATAGGGGAATTTTAATCTATCAGTTTTTGATAATAATGTTCAATTAATTTTGAGGTTTGTAGTATTTATCTTCTTGTGCATTTCTTCAATGAGTGTCTATTTCATATATTGCGCATGATTTATGAACATCTAATTAGTTGTTGATTATAATCCATTGATTTGGTATACTATGATTTGCAGCTCATTTATCACTGTTTTTTTGGGGCTCTGTGTGGTATTTCTTACTGTATTAACAATTTATGCTCACATTTTGAATTTAATTTGTAATAAATCTGCTTAAATCTTGAGATTGGACCCTTTTTCATGGATCCAGACTTCAATTGTGAGTAAAATCAGTTCTTTCTTTGTTAAGGAAGCATTTGCTGGTATCTTTCTATTGGTACTTTCTTTGTAGCAAAGCCTTTTATTTTACTTTAATTGAGAGAAAGATCTGTGTTACCTTACTGACTTAGGAACAGTAATGTAATATTTTGACCCAATTTTATTGTTGGATGATAACCTGTACATGCCTATCCTGAGGAGTCATGGCCGACAACTTAATTGAATGGATCTGTTTACTGGCAGAAGCAAAACAGTTCAAACATTATAAAATTGTTTATAAATGGTCAACTTCTTATAAATTGTTCATAAAAGAAATTCATAAAACGGTTCCTTATTTTTTATTTTTCCAATTTTCTTGTGTGAATAATATTGTTACGAGGTGGCAAAAATAAGAGCATGAAACGAATTTAACCTCTGTGACTTTGTATCCACAGCCACGCACCTGGGAAACATTTCACAAGTTCCTTATGTTTGGCTATGATTCATCGCTTATTCGCTTAGAACACATAAAATATTTTAGAAGAATAATTGTCTAATAATGTGTCAAATTATTATTATTATTATTATTATTTTGGTTAAAAGGAGATAATATATAAAGCAAACTAAATGGCCACGGAGACCAAAGTAGCGGATACAAGCCTACAATAATACAAACCATTCTTATTGAAGCAAGTAAGGAATCAAATTCTATTTTTTGTTTTTTTGGTGGGGGGTGGGGTGTGGTGTTGGGGAGGGGGCATCTCCTCTTTGCCAAAAGGCCAGCACATTTGTTCGCTTCCCTAAATCACCTTGGCCTGAGGAAGCCTGGCTAGAAGAGTCCTGCAGTCATACAAAAGAGGGGAATAAGCTCTGTTAGGATTAGTATCACAGTTGATCAGATCCACAATCACCTTGGCATCGAGTTTGACATCTAAATGCTGACAACCAAGTTGAATAGCTAAACTGAGCCCTGACATGTTACCAAAGGTTGTTAATTTTCTGTGGTTATGCCTCCATAACAGCACCTCTTTGAGAGATGTGCTAGCCTCAAGGGGCATCAACTGTGATAGAATTTGCCTTTTATGTAAATGTTGATATGAGACCATTCTTCGCCTGCTCAGAGATTGTGATCTGGCCCGTGACTTTTGGAGGAAATTGGAGGTTCCCCCACCTCTCATCAGTTCTTTTGCTAGAAAATTAGAGAGTTGGCTGAAGACCAACTGCTTGAGCAGTGTTGATCATAAATCTTCCTCCCCTTGGAGCATTCTTTTTCCTTTTGCCGTTTGGTCCCTTTGGAAGAATAGAAACAAGGTGGTGTTTGAGAACATCATTCCCAACCCCAACCTCCATAAAGTTTGTATTAGAGAAGCTATAGATTATTTCTCCTGTGTGGGCAAATCCAAGCAGCTATCCCCAAAAGTTGTTGTCCCGATGAAATGGACCAAACTATTGGTGGGGTGGCTCAAGTTTAATACTGAAGGTGCTTACCTTGAAAATCCAAGGAAGGTTGGGGGCAGAGGTATCATTAGAGACAGCCATGGAAATTAGGTGAAAAGATTCTCGAGTTCGATTGGTTATACCACCAAAATTATATCAAATTATTATTATATATTAGGATGCCAACGCAGTGGTATTACTAGGTGCAATAGGAGAGTCAAAACCTTCAACCAATAAGTAATTCTAAAATTTTATTATTTTTGTTGTTCACATGGTATATTGGTAGTAGTTTTAGCATTTTGCTCTCAATTAATTTCAGAATAAAATTGAGTTGTTTTTTGTTTTTGTAAATTATTAATTGTTGAATTGTGTCTTTCAAGTTTATTTATATGTTTATGTATATGTATATGTTTATTTACCCTTTAGAGTCAAATCTTTACTCTATTACTGATTGGAATTTGATACCTTCGTTGATAGAAGCAATGAAATACGTGTTGTTTATTTCTTCCTAATGTGTTTTGAAAAAAAGAAAACAATGCCTCATATTTCTTAGCCCTATAAATGAATAATAAAAAAAATGTGACTCATTAGAAATTGGATGCAGGCTATAAAAACAGAGTAAGAAGGTACAAAAATTAATCCTAAGCTTAGGATAAATTAAATAAAATTCTAGAAGCTGTGGACACCTATATTTGAAAAAAAAACTTGTGTATATCAATAAAGAACTATGTCAATTTGTTACAAGAATATTTGATTTTGAATATCATATCCATATAATTGATTGCATCAACCCTTTAATTTACTCTAAGCAATCAATTCTTTAATTTTTGTCTTCAATTTGGGGAAAGTAAATCATACTATCCAACAAGTATGTATGTATGTAACAATTTTGAGGCATGTATAATTACAAATCACCTTTTAGTTATTTGTTTTCTCTTTATATTTTAATGTTTTATGTAATTAGTTATACACAGGAGCATGCATTGCAAATAATATTGCAATTGCTCTGCGCACTGTTGCATTTTATAATTACAACTGAGATTTACCCTTTTAATTACCTCGGTATTGTGACCTTGACCATAATTAAAGAACTTTTTTTGTTAAGTTTTTATTATGTGTGGTTGCCCATCGACAAGAGCCAACTTTAAAGTAGAGCCAATAGTTAACTCAGACTAAAGTAATTTTTTATTGTCAATAAAAAAAATGTGAATGAAAGTTTAGATAAAGATTGCAATATAAAAAAAAAATGATATTCTACAACAAAAAATAATTTATCTATAAACATATCATATTTTAGATATATATATATACATGTATTATTTATTATATATTTTTGAAATTCATCAACATATACAGATTTTTTTTCGTAGATTTATAATTTTTCTTAAGTTAACATGTACGAACATGTATTAGTTGTTATGTAACTATTTAAATTTGAAAATAAATATACACATTATACGTTTACATTCATCAATTTAAACTATTAAATCAATCATAAAACTATACAATGATAAAAAAAAATTAAAAAAAAAAAAGATTTTTAATTGACAAAAAAATGTTATTACTTGTAGGGACTCAATTTGGATTGACCCTGAGTGACGGGTTTTCAACCCAATAAGCCCAAACAATAAATTTATAGAGTATGGGTCCAAGAACTAGTACTGTTTTTCAGGAAAGGTTCTACTTATCAAATAATAAGGGATACTATCGATTCGCTCTTTGAGGAAAACTGTCCTCGGCTCTCTTTCAGTTGGTATCTCTCTCTTTCTTTTTTCTTCCTCTTTCTTTCTTTTTTTCTTTCTCCAAAAGTCCCTTTCCTGTTTTCTTCGTTTCTATGTTATATACTCCGTTTTCCCCTTGTTTCCATCGTACACGTGTAGTTCTTATCCTGGGAGCTCATTTCTGTCCCATCCAGTACCTACCGGAACTTTCAGCTTAGTGGTCATAAAGCTGCTTAGTTACTATTCAGGTATCACCTCCACATTAATGCGGCCAGAGTGTTAGTTGGAAAGCATTTAATGAGGAGGTGATAGACTTTAGAAGATATTTTCTACCTTCTCCGACGCCTCTTTAAGCTATATCCAATTTCCAGTTCAGATACAACCTGGCGGAATCTTTCCGCCAGCATGAAGGTTACCTTCACCTCGGATTTTGGTGTCCT
Source organism: Quercus cerris (assembly GCA_963669245.1). Taxonomy (NCBI): domain Eukaryota; kingdom Viridiplantae; phylum Streptophyta; class Magnoliopsida; order Fagales; family Fagaceae; genus Quercus; species Quercus cerris. The sequence goes on from OY770008.1 coordinate 77,926,914, forward strand.
CGGACGTGTGTTATACCGCTGTATATAATACCTATTTATTTCTTTCATATCACCCATTTGACGTGAATAAAACTTTTTTAGGCTGTCTTCGGACAACTACGTGTTCTCGGATCGGGCCTTTGGGCCCCGAGCCCACTTCTGAGGACTACTATACCTTTTTAGTTAACAGGCCCCACAATAGCCCCTCAAAATCTCGTTTTTTGCCATCTCGGAAAAAAGGAGATTTTGATATTCAACCCTCATTTATTTCGTAGGTTTCCCCCGCTTTCAGAATGTCTTTTTGTTTGCCCAAGGCACGCTCCTGACGCTTCGGCGTCATGGGCACGCCATTATTAAATGGTAACTGCTCTGTTGTCCCACACGTTCAACGACCTGATGCAAATCTAACGGTGGGGGATCCTTTGCATTTATGGGCGGGGCTTTTCCCGCTCCTTTTTTCTGTGCTCTTGTAAAGTGCCTTTCAAATCAAATCTTTCTTCAATTACAAATTACTCTCTCTCAGCACGTATTCATTGAATCTGTCTTTCTCTCATTACTCTACACTCTCATAAATACCAAGAGTCCGTCCGAGGAGCTTATTTTCCACACCTGTAAGTTTCCTTAACCCTCCCTATTTTTTCATCTTCTGTATCAATTTTTTTTTCTGTTGTTAGAAAATGGGTAGATTTAAGTATCTAGTCGATTCCGAGGAGCAAATGGAATCATTTAGGGCTACGTACAGGATTCCCTTAACAGTGGGTATGAGATACGCTTCCTCCCAAGCCTGGTCGCACGATAGAAAAACGGGGAGGTAGTCATTCCCATGGTAGCTTTTGTCGAAGGAGGGATGACTATCCCAATGGGTAATTTGACGAGAAACTACCTTAGGTTTTTCACGTTATCTCCCACGCAGTGCGCCTCGAATATGTTTAGGGTGCTTGGGAGTATAGAGGTTTTAAACGCCTTATACAACTTAGGTTTAACACACCACGATGTGAATTGGGTATACAACCTCAATCATTTGAGGGATCAGGGGTATTACCTTAAGTCTAGGTACCTTGCGGTAAGACTAATTCAGTGCCTCCCTACCTCAAACAAGGGTTTTAAAGACGACTTCCTTATTTTTTCCAGGGAGTGGCACGATGGTTCGCCTTGCCCAACTGAAGAGGGACAACCAGGTGGGGTTCCCAGGATATACGTCCCTGATAAGTCAGATTAATTTTTTAACTTAAAAAATTCTTCCTTTTTTTTTTTTTTTTTTTTTTTTTTTTTTTTTAAATTTTGGCGCAGTTTTCATTTCTAATGGAATTTTCTTTTTATGTTTTAATTACTCTGCAGACAAACGCGCAACTAGGCGTCGTCTCAGGTTGATCAACAGGGAAAGCCTAGATAGAATTCTGCGGTCCGAGGTATTCGTGAATCCCTTCGACGGCCAATTACGAGCCGCACACCTAATACTCAAGTATAAGCCTGTGTCCACAGCCTTTCAGGCTCCCAAGTGCTTGATAAAGGCAAAGGATCCTCGGCTCCACCGTATCAGTGTAATCTTTGAGGGATTCATCGTTCCTGAGGGCGAACTTATTCCTGAAGGTGAGCCCTTTACTAAACCTTTGTCGGAGGCTAATCTTTCTACAGGAGTTTCGTCATCACGCTCCACTCCCCAAAAAGTGGGAGAAGAAGACAAAGAAAAAGAAACCGCAAAAGAAGAAGAAGGAGAAGAAGAAGAAGAAGAAGAAGAAGAAGAAGAAGGAGAAGAAGAAGAGAAAATCCCCGGAGGACTTGTGGAGTTGCCCGATTCTGCTGACGAATTTGAAGTTTTTGATCACCCCCAGTCTCCTGAAGCGACTTCTAAGAAGATGGTCATCCAAAGGATAAGTCAGAGGAGCTTGAAAGAAGTAATTGAGGGTCAGCCTGGCAGGGTGGTGGAAAAGCAAGTTCAGGTCCAACCTCCGTCTCTTCCCCCTCCACCTCCCCAGTCATCCCAACCGATGATGAATGAACCCAGTGAACCGAAGAGGAGAAGAGAGCCGAAGGGCAAAGAAGTGATGGGCGCTGGGCAGACTCCTACTACTAGCGAGGGTGAGGACCAAAGAGCTGCTAAGCAGCAGAAAACAAGTCATGGAACACAGCGAGAGGTGGATAAAACAACCACTCGGTCCTCGGATCCCGAGGTCTGGCTCCCAACCCCTACGCTCGACAAAAGGCCTATAAAAGAGGATGCTTCAATTAGGGACTTCAGTGGCGGGCTTGGGTGCCGAGTTGCCTCAGCATTAGAAGAAACACTTCTTCTTCCTAGGGACATGGATGAGCTGAGAGCGATTAAGAAGGACGAGGTCTTTCAAAATACCAAGAGATACTTGGGCATGGTATGACATTACAATCGTTACATTATTCTTTTTATTTGACTGTTATTGTATGTATAGATATATTTCTTATTGTTGCATATTTTTAACTCCCTTTTTCTTTAGGCCGTACAAGCCACCTTCAGACTGGAGGAGATAGCCAAATCCTACTACGATCAAATTGACGATGAGAAGAAGAAAAGGATATCAGCTGTACGCACTCTGAATGCTTCCGAGCAAAACATTGCGCAGCTAAAGAAGAAGCTAGCAGCCGAAGAGGAGGCTCGGAAAAGTGCTGATTCGGCCCTAAAGGGGTTCCAAAAACAAGCCGAGGATCAGGGGCGGCTTCTACGTGACGCCAACGCCCAGTTGGCAACCTCTAAGGAACAGGTGCTGACCCTGCAAAAACAACTGGAGGAAGTCCAGAAGCTCAGAGATCAGGCTGAAAAAGCCAAAGCCGAGGCTGAGAGAGGAAAAGATGCCGCTGAGCAGCAGGGTTACAATATGGGAGTGGCTGACACAGAGGATAATTTCCGAGCTCAGGTTCCCGTCGTGTGCCGGGAATACTGTGCCCGGACTTGGCAGGAAGCCCTCGACCGAGCTAGAGTTGAATCTTATTCAGAGTTAAGGAAACCTGAAAACATTTACTTCCCCCCAGCTATTCGGGCCTCCACTCCCTCTACCCCAATAGGGGAGGTATCTATCATTGTTGCTGAGCCTCCTGAGAAAGTTCAGACTCAGGCTTTTCCCACACTCAGCCAACAGGAACCATTATTAGCGCCTGGCAAAGAAAAGGATCTATCTTCGGCCAAAGAAATAGCAGGGCTCAAAGACGGAGCAGCCTCCCATACTTTTGAACAGGCCTTAGCCTCGACTACCCGGCCTGTTGAAGATGCTCCTACGGCGCAGGAAAAAGATGCTCCCCAAGAGGTAGCTGGCAAAGCCCCTTCCAAGCTCCAAATAAAGTTGACCAAATAGTTGCTTGTAGTTAACTTTCTTGTTCTTGTAGTATCCCTTGTATCTTTTTTCTTTTTGGCAAGTTATAAGAGACATCCGAAGTTTTCATCTATTATCTATATAATTTTATGCATGGTTACTCTTTATTACTTTCGTTTGTTTATCCACTGGTGTTATGGTCTCGGGTCGTAAGAAGGATAAAAGTTGACACGATAGGGAAGAATCATAACTTTATACTCAGAGTCATAATAGTGACCTTTGCGACTTTATAAAGGCTCTTTGTAACATTCATTAGAAGATTATACTTACCTAGGATAGTACTTTTACGGTTCATCCAGAGGGGTACTAATCCCCTTGAAATGCTTTAAGTGATGCTCATAGCATATACTTCGATATGAATCTTTAGTCACACGAACCTCTTTTAGAAAGCCTTGATTACAAGCAAGCTTAATATCTAAACAATTTGTTATAGCTTAGTTTCGGTTTAATACTTACATTCGTAGCATGATGATTTCCACTAAGTTGTGGTCCGAAGACCCAACATGACTTAGTTTCTGTTTAATACTTCCATTCATAGTGTACTTAATTTCCACTAAGCTGCGGTCCGAGAACCTGACATGACTTAGTTTCTGTTTAATACTTCCATTCATAGTGTACTTAATTTCCACTAAGCTGTAGTCCGAGGACCTGACATGACTTAGTTTTTGTTTAATACTTCCATTCATAGTGTACTTAATTTCCACTAAGCTGTGGTCCGAGGACCTGACATGACTTAGTTTCTGTTTAATACTTCCATTCATAGTGTACTTAATTTCCACTAAGCTGTGGTCCGAGGACCTGACATGACTTAGTTTTTGTTTAATACTTCCATTCATAGTGTATACTTCCATTCATAGTGTACTTAATTTCCACTAAGCTGTGGTCCGAGGACCTGACATGACTTAGTTTCTGTTTAATACTTCCATTCATAGTGTACTTAATTTCCACTAAGCTGTGGTCCGAGGACCTGACATGACTTAGTTTCTGTTTAATACTTCCATTCATTCTATAAACACATATTGCAGAAGCAGGATAAATTAAAGGGAAAGTAAAACATAACTTGTTAATAATAATACCTTCTCAAGTTGCTTACATTCCAGGGATGGAGTATGGTTTTTTCATCTAAATCTTCTAAGTAGTAAGCCCCTATCCCCGCAACAGATGTAATACGATATGGCCCCTCCCAATTGGGCCCCAACTTTCCCCAGGCTGGGTTTTTGGTATTTCCCAAGACCTTCCTTAACACTAAGTCACCCGGAGATAACGGCCTTAGTCTGACATTTGCATCATAACCCTGCTTCAGCTTGTGCTGGTAGTATGCTAGCTGAACCATAACTTTTTCTCGTCGCTCATCTATTAAGTCTAGACTTTTTCTTAGCAGCTCATCGTTCCCGTCCGGGGTGAAATTACTGGTTTTTAATGTCGGAAAACCAGTTTCGATAGGTATCACCGCCTCAGCCCCATACGTCATCGAGAATGGGGTCTCCCCTGTTGATCGTCGGGGCGTCGTCCTATACGACCAGAGAACATGCGGGAGTTCTTCTACCCATTTTCCCTTTGCCTCATCCAACCTTTTCTTAAGTCCACCCACTATGACTTTGTTGACGGCCTCAGCTTGTCCATTTCCCTGTGGATAGGCTGGGGTAGAATACCTATTTTTTATCCCCAAGTCAGCACAGTATCTTTTGAAAGCTTTGCTATCAAATTGCAGACCGTTGTCCGAGATAAGAGCTTGAGGGACCCCAAATCGGGTAATGATATTCCTTAACAGGAATCTCTTGACGTCAACATCCTTGATGTTAGCCAAAGGCTCAGCTTCAACCCACTTCGTGAAATAATCCGTTCCAACCAGCAGGTACTTCTTATTTCCTACTGCTCTAGGGAAAGGGCCAACAATATCCAAGCCCCACTGAGCAAAAGGCCAAGGACTAGAAAGAGGATTAAGGACTCCTCCAGGCTGATGAATATTCGGTGTGAACCTTTGGCATTGATCGCATTTCCTCACGTATTCTTGCGCTTCCTTCTGCATGCCTGGCCACCAGTAACCTTGGGTGATCGCCCTATGAGATAAAGACCTCCCTCCAGTATGACTGCCACAAATTCCTTCATGTAGCTCTTCTAGCAGACCCTCTGACGCTTCAGGGCATACACAGAGCAGATAAGGCCCAGAGTAAGAGCGTTTATACAACTTCTTATCCTCGGACAGCCAAAATCGGGGGGCTTTTCTTCGTATCTTTTCTGCTTCTGACCTGTCCTCAGGCAGTGTATCCTTCTCGAGGAATAGTATTATAGGATCCATCCAGTTACGCGCCGAATTGACCTGATTGACTTGCAGCGTTTCTGTTGTTCCTCGGGTAGGTGTGCCCAAGTCCTCGATCATGATCATCCGAGGTAAATGTTGAGCCGAGGAAGTGGCCAGAGTAGCCAGAGAATCCGCATGGGCATTTCCACTCCTAGAGACATGGGTTACTTTAAAAAATTCAAACTTAGCTTGTATACGCCTAACCTGGCTCAAGTATTCTTGCATTCTTGTATCTCGAGCTTCTAGCTCCCCTTTTACCTGGCCCACCACAAGCCCCGAGTCCGAGAAGATCTCCACAGCCTTTCCACCCAGTTTATCGACCATTGCCATTCCTGCTAGTAAGGCTTCGTACTCCGCTTCATTATTAGTAGCTGAGAATCCCAGCCTAAGAGATTTTTCGATGATGACTTCCTCGGGAGATATCAATACAAGTCCTATTCCAGACCCCCGCTGATTTGCTGCCCCATCCACATACACTGTCCAGAGTAAAACAGGTTGAGCGGAAATGAGGCCAACCGATTTTTCATCCATGCCGCCTGGGCCTGTCTCTGTCTCTTCAGGACTTTCAGTAAACTCGGCCACTAGATCGGCGAGCACCTGACCCTTCACGGAAGTGCGGGGCATATACTTGACATCAAAAGCTCCTAAAATTGTGCCCCACTTGGCAACCCTACCAGTATAGTCTGCACTTCGAAGTACTGCTTTGATCGGATATTGGGTCAGAACAACCACTGTGTGCGCCTGAAAATAATGAGGAAGTTTTCTGGTGGCGTGCACTACTGCTAAAATGGCCTTTTCTAATGGCAGGTAACGTACCTCAGCCTCGTGAAGAGATTTACTCACATAATAGACCGGCCGTTGTACTCCGTTGTCCACTCGTATCAGAACAAAACTAATCGCATAAGTGGTGATCGCCAGGTAGGAAAAAAGAACTTCGTCCACCTCGGGGCTAGACATGATGGGTGGCCGAGATAGATACTCCTTCAGCTGCTGAAATGCTAAGTCACACTCCTCGGTCCATTCATATCCTTTCCACTTGTGGAGCAGTAAGAAAAAAGGCCTGCACCTATCCGCCGATCTGGATATGAATCTGTTCAAGGCAGCGGTCATCCCGGTCAGTCTCTGGACCTCCTTGGGATTCCGAGGTGGTTGCAAGCTAGCAATGGCTCTAATCTGGTCGGGGTTGACTTCAATTCCCCTATGAGTTACCATGTAACCCAGGAATTTACCTGAACTTACCCCAAATGAGCATTTAGATGCGTTCAGTCGCAATTTATGCCTCCTTAATATCTCAAAAGTGTGGTTAAGGTCCGCCACGTGCTCAGCCACTACCTTACTCTTTACGACCATGTCATCAATATAGATCTCAATGTTTCTACCCAACTGCTGCTCAAACATTTTCGTCATCATTCTCTGGTAGGTAGACCCTGCGTTCTTCAAACCAAAGGGCATTACCTTATAATGGTAATTTCCAGTGGGAGTGAGAAAAGCAGTCTTCTCCTGGTCGTCTAACGCGAGTGGGATCTGGTGATAGCCTTGAAAGGCGTCCAAAAAACTCATCCGAGGATGACCCACTGTAGCATCCACCAACTGATCTATACGGGGCATGGGAAAAGGATCTTTCGGGCACGCTCTGTTAAGATCCGTAAAATCAACACACACACGCCACTTTCCACTTTTCTTCTTCACTACGACTGTATTGGCTAGCCACTGAGGATAAAATACCTCCTTGATTGCCCCAGCCTGCTTCAACTTGGTCACCTCATCCTTAATAGCCTCGACATGTACCTTAGATGGACGCCGAGGTGGTTGCTTCTTTGGAATACACGAGGGGTTGACGTTAAGATGATGACAGATGAACTCCGGATCCACCCCTAGGGCCTCATAGGCACTCCATGCAAACACATCAACGTTCTTTCTAAGAACCTCGATCTACTGCTCTTTCTCTAACAGGGGCAACTGAGCCCCAACCTGAAAATACTTCTCTGGATCATCACTAACGTTCACCCTTTCCAAATCTTCACACCTCATCTCCTCCGGGGACGCGCCAAACTGGGCTCCCTGACCCCTTGATTGCTATAGATCACTTTCGGCTACAGCCGAAGTACTTACCTCTGGCCGATGTTGAATGGCCATTATCATACACTGCCTAGCCATATTCTGGTTTCCCAAAATCTCTGAAACCTTGCCCCCCGAGGGATACTTCACTTTCTGATGAAGAGTGGAAGAAACAGCCCCCAAGGCATGCAACCATGGTCTTCCCAAAATCGCTGTATACGGAGAAAAGACATCCACCACGATAAAATCTACCTCCACCATATCTGACCCATTCTGCACGGGTAATCTGACCATCCCCAATGGGGTGACCGATTTACCTTCGAAGCCCACCAGCGGGGAACTATATGTTGTCAAGTCTTCGAGTTTCAAATTCAGCCCCTTGAATAAATCAGGGTACATTACTTCGGCGGCACTTCCATCATCAACCATCACTCTCTTAACGTCGTACCCTCCGATCCTAATCGTAACCACCAAAGCATCATCATGCGGTTGTATGGTTCCTCTCTTATCCTCTTCTGAGAAGCCTAACACCAACGAGGCGCCCGGTCTGGCCCTCTTCGGCCTTAAGTTGGAGTCCTCCTCCGAGCATTGAGATACAGACATTACCCTGGAAGGGCAAGATCCAGTCCTCCCCGGGGCAGCGAATATGACGTTTATCGTACCCAAGGGAGATCCCCTAGAGGCGTCTCCCTGAAACGCCGAGCCTGCGTGGCCTCCTCGGCCGCCGAATTGATACAGAAGTTGGGTCAACTTTCCTTCCTGCACTAATTGCTCTAAGTGATCCCACAGATTGTTACAATCTTCGGTGATATGTCCATGGTCCTGATGGTATTGGCAGTAAAGATTCCGATTACGCTTCGCAGGATCCCCCGCCATCTTGTTGGGCCACCTAAAGAACGGCTCGTTCTTTATCTTCTCCAGAACTCGCTGTACTGGTTCTCGGAACACGGGACTAATCACCTGGGAGTTGGCAGGCCCCGACTGCCCCCCAAAGTCCCTCCTAGGTCGGTTATTATTGTACCGGTCCGGCCTGAAATCCCTCATCTCTTGAGTTACCGCTTTAGACTTCCCTCTACCTTGCATCTGATCTTCCTCTACTCTCCTATATTTGTCTATCCGATCCATAAGCTGACGTACACTAGTAACAGGCTTGCCAGTCAGAGACTTCCTCAGACCGTGTTCAGTTGGAAGACCTTCCTTAAAAGTATTCATAGTCACGTCATCGTGAGCCCCATCCACCTCGTTGAACATTTCCCAGTATCTGTCAAAGTAGGCTTTTAGGGTTTCCCCCTCTCGCATAGACATGGATAGTAGCGACCCCAAGGGTTGAACGACCCTTCTACAAGTAATAAAGCGAGCGCCAAAGGCCTGAGTGAGCTTCTCAAAAGAGTCAATAGTATTAGTTCTCAAGCCATTAAACCATCTCATTGCCACCGGGCCCAGGCTAGACGGGAAAACCTTACACATCAAAGCTTCGTCCCTGGCATGAATAGCCATTCTCTGGCTGTAGTGGCTAACATGTTCCACTGGGTCTGTTCGACCATTATAAATGGTGAACACAGGCTGGTGGAATCGCCGAGGGAGACTAGCGTCTTCAATATGTCGTGTGAAAGGCGACTTAGAGACATGATTCAAAGCCTTGTTCAAGGCATCATTCCCCCGACCCTGGTGAGTCGGACTTTTACTTCTTCGCCTACGGTGGTGTTCTTCCTCGCACGAAAAAGACTCACTGGGGGGAGTTCTCGACCTTTGCCTGTAACTGGTGTCATCCGACTCCTCAGAAGAGTGCTTAGAGTTATGAGCCTTACGCCTTCGTCGTTCATATCGCAATTCCCTCTTCAACTTGTTGATCTCATGCTGCAAATTTCCTCCACTCTTTACAGGGGAAACATGGCCTTTCCCCCGAGAGCGGCTTCTATCTGTATGGGTTGTACGGGTACTTCCCTCATGACCCTCCCCTTGTTCGTGGTCTACCAACGGATCGCCGTACTGAGAACCCCTAGACTCTACTTGGTGTTGATTAGCATCTGCCTGTTGCGGGCCCGCCAACGGTTGCTGCGGTACTCCCTCTTCCATCGTGAGTATCACACCTGCCCTTCCTTCTCAACAGATCAAGTTCTTCCCACAGACGGCGCCAATTGTAGGGACTCAATTTGGATTGACCCTGAGTGACGGGTTTTCAGCCCAATAAGCCCAAACAATAAATTTATAGAGTATGGGTCCAAGAACTAGTACTGTTTTTCAGGAAAGGTTCTACTTATCAAATAATAAGGGATACTATCGATTCGCTCTTTGAGGAAAACTGTCCTCGGCTCTCTTTCAGTTGGTCTCTCTCTCTTTCTTTTTTCTTCCTCTTTCTTTCTTTTTTTCTTTCTCCAAAAGTCCCTTTCCTGTTTTCTTCGTTTCTATGTTATATACTCCGTTTTCCCCTTGTTTCCATCGTACACGTGTAGTTCTTATCCTGGGAGCTCCTTTCTGTCCCATCCAGTACCTACCGGAACTTTCAGCTTAGTGGTCATAAAGCTGCTTAGTTACTATTTAGGTATCACCTCCACATTAATGCGGCCAGAGTGTTAGTTGGAAAGCATTTAATGAGGAGGTGATAGACTTTAGAAGATATTTTCTACCTTCTCCGACGCCTCTTTAAGCTATATCCAATTTCCAGTTCAGATACAACCTGGCGGAATCTTTCCGCCAGCATGAAGGTTACCTTCACCTCGGACTTTGGTGTCCTCGGACGTGTGTTATACCGCTGTATATAATACCTATTTATTTTTTTCATATCACCCATTTGACGTGAATAAAACTTTTTTAGGCTGTCCTCGGACAACTACGTGTTCTCGGATCGGGCCTTTGGGCCCCGAGCCCACTTCTGAGGACTACTATACCTTTTTAGTTAACAGGCCCCACATTACTATTATCTTTCAAAACTCATAAAAATGGCCCTTCTTTACGAATTTTTGAATATAAATAATTAAATTTAAGTCACTAGGGTATGCATTTATTGTTGAATTAAGTGTGTTCTTTCATGTATATGCATATGTTTATGTTTAAGTTCATGTTTGTTAATATAGACAAATTTACCCTTTAGAGTTAAATCATCACTCTATCACTGATTAAATCTTCATTAATAGAAGCAATGAACATGTTGATTTTAATTGTTGATTTCTTGCCCATGTGTTTGGGGAAAAATGCGTCATAAATCTTAGCCTTATAAATGATTAAAAAAATTTAGAAATGTGACTCATTAGTAATTGGATGCAAGTTTTAATTTGATATGATGACTCCTCTTCTTGTAGCCAATCTAACATGATGTTCAATTTTCATGAATTGTGGGTATGGTTAAATTTTGTGTCTTTGTTAGTGAGTTTTGTTTTATGGTGTTGGCTGATAGTTGATATCAAGCTTTTTTTTTTCATTTTGTGTCTTGAAGCATTTTGTGTCATTCATAGATAGTGTTAGAGATCTTTGGGTTGTATATGAGTGGTTTGAGTAGATTGTGTCTGATAGAGTTCATTTCTGTTTAGATGGAGGTTAGACTGCACATTCTAATTAGTCTTATCTATGTTATTATTTATTTTTGAGGAATTGCAAACCAGATAGTTATGGTTACTAATGAAGAGAAATGAATGGTCAACAGAAACAAACTCAACAGACCTAACAAATATAATTAACAAGTACAAATACAACCTATTATAGATTTGACATGTAGTGCAACACCAATACTGAATATGGGCTGTAGGCTGTAGCATACTGATGCTGCCTGAGACCAATTGTAGTATAAGTGTACATGAAAGATTGTGTTTTCATTTCAACCCACAAATTTACAACATGTGAAACTGTAGTGTTTTGTGACATCAAATGAGAAGAAAAAAGGACCTTACTCTAATCTATTTTGTTTTAGGCTATGTGGTTTTAGAATTTTGTTTAAGAAGTTGTGGTGGGTACATCATGTATATAATAGATTGTGTTTTCATTTCAACCTAGGAATTTTCGACATGCAACCTTGTATTGTAGTGTGACACCAAATGAGAAGAAATAAGGACCTTAGGTTTTGTGATTTAGAATTTTGCTTTAGAAGCTGTGGCATAATGGATGGATGTCTTGCTAAGCCAATGAGCTCTAGCTTATGCAGGCATAAAAGATAATTTCATACTACCTTTCAAATTAGTCTATCCAAGATTTATTTTATGGGGGCACACATGCGAAGCCAATTGAAGTAAGAGTCGTGTGGTTTTAATGCCAAATTTGTTTTTAGGGTAAATTGTAATTTCGATAACCCTTGTGAATTAAGGGTATTTTTGTCGTTTAATTAAGTCTATTTCATATATTCCACATGATTTATGAACATCTAATCAGTTGTTGATTAGAATGCTTTATTTGGTATAGTATGATTTGTATCTCTTATCATTGTGATTTGGGCTGTGTGTGATATTTCTTACTGTATTAACAATTTATGCTCATATTTCAAATATAATTTGTAATAAATCTGCTTAAATCTTGAGATTGGAACCTTTTTCATGGACCCAGACTTCAATTGTGATTCAAATAAATTCCTTCTTTGTTTTTCACATTTGCTGTGTTCTTATTTCCTCTCCTTCCTTGAAGCTAGGAAGCATTTGCTGGTATCCTGTCATTGGGACTTCTTTGTAGAAATGCACTTTCTTTTACTTTAATTGAGAGAAAGATCTGCGTTAGATGCCAAATTGACTTAGGAACAGTAATGTAGTATTTTGACCTAATTTTACCTATCCCAAAGTCATGGCTGACAACATAATTGAATGGATATCTTTACTGGCAGAAGCAGAATAGCTCAAACATTTATGACATCTATTTTTATCCTTTTGAATTTTGTTTCTTTATCTGAGGAAAGCCACATAAAAATTGAATTGATAAACTTTTCATGGGATGTACCATACTGTTAAATGTAATTCCTGACTGTTAATCAACTTTCCTAAGAGGATTAGCATTTACACTCTCAGTTGTTATTTTACAACCAAAATTTCAAAAAACATGCTCCATCCGGTGTGGTATAGGGTAAAAAATTATACAACCCGTGAATAGTAAGTTCCTAAATATACAACCCACTGTTCACGAGTTGTAAACTTAAAATCTAATTTTTATTCCTTCTCTTTCCCTCTCTTCTCTCTTCTCTCTTCTCTGACTCTCCCTTTTTTCTACCTCCACTGTTCTCTGTCTACCTCTCTTTCTATCTCTCCCCTCTTCTCTCTATATTAGATTTTTTTCTCTCTTCTTTGTTTCTTTCTTAGCTGTTTTTGGTTGGGTTGAATCGATGGTTAATGGGTTTAAAGTGGTCGGTTGTTTCAGTGGTTGCTGGGTTCTGATTGGTGGTTTCACGGTGGATATCAGGTTTGAGTATAGTGGTGGCTGGTTTTTCAGTGGTGGGGGTGGGTGGTGTTGATGGTGTTTTGGTTGCTGTGGATAGAGAGACAGGGACGAAGAGGGAAGGGGGAAGAGGGAAGAGAGAGAAATAGTAGTTTTTTTTTTTTTAAATATTATTTAATGTTGTAGTTTATATTATTTTAATAAGTTGTATCTAAAAATAGAAACTGAGATATTAGAGCAATTACATCAGATGGTGGAAAGTCTTGCAAAATACAAAAAATGTAGGCATTTTGCACATTTTGGCCCAAAAAACACCCCACATCAATGGGTGCAAAATTGTGCATTTATGCACAATTGCTACAGTAATCGTGCATATATGCATGGTTACTGTAGCACTTGTATAAATATTTTAGTAATTTTTTCTCTCTCTTTCTCTCTCTTTGTCTCTGTTGCTCTCACCTCACTCTCCCTCTTGCCTCACTCTCCGTGATCAACATCACACCACTGCCGCACGAAGAACTCGCCTGATCAACATCACACCACTGCCGCTGATCAACATCAAACCACTTGCCACCGATCACTCTCCTCTCACTCTCTGTTTTTCTCATTTGATCAAGACCAAACCATTATCGCCAGTCAACTCGCTGATCAAGATCAAACCACTACTGCATGAAGCCTGATCAAATCGTTGCCGGTCAACTCACTGATTTCTCGTTGTTTGATCAGTGGGTTTCAGGTTGGGTGGGTTTCTGATTTTGGGTTGGTTTAATCTTGAATGGTTTTATGATCTTGGGTTGGTTTAATCTTGAGTGGTTTGCCGATCGGGTAGTGATGATGATAGTGGTTGTGATGGGTTGACGGAGAAGAGGAAGGAAAAAAATTCTCAAAAAAAGAAAAAAAGAAAAAAAAGAAAAAGAAGAAGGAGAAGACAAAGAGGCGGAGATAGAGATAAAGGATTGTACGAAGAAGAAGGGGTGTATTAGGGCATTCGCAGCAGGAGAGCTAAATAGCTATAATGCTATTTTAGTTCTACAAAAATACCAAAGCCAGCCATGCAGCAATGGAGGCATCCTTATAATTTTTAGCTGATTTGCTACAGTGCACATCTATCTATAGATGTGCACTGTAGCAGACATCTAAAATTTTTTTATTTATTTTTTATTTAGCTTCGGATTAAAATAACACAACTTGCTTTATTTTTTTCATTTCTTTTATTCTATCTCATCGTGCTCTCTCTCATCGTCACTCTTAACATCAGTTCTCTCAAGCTCTCATCTCTCACAAGCTCTCACCTCTCTAAAACTCTTAAGCTCACTTTCACCATCTCACCTGAAACTCACCATCTCTCAAGCTCAAGCTCTCAAACTGATGCCGTCCCAGCCGAAGCTCGACCTACCGCCGTCCCAGCCAACTAGCCATGATTAAACTCAGATACTCCAACACAATCAACTAACAAAACCCAAAACACAATTATGAGCTATTATTATTATGGGGGGTGGAAATTCAAACTTATGTATTGAGCTCAAAGCCCTATTTGAAGGTTACTGTGTGTCCGAAGAGGCGAAAATTGTTGAGAAGGAGTCCGCATGAAAGAAAGATACCTGGAAGTGAAGAGGATCAGTCCGAAGAGAGCACCAGCGTTCCAAAGTGATCATTCTCCTCGGATGTAAAGATTCTTGGTCAAGCAAATATCTGGGGGGTTCGAATGATCTTATTAATGACTTCAGCAATCTGGATAAGATTTGGACAGGCTTAGAGATAAGAAGAATGAAGAAATATCTAAAAGGAAAAGCTGCCACCACCACATTAAATGCACTGCATCTGCTTTTCTGGCCGCATTAATGTGGAGAAGATCCCTGAACAGTGTCAATCCAGCTACCACCACTCACAGAAAGTTAAGGAAGAGATCTGACGTCATATACTCAAGTGGACACTTAGATGAAGAAGGTGAGGAAGGATGCTATATAAAAGAAAAGCCTCTGGAGGAGAAAAGAGGAAGGTTTTTTTTTTTTTGAGTTGTATTGATTTTTTATTCAATAATATTCTTTTTTGGACATCAAATTGAAAAGTTTTGAAGTATGTTTTTTTATTTTTATTTTTATTTTTATATAAGTTCCTTTTTGAACACTATAGTTAACTATTGTTTAGTCCACAATCAGTCTAACTCTTTCACCTATTCTCTACAAATTCATTGTTTTGGATTCATTGGGCTCATAATTCAAACTTTTTGAGCTTGGACTACAAAAATAGACCCTACAATTATTATTTTTGGGTAAGAAAAAACATTTTACAGTTAAAAGATTTTCTTATATTGCAATATACAGTCCAGTTGTCTCTTTAAACGACGACCCGTTTAGCTTTCTAGTAAAAACAAAATCACCGCACCATGTTTTTACTTTTCACTGTTTTAAGTTCTCCCTCAAATTTGAAAATGCCGCATGGGGTACGTTTCGTTCTTTTCACTCAAATTTTGCGTTTCCCGCTTCTCACAAAACCCAAAAAACCGTAGAATTGAAACGAAAACACAAAATCACAATCCAACCGTCCAAACAATTAAAAACCAACGGTCCCAGATCACGATCCGCGTCACTCAACCTAATTGGCCCACACAACTCTCCACCCCATATAAAACCCCAACCACCCCAACCCATCGTCTCTCACATTCCACGCTATTGAAAGAAACTCACGCGCATTCAGTTCCCTCTCAAACCTTTCTTCGATTCCCAAAAGTTTCTCTCTCACTTTCTTCAATGGCCGGAAGAGGCAAATCTCTCGCCGCAGGCACCGCCAAGAAGAGCACATCTCGGAGCAGCAAAGCCGGTCTCCAGTTCCCCGTCGGCCGTATCGCCCGTTTCCTCAAAACCGGCAAGTACGCCGAACGCGTCGGCGGTGGCGCTCCTGTCTACCTCGCCGCCGTCCTCGAGTATCTCGCCGCCGAGGTAAGTTTACAGTTTTTGACAGTTACAAATTCTGTTACCTCCGTTTCTTTTAGATGTAAAAGTTTTAATTCTTTTCTATCAATTTTAAAAAAAAGTTTCGTGTCGTGAATTTTGTTAGGTTTTGGAATTGGCTGGGAATGCAGCGAGAGACAACAAGAAGACACGTATAGTGCCACGTCATATCCAGTTGGCGGTGAGGAACGACGAGGAGCTGAGCAAGCTTCTTGGGTCTGTGACCATCGCAAACGGTGGCGTTTTGCCCAACATTCACAACATGCTCTTGCCTAAGAAAACCGGCGCCGGTTCCAAGAGCGGCCCAATCGATGACTAGACCGGAGGAGCGTTTCTCAAAGATCTATAAAAAGAGAATTGTGGACAGTGGTATAGATAGGAATTGTGGTTCTTAGATTTGGTGATTGTAAGAATTGTTAGGCATAGGATTTGATTAGATTAGGATTTTCTATTGTCGTTCTGTTTGGTATTTTAGATGGTTTTTTTTTTTTGCTTTTTGACAATTCAAGATTTGAATTTGATGGTTAAATGATTTGCAAAATTGAATTGTGAATGATCTTTGCAATTGTCTAAATTATGATATGTGCTTTTTTTTGGGCTTGGGCTTTTTAACGAGTAAAGATTGATGCACTAACAGATTGCATTGGTTTCTTTTCAATGAGTAAATTAGATAAAAATAAAATTTTTAAATCACAAATTATTTTATAGATATTTTTGTTATAATTTTAATATGGTAAATTGTGAATAGATAATTATTATTTACATATGGGCTTAGTATTTTTATTTTTTATACCAATCATGCTTTATTATATCATAATTATAGCAAAAGATTATGTAATTTTTTGTACTTTTTTTTTTTTTTTTTCATAAAAATCTTATGGTTTTAATAATATGAGCTAATATGAATGGGAAAATGTGTTGTATAATTGAAATATTTGTTCCAATATTTTCTTTGTTATGTATCTCATATTTAATTTAAAAAAATTATTGTTACATGTAATTATACTTTGGTTTGCAATTGCTCACGACAAATATTAAAGTGTGTTAAGTTTGAAAAAAAGTACACATCAAAAAAATAAAGACTGAAACTTTAAAGAGTTCTCCCTAAATACACAAATATGAAATGAACAAGAGCAAATTATGTAGGTTTTTTTCCTTCATATTTCAAAAGGTTACCGCTAAAAAAGTAATTGAAAAACAATTTCAAACAATCATCCTACAAATTACAATCCTTTAAGTAAAGGCACTCCTGTGCTTTGATGTATGTAAAGCTTATTTCAATTAAAAAATTCAAACTTGACAAAAAGAGAAAAATATAGTACTGTAAAATTAAACAGAGGCGGTGTTTGTAGGGCCTGCAGCACCTCCAGCAGGGTTTCTTTGCTGTTGTCTCTGTTTTTCTCTTTGGGCAGCAGTGACAGATACATAATAGGAAACTGCAAATAGTCCATGAACAAAGCATAAAATCCCTCCTATAGACAGGAATCTATGGTGTGCTATCCCACAAGATTTTCTTGATCTTGAATTCGACATTGTTCCTATGATGAGCAGCGAGAATCCGACGGCTAATATGATCCTGATATGTCACAAAGGTTAAGCATTAGAATGCCCTAGTTTGGGCTTTACAATTATCTTTACAAATATTATTCCCAAATTCATATACATATTTACAACTTACTTGAGTGTTAAATTGTGATTAAATTATAGTACTTACATGCAAATCATTACGAGTATTTGATGAAAAGTTGATTTTGGTGTATCAATCATAAGCTGACACTTACGTATGTTATCTTAGTTACCTTAATTAAGGCTCTTATGTTTCCATGCAAATATAGTTGTATCATAATCTAAATTCTGTTTGAAAACCTTTATAAAAAAAAAAAAAAAAAAATCTCATTAATGGTTTTTTTTTTTTTTTTTTTTTTTTTTTTTCAAATAGTCAATTTTAAAAGGTTGAAAAATAAAATGTATCAAATGAGCACAACTATCAAAGCCCCATCATTTTGAACATGTAATTTTGCAATTGTAAGGGAACTAAGATCTATGGAGTGTAGACTATAGAGGGGATATTCTTCAATACAACGGAAAATATGCTCTCTCCTTTCGTATGATTAATAGTGAGTCTTATCATGAAAAAATGAGAAGAGAGGGTATTGTTTCCGGGATATTGAATAATTAATCGGTGTAGAAGGGATTGTGGAATGTTGAGCATGCAACACATACCAAGCGAAAATGAGAGAACCAACAGCTAATTGCTGGTTTGGTGTGGAATTTGAGAACTCCGCCTTGGACCCAACGCAAAAGCAACCACCAAGCAACTGAGCAATAACATGAGCAAGGAGTAGAAGTATAATTGCAGCCAGCCCTAGCTTGAAAGCCTGATAGCTTGGGTCTCTACACTCAAAAATCCACATCCTCAAATGTTTCACCTACGAAATAAAGACAACAAAAGAGAAAACAATAAGTTATTAATTAAACTTGGAATTGAAATTGTCACTATAAATTCAATTATATGGTTAGAAACTTAAAAACACCTTGTTTTGAGCGATTTCAGCTTCAATGCCAAGAATCCCAGCAATAATGTCCAAAATCATGATCAAGAGGCAGACAAGAAAGCCATAGTTTCTGGCCATTTTTTTCTCCTTTCTCTGAATTCAGAGCTTTGGTAGCGGTGATTGTGGAAAAGGAGAAGGGAGTGGTTCTAATTCTATAGGCAACTTCCCACGCTTTTTATTAGCAAATCTTTATGAGATTTAGCTGAAGAAGGGAATACGAATAAAGTTGAGACATGCATGCAGGCCTAGCTATAACAAATATATATATATATATATATATATATATATATAAGAAGAAGAATTAGCTGTGCTCTCAGGGTAAAAGCTTCTTTTGTTTTCACATTTTTATCTTTATTCTTATTTTGCCTCAACCTTTCTTTTTAAAGTTGGATTCCTTTCATGGGGAACAAGGAAAGCAGAGTATCACCAGCAGGATGTATCTTGTATGGACAGCTGATAATAGATCCCACACTGAGTTCCAAAGTCATATGGTTTTGAGCTCTTATTCCTCAATAATTTATTATTCATGACTCAATTAGTGTTAATGAATCAGGTTGTTTATGTAATAGTATGGTGATCGAATTTCCGCTAGAGTCTAATTCACAATGGAATACATGATCTTCTGTACATAATTAGCTAGGTCTTTGAAAGTTCTAGTAGTATTGGGAAAGAAAAGAATCATAGCTATTCCGAACGAGTTTTAGAGGTACGTACATACTAGTTGTTATATGTATAGGTATATACAAGGATAAGTTGTAATAATGATGATATTTGAGTTCGAAAATATTGTTTCATAAAATTGTTAAAGTGAAAATTCAAGTTATGGAATTTTTTAAGGTTCTTAAAAAAACATTTGAATGGACCGACGAGTGTCAGAAAGCTTTTGAAGATTTGAAAACATATCTCACCAAGACCCCTTTGTTAAGCCCGTCTGTACAAGGAGAGAAGTTGTATTTATATTTGGCAGTCACCCCACACGCAGTGAGTTCAGCACCAGTGAGGGAAGAGGGCAAGGTACAAAGATCTGTATACTATACCAACAAAGCACTAAGGGGAGCGGAAGGACAATATCCGTTAATGGAGAAATTGGCTTTTGCATTGATAACAGCCTCCAGAAAACTAAGGCACTATTTTCAGGCTCATGTCATTAACGTCATGACAGATCACCCACTCAAGAAGGCAATAAACAAACTAGAGGCTGCAGGACGTTTGATCCAATGGGCTGTTGAGCTCAGTGAGTTTGACATAAAGTACCAACCGAGGCATGCCATAAAAGCTCAAGCTCTTGCAGATTTCATTGCAGAGTTTACCTTAAATTGTGACGAGATGGGTGAGAAGGAAAATATCAAGTGGGTCGTCTATGTGGATGGTTCGTCTTCACAGTACGCAGGAGGAACATGTGTGGTTTTGCAATCTCCAGAGGGGGACAAACTAAAACACAAAGTTCGTTTGCAGTACCAGACAACTACTAATGAAGTTAAGTATGAAACTCTTCTCAAAGGGATGGAATTGGCCAAGTCCGTAGAAGCGAAGTCACTCCTCGTCTTGGGAGATTCTCAATTAATCATAGGCCAAGTGAATGGAATGTTTGAGGCTAAGGAAGAACGAATGAGGAAGTATCTAAACAGAGTGATGTGCCTTATAAAAAAGTTTGAGGAAGTTAGCTTCGTTCAAATCCCAAGGGAGGAAAACATGGAAGCTGATGCCTTGGCGAGAGAAGCCTCAGTGAGTGAAGCCATAGACAAATTTGATGAAATGCAGTATATGCCAAGTATAGACATCCCGGAAGTACAACAGGTGGAAGATAGAGCAAATTGGATGGCTCCAATTGTGTTATACCTAAAAGACAGACGACTCTCAGAAGAGAAGGACGAAGCCAGAAAGCTGAGGGTAAGGGCGGCCAGGTACGTTCTTACGGACGAGATTCTTTATAAAAGAGGTTTTTCCCAACCTTATCTCAGGTGTTTGGCCCCGGACGAAGCGAACTACATAATAAGAGAAATTCATGAAGGAGCATGTGGCAATCACTCAGGGGCCAGGTCGCTCGTCCACAAAATTGTCCATGCAGGATATTATTGGCCAAACATGCAAGCTGACGCTAAGGCCTACGTCAAGGTCTGCAATCAATGCCAAAGGTTTAGCAACGTCCCCAGGCAACCATCAGAGTATTTGACTCCAATGACGGCCCCGTGGCCTTTTGCACAATGGGGACTAGACATTCTGGGTCCATTTCCACTGGGTGTAAGACAAATGAAATTCATCGTGGTTGGTATTGATTATTTTACCAAGTGGGTAGAAGTAGAATCCTTGGCCAACATCACACAATAAAATGTCAAGAACTTCGTGTGGAAGAACATTGTGTGCAGATTTGGAATACCCAGGGTGTTGGTATCGAACAACGGACGACAATTTGACAATGCACTTTTCAAAGATTTTTGTATACACTTTGGAATTCAAAATCACTACTCCTCACCAGCCCACCCACAAGCTAACGGCCAGGCAGAAGTTGTAAACCGATCCTTGTTAAAAATAATCAAGACTCGGCTTGAGGGGGCAAAAGGAGTATGGCCAGATGAGCTACCAGGTGTTCTGTGGGCATATAGAACGACAGCGAGAACTCCTACAGGGGAAACTCCTTTCAAGCTAGCCTATGGAACAGAAGCAGTCATACCTGCAGAAGTGCATATGGCCAATCATAGAGTGGCGGCGTATCAAGACAAAGATAATGAGGAGCAACTCCGTTTGAACCTTGATCTAATAGACGAGGTAAGGATGGACGCTGGACAGAGAATGGCAAGGTACAAAAACCTTATGGTTAGGCAGTATGATGCAATGGTAAAGTCAAGGCGTTTCAACATAGGAGACCTCATCTTGAAAAGGGTATCTTTGGCAACAAAGAACCCGGCTCATGGGAAGTTGGGACCTAATTGGGAAGGCCCTTACAGGGTTATCAACTATAAAAGACAAGGATCCTATTACTTGGAGGCCCTGGACGGGAGGAAGCTGGAGCATCCTTGGAATGTCGAGCACCTGAGGAGGTACTATCAATAAAAAGCCAGCCTAGAGGAGCAGAACTTTGGACGTACCTGAAAGCTACATGAGACTTGTTTATCCATGTCTAATATTGTCTATATTTCTAATATTGCTGTTATTATGTTAAAATTTATGGATGAAGTTATAATTCGCCTTGTATTTGTTTTTACAATAAGCACTAGCTCATAAGCATGTGCCTCGTCTATGAACAATATTTATGCTATGTACATAATGTTGTGTGTGAATTCTTGAAGTTTCATACTATCTTTATTAACTCACTAAAAGGCTGAAGAGAACGTGACGAGAAAATTCTCTGGACGCAGAGATGTATCATCAAATTTTTCTTAAGTACAAGGTAAGCTCGTCTAGAAAAAAGGACGAGATAAAGCTTATCCTTGTCCGTATAATAGTAAAACAAGGTGCATATCTTTATTATGGGTGAGAGAATGTATGAATAAGTTATTTCATAAGCACCTGCTAAAGCAATCTAGTCCATGGACGAGTATAGCAATCAGTCCATGGACGAGCATAATGCAGGGTCTAAAGCTCATCTAACATGAAAACCAAGTCTAAGGACAGACAACACTATCAATTACCATTTCACAGACGAGTTACACTATTGAAATTCCAAAGAAAATGGTAGGAGATAAGTATATGGAATATGTACGAGTTAAAAATGCATGAGAATAAAAATCTTGTTCATACATATATAAAAGAAAAGGAACAACATTCATTCATCGAAGGCACAAATAATTGTTCAAAACCTCGTCCTAAGAGCTATGGACGAAGTGAATGTACTTAAATTACATAAAACGGTTATAACACAGACCCAGTGAAAACCAGAAAAAATGATAAAAATAAAAATACAAGAATAACTAAGTTAAAATTTCGTCCTTAAGCTGGGGGAGCATCAACATGGGAATCGTCTTGAGGAGGCAGAGTCGAGGCGTCGTCTTCAATATTGACGTCTTCAGAGCCAGTTTGAAGGAGAGAGCTGGTAGCAGCAGCGTTCAAATTAAGTTTGATGGAGCTAAAGTCAACTTCAGGGAAGTTTTCCATAGCCTCCATTCTGAAATCCTCAAAGCCAGCTGCGTAGTTGGTGTCTAGGAGATCAGTATATTGTTTGGACGCCTTAAATTCAACCATCGCGTCCTCTTGTGCTTTGGAGAGAAGAGAACTCAGCTTGTCATTCTTTTCCTGGAGATGATCAAGACGAGTATCTTTCTCCACAACATCAACTCTCAGCTCCTCAACCAAATTTTCTAACTCCTTCGCCTTCTCCTTAGCCTTAGTAGTTACCTCGTCCCACTTTTTGGATTCAGCCTTCACCTCTTGGATCCTCGTCTCCAGCAAGACCCTCATCTTGTCCAGCTCTGTAGCTTGCTTAGAAGCCGCCATAAACTTGGACATAGCCTATAAGAGAGGACGAGTAAGGAAAGTTAACAAAATGAACCTCTTATTATAGCCAAGACGAATTCAAGATGTCCATACCTTAAAAAGGTCATGAACACCTGAGTGTTCAAAGTCCTTTAAGGACATGTCATAACAGGCGTTTATGTCTTCATCAAGCACATCACTCTGGAACCGTTCCCAGGCTAAATCTTCATTCTCAACAATATTTGAAGCAACCCTTTGGGAAGGCTGGGACGAGGCGGCAATAGTCGTCTTGGGTGTAGGAGTCTTGGACGGGGGGGTCTCAATTGGCGTGGACGAATCGACATCAAACACTTGGGTAGGTGGTTGGGACGGAGGTAGGTTGGGCTTCGCTTGGGACGAGCCATGTTTAACTTTCTTGCTTTGTCGGCTGGGGAGATTTCCTAAATCCAGAGTTTTGGACATAGTCTTCATTTTTTCCCCAGCCAATGGACGAGATTGAGGCTCACCCTTAAGACGAGTCCCTTCACCAGCTACCTCCTTCCCTTTGTTTTCCTTCATTGTTGCCATTCCTAAAAAAAAAAAGAAAAAAAAAGGGGAAACAGATCTTTTAGAACAAAGACGAAAGACAAACAACACCAGGAACACTTAGAATTTTGAACTTACTTCTTCTTACTGTAATCTCGTGTGTAAGAGCTTCTTCAAACGGGTTAGGACCAAGCCCCCACTTGGTAAGTCGTCTGAGTGTAACTAAGGAATGGAAGTCCCTGTCTGAGTGTAGACGAGCCCTGTGGACGCGGTCACGGTGAAATTTGCTGAGGGAAGGTCGTCCAACGACTAAAAGAAAACAAATAAAAGTTAGGCATAAAAAATAATAATAAAAAAAAGAAGAAGAAAAACAAAGGATAAGGACTTTACCCTCTGGATGAAGGTTCCCTAAATCCCCAGTATAAGGACCAAACGTATCCCGGCCAACGTCCGCAGGGCTGCCAGCCCAAAAGCCAGAGATGAAGAAAAACTCCGTCTTCCATTTCCTATCAGATGAGGCCAAGGACTTGATCAATTTACAATCACTACCCCTGGCTGTGAACTGATAGAAGCCAAGGGATTGATGAATTTCTGAAGGTTTGTAACAAAAGAGGAACTTGTCCACGGTAAGAGGACGGTCCCCTTCAAATACTTCCCTCCACAAAATTTGCATGGAGATAATCAACCTCCACACATTAGGGTTAAATTGACATACTCCTAAACCTAACCTACATAGTAATTCTCTGATAAAAGAATTTAATGGAAATCTTAGACCCCCCAAAAGATAGGCCTCATAGACGCCTATCCCAAAACGAGGGTCACAACACCATTCTCCACGGACTGGCAATCTGGGATTAAGCTCGTTCGGGATTTGTTACCATGTCCTAAGATTGTTCAACCTTTGCTCGTCTGTCTTAGAAGGAATATCTACAGCGCAACTAAAGACAGTGGTCTGCTCGTCTGAAGAATTAGGGGGAATGTTGGACGAGGTACCGGCCCGGGACCCTGAGGCCTTCCGAAGTTGATTTTGAACAACTTCCAAAGGAAGCCCAGGGACGCCAAAAATGTACTCGTTTGAAGAATTCCCCCCACTGCTATCACTAGTACTACTAGAGTTATTGGAGCTACTCTCGTCGTAATACTCGTCTATCTCTTTCTCTACATTATTACTAGACGAGGAGATAATTGTTGCTGACATTTTCTTTGAAGAGAAAAATTGAAGAAACCTAAAAGACGAAGAGGAGGGAATACCTGGTTCTAAGACGGATGAAGGCTATAGATGCGTGAAAACTCCTAGACGAGGCTCTAGACGAGGAATGTCAAAGGCAGAATATTCTAGAAATGTGAAGGGCATAGGAGGGATTCCACTATTTATAGGATGTTGACTTGGGCATTTAAAACGACGTCACCAATACGAGAGTAACATGTGGCGCCTACCTCGAAAAAATGAATCAACGAGATTAATCGCCAATAAGACACTGACACGTAGCATATTGATTTATTTTACATCAGCTATAAACATCTAAGGACGAATTGACAACTCAACCCATTAATTGAACAACCCATGTGGATAGGGGGCAACTGATGGGGAAGGAAAAAGTATCTAACTCCCAGGTCATCCACACACCTCGTCCAAGAAATGGGGAAGGAAAAAGTATCTACTCTCAGGTCGTCCACACACCTCGTCCAAGGAAAAGGAAGGGGACTTTGCCAATTAAATCAACATTCATCCTAATCGGTCTCCGTCATCCTGAGGGACAAAGATGAGACATTGTAATAATGTCTCGTTCGTCCTTGATGACGGATGAGCTAGGCATTATAACAGCATCTTGTCCTTTGTAAAGGTAAGACGAATGAGATGAGATGTTGCGTCTGTTCTCGACGGATGCAATGTTCCATCAACTGTTCTATAGTAAATGATTGAGCATGGAATCTAAGTATTGTAACTTCCATGACAGTTATAGCGGTTACTCCCGAGACCTGCAATGACTGGAGAAGTTACAAGGTAACCGCTTTGGGTGAACACTATATAAAGGACTCGTTGGCATAGAAGCAAGCTATGAAAAAACATTCTTAAAAATTCTGGATAGCATTTTCTCTCTTTCGATGATTAGCAAAAAGATTAACTTTGCCATCGGAGGACCCTTGGCTGGCCTCCACCGGTCTCCTCTGATCCTATTTTGTTTTTCAGGACACCCTTCGAGATTAAGACCCGAAGATTTTGAGCCCACTGATTTCCTTAAGAACATCAAAAACCATCCACGTCCAACCTTGGATTCCAGAGAAGGAGAAGAAGGGATCTCTCTTTTTGGGCGAGCCTCATGTAGCCCATTTTGAAGTTTCATCTTTAATGTGCTCTTTAAGTTGCTTTTTTTTCTTAAAAAAAAGAAAAAGAAATTTAATTTGTGCTCTTTAAGCTTGTTATAGCAATATTTCACTTAAAAGAGGGATGTGCAATGAATGTGTTGTCTTTGTCTAAAGAGTAATTCTTTAATGTGCTCTTTAAGATCATTAGTTCCATTTTAAGAGTAATTCTTAAGTATTTTCAGAGTACGGAGAATGATGTTCTTTCCTTTTACATTTATATTGAGTCCACTCATTAAATTTATAGTAGAGTTCACTGTGAATGTGAAAGAAGGGAGCACTATTTCTTTGTATTCTAGGAGTACTTAAGAATTTTCCCCATCCTAAAGGTCTTTATGGCTTTGGTTTGACAACTTTGATTATTGGTCCATAAGGATAAATCTTAGGTTATTAATAAAATTAAAACACATAATTGAATAACAATTTTTTTTTGGGAAAGATAATAATATTTGTGCCATATTAGTCAAGACAAGTATCTATATAATATCTAAATTAAAGATTATCATAGTGAATTTGATCATTTGTGTCATGATTATCTCTCTTCATTGGTTAATAAACAAATAAACAAATGAGTAAATGAGTTAATCAAACGGACGCTTACAAAATAAAATTTTTTAACATGACACGGATTGTCTGAATGAATCTAGAATTTTATTCTAGAAAAAATTTTCTTTGAGATTATATGGTGCAATATAAATTTATATTATAAACACATAAAAATTGATAAATATTATACACATTTGCATTGATATATGCAAGCCAACAGCTTATAGGCAGTTCGGGTGGTGAAAACCCATAAGGCGTTTTAGACCAAATTAGACGGTCGTATGGGAGATTAAAGCTCAATGGGATACCCAATATAATCTTTTTTTTTTTTTGGAAACCGACACCCAATATAATCTTAGATTCATGCGGCAAAAGCAGTTGGTGGATCACATGTGCAGGATCGAGACCACTCACCTTGGCATCGGGTGGAATGTTGGGGAGAGGTGAAACAACCGTTCAATAGCATTGGTCAGGGAGCCATTCTTCCCCTTTATGCTAACCATTCTATAGCATTGGTCAGGGCGCCATTTTTTTATTGTTATTTAAGAATAAGGATTATATAAGTACATTGAGGAAATTTTTTGACATTTTATTAAATGATGATTAACTTTTTGAACCTTTTTAATATATAGAAATTATATATATATATTTTTGTAAAATGTGTATAATAATTATATGTCATGTAAATTTAGGATTTATTCGATAATGTTGTTCTAATAGCGTTATTTTAATAATATTGTTTATATTTTTTAAAAATATGTGTGAATAAAAAAGCGTGTGAAAATATGTATAATGTTAATACTGAAAACTATTGTTTAAGAGCACCCACACTAGATGTGGGATATGTGCCAAATGTTAAATATTTGGCACATATCCCACACCAAACCCAATTTTAGCCCATTTAGTAGATGTGGGATATGTTATTTTTTTTGCAACATTGAACAATATCGTGGCAAATTTGGCACAGTACGGAATGCATGTGGCAAATTTTTTTTTCTTTTAATGTGTAGATTGTGTTGATGAGTTGTAATAAATATTATTTTAATGTGTAGTAAATATTATTTTAATGTATAGAATTGATTTATAAAATATCTGATAAATGAGATGTTATAAAATGATGTGGTAAAATAATAAAGTAAGCTTTTGATGTGATAAAATGACATAATTTTTAATGCTCTAAATGATATTAAGAAACACGCTTTAGTAAAAATGCAAATTACTGTTTTTTTATTTTATTTTTTTGGATAGAGCAAATTACTGTTAATTTGTGTGAAGCGAGAGGATGTGCCACGTGGGCACAAGTCAAGGACGCGTGTCAGGAGACGATTTTAATATGAACAATGGAGCATTGTCTGGAAGCAACTGGAACATATATCCCACACTTTCCTTCCAAAGTTTTCGAGAAAGAAACAATCATTTTATCAAAAAATCCAATTAATCAGACAGACAGCCCAGGAAATCGATCAAGTTCGGAATTAGCATGTCGGGGCTCCAATGGAAGAGTTTCGAGGAGAACGAGGATCGCCCCGACAAGCCTCGACGCTATGGAGTCACCGAGATGAGAGGCCCCCATTACACACTCTTAACCCAAAATGTTCTTCAGGTACCTTCCTTCCTTTTCTTCTTCTTCTCATAATTTAAATGCCTTATGAATGTGATCATCTTTATTTTTTGTCCTAACAAATTAATGGTACTGTGCATGTAAAAGGAAAACGAAATTAAAAATGAAAAAAAAAAAAAAAAGGGACAATGAGATTAGAGAATTTGATGGGTACAGACTTGGAAACTGAAGGGGAAGATAATGTTGGAACTTGGAATTACTCGGATATTGCCATATTGGGCATTGAGGGTACTTAAATACAATTTTTTGGGCAAATTGCGCTTCAATGTAAAACTGCTATCAATGTTACTAGAAAAGGCTTACTAACCAAGAAAAATCACTAGTAGGATTCATTTTTTGATTTTTGACACCTTAGTTTATAAGCATTATGAAATAAAATTGTAGTAATTCTGGCATCATTCCTTCCCCTCTAAATATGGTATTATTACAATTTACCATTATTTTGTAACCGAGCAGTGTCCCAATTTAACCATTGTCCATTGGTAATAAGTACTTTGTCAGTAGGATTCCAGTCAAATAATAGATATTCAAATTGTTGTTAGATATATTTTTCAAAAAGAAAAATTTCCCTAGCAGTGGAGGATAAAGTAGTTATAGGTTTCAGTTAGCTTTAAGTAGTAAAATTTTTTTGTTGTCGAACATGGGACCTGAGTTCAAATCCCGCTTGCCCCAAAAAGAAATCCATTGGTTTCTTGACTTGATGATAAAGAGTGATCATCATTGATTGGATGTCATAGATTTCAAATGCTATCGTATCTATAAAGAAAAAAAGAAAAAGAAAAAGAAAATGTACTTATTAAGTAGGGAAATTATTCAGTTTTAAAGAATAGGAAACTGCTAAGGAGTGAGTTGCATGATGGTTTTATATGTTTCAAAGCTACATTGTGAGTCAACCTACTTTTTTGTTGTAGATGCTTATTTCATACATCTGCAGTGGGCTAACCGATAGTCTAGAACTGTTACAATTCTTTTTCATATGATATGGAGTACCAGCACTTGGAAGATGAAGGGAGCAGATGGGGTTTCCTGATAAGTTACAATTGCAAATTTCTGTTTTGCAGGATATTTTTGAGTCTATGGGGCAGTTTGTTGATGGATTGAAGTTTTCTGGGGGATCTCATAGCCTGATGTCAAAGGATTTCATTAAAGAAGTGACTAACATGGCCCACCAACATGATATATATGTTAGCACGGGTGACTGGGCTGAACATTTGCTTCGCAGAGGTCCATCAGCTTTCAGAGAGTATGTGGAGGTGAGGTGTGCTAGAGGGTCTATATTTATAAGTTAGTTGTCTTTTAATGTTTATTACAGTTCTTACTCATGCCCTGCTATGATCACTTTAGGAATGCAAGAACCTGGGGTTTGACACGATTGAGCTGAATGTGGGATCGCTTGAAGTCCCTGAAGAAACTCTACTAAGATTTGTTCACTTGATTAAGAGTGGTGGTCTGAAAGCCAAGCCTCAATTTGCAGTGAAGTTTAACAAGTCTGACATTCCTATAGCTGGTGATAGAGCATTTGGAGCTTATATTGTTCCAAGACCTCGTTCAACTGGTATATGAGCTGCTTACTAGATATAAATTTGATAAGTTTTATCATCATGAATTCCTACTCATTTGGATGAGCTTATTTGCATAAGTTTATTTTGTTTATTTCTTAATTATACCTTTTTTTTAATGACAAATTTACTTTTACACAAATAAACAAAATACAACAAACAAAGAATCTAGTCTTTTTTGTAAAGAAGGATAAACTATGAATATAATATTCAAGATTAAAGTTGACGAGCTAATGAGGTCATCTGATGTGGGCACTCTTTTTGCTGTCCATATAAACTTAAGAGCCAGAAATGCTTGGTTGGTGAAATAAGCATTTATCATCCTTATCTCAGACCATCTTGGATTAATGTGTAATAAATTGTATTAGTGAAATTAAGTATAATCTAGGCTGATTGGCATTTGTGCTCCAGATGGGTTTTCCTGCAGCTGTTTTAACTGCACTGATTAATGCTACTACTAAAATAGTTCTTAAACACCATTTGTCTCTTTAGCCAAAGCTGGTGGACCATACATGAAACATGTTGTTATGTCTTTATATTTGTAGGATGACCTCTTAACTTATGAAAAAATTAGTTGTTTTATAGCTATACATTTGGGATGGCAGTTATACATTGTTAGGTCATCTGCATTTTTAATTTGTAGTTTCTCATCATGAAACATTGGTTCATTTGTTGAAGGAGTCAAATTATTTTTATAATTCATGAATTTCCTAGTTTAACATTTTCTGTTCAATTATGTGAGTGCAACATGGATATTACACTAGGGAGACCTAAATTGAAATTATGAGCATTGCTCTGTGGCATTGCTGTATGTACTTTAACCTGGATACCAATGTTGGAGGTACATTGGTGTTTAAGTGCTGCATTCTTTTAATCCACATTCTATATTGTTTTGCTCAGTACATACCATACTACATAGAAACAGTTGAACATGAGAACAAATGAGAAATGTCAGACTTACTTTCATTAAACTAGAAAGGAGGAAGTAGTACTAGAGGATCCCTTCTATTGTTATAACAATGAGCTTTCTTTTTGGTTACACAGAATTTGTTGAAGATGTGGATCTTTTGATCAGACGGGCTGAGAGATGCTTAGAAGCTGGAGCAGACATGATCATGATTGATGCAGATGATGTCTGCAAGTATGCTGATTCTTTACGGGCAGACATAATTGCTAAGGTCATTGGGCGTCTTGGTCTTGAGAAGACCATGTTTGAAGCATCAAATCCCAGA
Organism: Quercus cerris; assembly: GCA_963669245.1. NCBI lineage: Eukaryota > Viridiplantae > Streptophyta > Magnoliopsida > Fagales > Fagaceae > Quercus > Quercus cerris. The sequence continues at coordinate 77,957,700 of OY770008.1, forward strand.
ACCTCTGAGTGGTTTATAAAACAGTATGGTCCCAAGGTATGATGCTCATTATTTCATCCTTCTCTTCATTATGAAATTTGGGATCTTGCATTGGATGTTCTAAAAATCCTTGCTGATGCCCTCTTCTTCCAGGTGAACCTCTATGTGGATCACTCTCAAGTCATGGATCTGGAATGCCTCCGGGGACACAACCTGGGTAAAAATCATGCATCTGTCCTTGGCTCCTCATATTTTCTGTTCTGAACTGGTGTAACTTGTAGAGAAATATCACTTGTATGGACTGTTTATGTTGTAATTTGTGCTGTTATATGTCCGTATGATGTTAAATATATATATATATATATATATCTTCAGTCCACCAATGAGTAATAGCTCAAGTAATACGAGCTGTAATGCCCATCATTGCTATGAAACTTAAATTTTGTGTGTGCTCAGTAAGTTCTTGGACCTGTGTTCATCAATAATATTTAATTTGCGATAAGCAGCTTATCTTTGTTCATTCATTTCCTAGTGAACCATTGAATGTGTCTGAATTATCATATGAGAATGTAATGCATGCTCTAGATCTAGTTTTCCTGCCTTGTATCACAACCAGGCAAGTAGAACTACATGTAGCTTGCAGCTACTTTATGTCATTGGGAGACTGTAGAGCAATGAAGTGATGAAGCAAGAAGGCAAAGAAGAGGGATGGCGAATACGCGTTTGTGTGTGCGCGCTAACTAATTGTAAAAGGGAGAGGAGGGAGAGATGAGGCTCATAAGTGAACTTAGCTTGAATTCTGTATGATGGCCTAGTGAGCTTTTAATGAAAGAGGTGGAATAATTGACCAAATATTGCTTTAGAGGACCAGTAGAAAGCTGAGGGTGCTAACCTTGATGCTTTTGTTCTGAACCTTACCAGTTAATATAAAAATCCATTGTTGGTAAATGGTAATGCACTATAAACTTTAGCAACAAAATTGCTTGACTCATCTTATTGCATTTCTAATCAAATCAAATTAAAACTCTTTCAGATCTTTGACTGGTCCACCTGATTCAAGTGTTTCACAAATCCAAATTGTCTGTAGAGGTCACAGACTCACAAATGAACGCAGTCACTAGTGTCACATGATTCTCATGGTTGGATGTAACTAGGGTGGCAAATGACGCAGTCACTATTGTCACATGATTCTATGGTTGGATGTGAATAGGGTGGCAAATGGGCGGGTTGAGTTATAAATGGGTTGAGTATATAATTACTCATTTATCCTTTTATAACTCGTTTATATATAAATTAATTATCTATTACTCACCCAACCCATTTAATTCGTAATCCACCCATTTAATCCAATATAGTCCAAATAAATAAATCCTTTAGAAACTCAAATCCAACATTCTCCACACTTCTATCAAATGCAAAACAATTTGTTCACTTAAAACTCTTTTTTTTTTTAAAAAAAAAGTCTTTTAACCAACTTTTATATAGTCAACAAAGCAATATATCAACACCCAAAATCTTTAACGTAGAACACAGAAGAAATCTGTTTGGCTACCCAGAAAAACATAGAAACAGAAATTAAAAAAAAAAAAAAGAGTAAAATTTTGAAAATTATCATCTCAGAATGGATTTGCTAGAAACATGGAATTCAGTTCAACTATAGCCAATTCAGTAGCACAGCAACAAAGAATTGAGTAAAGGGGACCGCATTATAGTCTTAAGAATTATAAACAACCAACAATCATATTTACAATCCAATTCTTATTATTTTCTTTTCTTTTCTTCTCTTAACCCTTATTATTTTCTTGGGAACCAAACAGAAGTGAAGTGAATTTCAAACAACAATTAATTTTTAAAAGATAGAGATTTGTAATTGAATCAAACCCTAAGAGAGAGAGTACCTGGAGAAAGCAGAGAGATAGAGAGAAACATTGAAGAGAATACTACAAGAATTCCGGTTGAGAAAATTGCTTTTGGGTTAGTACACTGCTTTGTGATTTCTTGAATTGTGGTGTTCATACAATTGCAACATTTGGCCATATCAAGGTCTCCTCTACAAAGTGCTTGCGCATAAACTTTGTTGAGGCCTTGGCCAATGGTGGCATTGTAAAAGCCGCCATTGTCCGCAACGTGGGAAGGCAGAGAAGAGAGTAAAAGATTGAGATTTTTGCGGTAGGTAATGTTGAAAGATTAATTTTTCTTTTCTTCTGTTAACCCTTATTATTCTCTCTAGAATTTCCTTTTGTTTGGTTACTAAGAAAATCTGAGGGAAAGTGTTTGGGCTTAGAAATCTAGAGGTTAAAGTGTTTGGGAAAGTGTTTGGCTATTGATAGAATCTGAGGGAGAACGAGATTGAGGGCTTGGTTATACTGTTTATTTAAGTTTTAGATTTTAGAAGGGTATTAGTGGCTATTGGTTTATTTAATTTTAATTTTAAATGGGTTTAGTGGGTATTAGTGGATCTATCTATTTAGACCCATTTAATTAAATAACCAAATGAGTTATTATCCATTTAACCCAAATACTCAAATGGGTTGGGTTAAGACTTATCCAAATAAGGTGGGTAATGGGCAGGTTCATGGATATGGATAAAAATTGCCCTCCCAAATATAATTTATGTTTTGTGTTGTACTACTGCAAGTTATGAAGCCCACTATGAAAATAGGCGTTTTTTTTGGGGGGGGGGGGGGGGGGGAGACACATTTAAAGTGCATCAATTTTCCAACCAACGGTAATTGGTGAATTTCGACATACTTTTATTTTCTTTTCCTTTTATGTTTTTTCTTTTGATAAAATAAATTCTTATCCCAATAAATCCAGCATCCAAGATGAATCTTGAACCTTTTGAACATATCTTTTTTTTAGGAAAATTGGTTTGCATGAGTATATGGTGGTGGCTATGGAAGGGAAATGATCCTTCCAATTGAATCCTTCAATTCTCTCCCAAGTACAAATTCATTTATCCCCTAATCGAAATATCTCTTATTTCTCTCTATCCACAAACAATTTGAGTCCACTAATTAAAAAAAATATGTCATTCATTATTGGGTTAGAAAATCATTAAACATAGCTGATAAGATCGTCCAATGCATCGAATAATTTCTTGGTTTCCTTCATTAAATAAATGGCATAGATGGTAGGTTACACTTTTTTTAATAAAAATTTTGGTTAAAATTTTTTCCATGAGAGTCAAATGTGGGAACCCATCACTCCACTTTCATGAACAATAATGAACTTTCCTCTTCATATGTTTTGATGAAAAATATTTTATTTTTTATTTTTTATTTTTTTGGAAGAATTTTTTTTTTTTTTACCATTTAGATGTCTTAAATGAGAAATCGTTTTCCAATATAACATGGTGCTCTTTTTGGTTAGGATCACTTCACATTAGAAAATTATTTCCCATTTGAGATTTCTAATGTGGCATCAGGAATGCATGGTCCACGTCTGAATACAGTGTTTCAATTCAAACTTGGATGTGATTCGAGTTTGAGGTAAGAATGCTTCTTTATAACCTGTATATGTTGTGTATCTCTCATGAGCCTATTTTAACGTTTCTATAATTGAAATTGTTTGGCTAAGCTAGGAAGAAAATAAATTTTGATTCAATATAATAAATTGTTTTGCTATTGATTAAGAAATGTTTATTTATTTATTTATAACCCCTTACCAAGCCAACAAAGGGCAATGATTTTTTTCCCCTAAAATAAATGTAAGGACCAGATTTGTGTCTCTAGCCTAAAAGGTGGATGGACTTAGGCCCAAAAAATCCAAAACAATGAATTTGTAGAGAGTGAGTTGGAAAACTAGGTTTTAATGAATCAGACAACCACTAAAGTAGATTTAGATGACAAGAGAATGAAGATAAACAAGTTTACACTAAAGAAAATTGTTCTCGGCACAATCTGAGGAGATTGGTTCTTATATATTTATTTCAAGTTTGATTACAAAGTCAGTCCTTGAGGGCTACAATGTTTTTCTTTTTGTTTTTCGATCAACTTTACCATTGAGGGTCTCTTTTATTATATAGTTCTCTTTAGACAATCTTGGTTCTCCACTTGTTGATCATCCAAGCTACTGCTTGAGTGCTTGTCCCATCGGACACCCTCTCAGGCTCTTTATGCGTTGGGGCAACCAATGCAACACTGTTCAGGGGTTTTTTCCATATTAATATAGCTAGAAAGTTAGTTGCAGAGCATTCAATGCGGTAGTAGCAGCCTTCTCCTTAAATATTTTAGGACTCCCCCCTATCCTATGTTTTTGTAATGCTTATCTGTATCAACAGAATTTCCTGTAATGTTCCCTTAGGCGGCAGACCACCCCTTCAGACCTCGGCTTTGGTTACCCGAGGAGGCATTCATCTTTGGACTACCCTTCTAGATGACCTTAACTGGATTTCACCTCTTTACTTACTAACACAGATCCTTATGAAAGTGTTTATCCATCTTCGGACTGTTTAACGTCCTCGGATTGGGCCCTTGGCCCAATATATATATATATATATATATGGGCTCCTGGGCCCAACACCCTTAAAATAAATGTCATATTGCTTTTATTTTTTTAAATAATGAATTTTGTGTTCTCTATAAATAAAAAATTATATATATTTTTTACTTTCTTTTTATATTAAAATTTTCATCTATTCATATTATGAGCTAATTTGCTAGTGATAGAATACATGAGGGATTTTAGTTTTCCAATGGCAATAGTTAGAAATGAATGATAAAAAACAAAATTTTCCACCATTAAAAAAAATTCAACTTATATTTAGTCACAAACCAATCTATTTCTTTTGAAGTATACAAAGTCGGATCATAATATTTCTTCTTGAATACAATGCTTATATCAATACATTCATAAATATATACTGAATCAAAACATACCCATATGAAGATGCTTTGCAAAACAGAATGTCATATCAGTCATTGCTTAACAATTATTAATTAGACCAATTAGGGAAACAATTTGTTGTTGATAATCTATTGAGATTATTTTCTTTGCAGAAATTGTTAAATTGTCCACCCAAAAAGATTACAAATAAACAATTATTAATAAAATCTCCTAATTAAGTTTCTATATGTATAATAATAATAATAATACATACATACATACATACATAAAAAAAAAATACAACATTTATTTGGCCACAGATTGATCTAAGGGTTGTAGATGGTATCTGTGAGAAAGTAATGGAGAACTACATGCAATGGTGCCAGTTCTTAGGCCAGGAATTAAGTTTAAGGTAATATGAGAATTCTTATCCATTAAACACATTTTAGTTCACATTTATTCTAGATTATAATGTCGGCTTGTAGGGGAAAAAAAGAAGAAGAAAATTTGTGTTTGTTGAAGATTTTCAAAAAAAAAAAAAAAAAAATTACAACTAACATATTATCAAATTTTGATAAGTTGCAACAATTTGAGGGGGAGAATCATGTAAAGAGGAAGACTTTGTACCTATCATTATACTTTTTAATTTAGGGAGAGGTAGCAAATCTTATGTTCATGCTTGAGTGCCTATACTTTTTGTTTCACAATGTGAGTATGACATGAACTTTTTTTTTTGATTAATTATTTTTCTTAAACATTAAATCAATGATAATTTTGATACAATAATATATACGTTGTTGCAATAAATAATTTACTGTTTCAAGTATCTTGTAATAATAAACTATTACTTCACGAATCTTATTGCAATAGATTATAAATAAGTGGCAAAAATATTTTTGATTAAAATTTTGAAACAATATATTTATTGTAATAGATAATTATATCACATTTGTCAATAGCTTAAGATATCATTGCAATAAATTGTAAAATAGTTTATATAATGTTATTGTAATAATAATTTCATTGCAATAAGCTATCATTTCGAAATTTTCATTGTAATAGATTGCAAAAATAAATGGTATCAAGTTATTGCAATGATTTCTTCATTTTAAGTTATTGCAACAAATTTTTTCTAGTTTAGTAAGGTATTAAAGATTGTATTGCAATAGAAAATTATAAGTTATTGCAAAAAAAAAATTATAATTATTGAAAAAAATATTTCAGATCAAATTTTTGCAATGATATATTTATTGTAATAGATAGTTATTTCATGATTGTCATTATAATAGATTAAGATATCATTGCAATAGATTATAAAATAATTTATATAAAGCTATTACAATGATAATTTTGTTGCAATAAGCTGTTGTTTCTTTTGGATGAGATGTTCTATATGATTTGTCTAGCATATTTGTCACTAGCTCAGTTCTTCGCCTAATTTTTGGTTTAAACTATAGCAAACTGTTGATTCAAAGTTTCTCTTGTTTCTCTTATGATTTTCCACTTCTTCTGGTTAGGTTTTTTGGATCTTCTCCTGAACTTCTCGGTTTGTCTCCAATGGGATATCTCAGAGACATTGAGAATTATTATCCACATTATTCTCCACTTTATGATGGCAATCATTTTTGTATTGCCTCATGTATGTGCCTTCATATCTGCATTATTGGCAATTCTACAGGTATACGACTCCTACTTGAAATTTGCTTTTAGAGGTCTACTTTATATGAAAGCTTCACTCAATTACCATTTAAAATGGGCTATATTTAAATCTCTACATATCTTTTTTTTTTTTAAAAAAAAAAAAAAAAAAATCTTTTTACTTACTCTGTTTTTATATGAACATATATTGCTAGTAAGTAAGACATCGCTGATGCACCTTTGGATGTGAAAAGTGGTTGTTTCACTTACCTTGTTTTGCGACATGCTGATGGGCTTGGTCCTCTTTCTACCACTGGCCATATTGGCTTGGTTCCCCTTCATTTTAGTTTTTCAATCCCGATTGATGTACAATACTACTTACAGCCAAGGACATTCATTACAAGAAAAAAGACCTGTTACAACAAGTAATATTGCAACAACAAAAATAATTGGAGTAATATATATACTATTGCATCTGTGGATTATTTTTTTGTTGTAATAGTAACTTAAATTTATTACATCAATTAAGATTGTTGCAAGAATTACCTTGTTACATCTAAATGTGTTGTTGTAATAACTAAACCTTATTTTATATTGAAATATGTTGTTCCAATAAGTAACCACTTATTTCACATCAAAGTATATTGTTGTAATAGGTGAAAAAAATACTTGTTACATGTGTTTGATCGTAAACTTAATGTGTTATGTATATATTTGTGTTTTTGGACATATTAGTTTGATGGAGTACTTCAATTTTTGTATTTTTTTATTTGTATCTTTAATTTGTTATTGTAGTTCCTAAATATAGTTTATATTGTCTCATAATGTGTATATTGCAACACAAGGCAATAGACAAATTAATAATAATAATAAAAAAACTCAACCTATTGCAATAAGGTTGTTTGTTGTAATAAGCTATGACAGTTTTCACGTATTACAACAAAACCTTTGAAGCAGTAAAATATTGCCACAAAATTATTTATTGTAATAAAGATATTATTGCATCAACCTATTTATTGCAATATGTAGAATTTATTGCAACGAAATCTTTGTGTTGCATAAACCTATTACCTCGAAGTTTATTACAACGGCTCACAATAACTTTTTTGATGTTGCAATAACACCTTATTGCAACGATTTCTCCTGTTGTAACAGGTCTTTTTTCTTATAGTGATTAGATTCAAAGTATTATAGCTGGAAGCAAAAAAGCATGAGTAAATGTTTGTTTGTTTGTTTTTTTTTTTTTTTAAGACTTGGCTTAATAAGGATAGAGAAATACTGTTAAACACACCCTTATGCTTTATAATTTATTTTAATTAGTTGAGTTCTCGCATAATGTGCGGTGTAACTTATTATTAGTTTTCCCCAATATTTCAATAAGTTTTGGTAAGAATCTTGTAGTTTAACAGGTTGGCACCTTATATTGTTTTCAATAGAGACATCTAAGGTTTAAATCTTCCACCCCAAATATCGATGTATAAAAAAAATTTTCTATAAATTTCATAGTAAAATATTTGTAATCTTTGCAACAAACAATGAGGGTGTGAGAAGAGAGAAAAAGCAAAGGAAAGAGAATAGGTGAGAGAGCTTATCATGAGAAAGACTGAAGGTGTGAAAAAAATATTGTTTCCCATGACTAGAAGAAGATAATATTTATAAGAGTTATGCGCCTTGTGAAAAAGAGATTGTTTTCCAAATATATTTTTTGGAAAACAACTTATAAAAAATAAGCTTTATTTTTATTAGAGCTTTCCATTAACCAGTTGTTTTTATGTTGCCAAACATTGGAAAATGTGGAAAACTGTTTTTATAGAAAGTTTTCCAGTGAAACAAACAGAGCGTAGTTATTTTATAGAAAAAATAGAAAGACACTAAGGTCCGTTTGTATATAGTTAAAAATTGAAAAATACTGTAGCAAAATAATTTTTAAATGTGTGAATAGTATCGTGGCACCCATTTTTAATGAAAAAATTGTTAAAAAAAAAGAGATTTGTGGGTCCTATGACTGAAAAGTTGCTAAAAAATTCTGTAAAAGGTACTGAAAAGTTGATTAAAATAATTTTTAAATGCTGAAAAGTTGATTAAAGTGCTGACAAGTTGCTGAGGTGTGCAATAAGTTTGGTACCAAAGTCAACAATCACGGCACAGCTGAGAAAGGAAAAAAAAAAAAAAAAAAAAAGGCTGAAACGCGTTTGCATCCATACGTGGACGCAAAACGCACAAACCAAACATACACTAAAGAGTAGTGTATGGTGATTTTATCATACATACATTTTTTTACATTATTGATTGTTTATTACTATATTTATTTAGTATTTTTTTTTTTTTAGACATTGTTTCAATTGTTGCAAAAACAACTAAATTTAAGTAAGAATACCATATTTCAAATTAATTGTTTCTCACATAACAAAAAATTCAATTGTTTCTCGTATAAATCTTAGAAAAATGATATTAAAAATTTAATTGAGTTTATTTTCCTTTTATGGTTTTTCTTTTATAATTTACAAAATAAATCCTTATCCTAATAAATCTAGCATCCAAGATAAATCTTCAACTTTTTGAACGTCCTTTTTAGGAAAATTAGTTTGCATGAGTATATGGTGGTTGCTGTAGAAGAGAAAGGATCCCTCCAATTGAATCCTTCAATTCTCTCTCAAGGAAAAATTCATTTATCACTCATCGAATTATCTCCCTATCCACAAGAACAATCACAGTCCACTAATTAAAAAAAATGTCATTCATTATTGCGTTAGAGAATCATTAAACATAGCTGATATGATCGTCGATGCATTATTGCATTAGAGAATCATTAAACATAGCTGATATGATCGTTGATGCATTGAATAATTTCTTAGTTTCCTTCATTGCATAGATGGTAGGTCACATTTTTTTTCTTTGGTTAAAAAATTTCCATGAAAGTCAAATGTAGGAAACCCATCACTCCACTTTCATCAACAACAATGAACTTTCCTCTTCACATGTTTTGATGAATTTTTAATTTTTTTTGGAAGAATGACCTGTTATGTGTGACCTTCAAATTAAGTCAAAAACATTTTTTATTTTTTGGCTTGCACGGAAAATCATTTATATATATATATATATATATGTATATATATTTGTAATTTTGTATAATTATATGAATAAAAACTTTCATTTCCGATGGAAAAACATTTTTTATTTTTAACTATTTAGAAATCTCTATTGGGAAATCATTTTACAGTGTGACATGGTCTTTTTTTTTTTCTTAGGATCATGTCACATTAAAAATTATTACCCATTTGAGATTTTTCTATAATTGAAACTGTTCGGCTAAGCTAGGAAGAAAATAAATTTTTGATTCAGTATAGTATGCCAAAAGAGGAACAATGTTATTGGCAAAAACTGGCTTTCCTTGATTGTTTTCTTGTCTTTATATTCCAATGGTGCAAAAATGAATTTCCTATCTAAGTTTTAAAGCTTTTTTGAAGATTGAAGTCATATATAATACCAAAGAAATACTAAGACCGACGAAAGAGACACGGAATGCCAGCAGTTTGCTGTGGTCTTAAGAGTTCATGGGACTGCAAATCCCAGGTACAATTAGATGTGTTTGATCCCAAGGCCAATGGTAATCTAAGCTCTATGACAATAAAAAGAGAAAGGTTAAGGCGCTCAAGATACACATCAAATTTCAAGGATATTGTGAGAGACACAGAGAAGCCACTAGGCTGCAGTACAAAATCACTAGGGAGCAGTGAATTTTGCAGTAAGGGCAAAGATAGAGAAAAGGATGGTCCAATGTTTTTGGGCAAAGTAAGCCCAGAGACCACAGATAATAGAGGCCACAATTTGGTGCACCAGTATAGGCCCATTGAAACCCATGGTGGCTCTATTATCTTTTATGGTGGTGGTAGCAGTGATATTCCATCAAGGACATCTATTGAGACAGATTTTTATTGTTCTTCAAATTTAATTTGCCAGATATGTGGTGAGAAGCTTAGAAAATTGGATGCTATTCAAGCACAACATCTCTCCAAGCCTTCAGGTGAACACTAATATCCAAAGTTATATCTCATATATAAGTTTAATGTAATTGTTGTGCCATTGTTTAAGGCCTAATTATACTTCACTAACTAAATAAAGGACCTTCGATAAAAAAATTCCATTGTTTAATGTAATATGGCACTCTCATTGTTTTCCTGGTTGATGTTATTGTTACTATCTAGGCTTCGTCATTGTTTCACTTGTTGGTTGCTATGTTACATCAAGTTCATCATGTCCATGCTCCACTTTTAGTTACAAATGATTTTCATGTAGCTCATTATCTGCATTCAAATCTTTATTAAATTTGCAATTAAAATGAAAAGATGTTTTGTTTCCTTCATATAGCTCAATCTCCAAACTTTAAAATGGTTTTCATGGAGGTAATTGATTTCTTCTTGCTTTCATATTGATGACAAATGTTTACAAATTTTGAGGTTGCCTAGTTTCTAAAGAGACCTCACAATGTCGTATCTTGTGTGCAGTAATTGAACTTGGTGAAAGAGACTCATCTAGGAAGATAGTAGAAATGATTTGCCAAAAGAGTTGGTTAAAGTCTGAGAACAGTTGCAGGAGGATAGAGAGGGTCTTGAAGGTCCACAACAAGAAAAAAACCATTGCTTTGTTTGAAGAATATAGAGAAAAGGTGAAGAATGAAGCTAGCAAACAAATCAAAACGCATCCACGCTGCCTGGTTGATGGTAATGAGCTTTTGAGGTTCTATGGCACAACTTTTGTGTGCTCTCTTGGCATGAATGGCTCCTCTAGCTTGTGCACTTTGGATAATTGTGGTGTATGTCAAGTTTTAAGACATGGATACTTCACCAAGAAGGAATTCAATGGTTGGTTAGGAGTTTTTACCACTTCCACAAGTAAAAGAGCATTCCAATCTATTGAATTATATGAAGAAGAGCAGTCTCTTAGAAAGGCTTTAATACTGTGCAGAGTAGTGGCTGGAAGTGTTCACAGACTTTTGGAAAGAACTCAAGAATTGTCTAGTCCAGAGTTCGATTCATTGGATGGGACAATGGGTCATCATTCGAATATTGAGGAGCTCTATGTACTAAATCCCATAGCTATCCTCCCTTGCTTTGTGGTAATCTACAAACCCTGACTGAGAAGGGATTATGCTAAGGCTAAAACCCTGACTGAGAAGGGATTATGCTCAATAAATAATTGATTTTTAATAAAAAAAAATGTGAGCTGTATTTTTTTTTCCTCCACTTGTAAGAAGGCCCAAAAAATTGAGTGATACTAGAAATGTTACATATTTTATAATATAGGTCTTACAAATTGATTTGTAATTAATTATATTCATTGTTGAAGTGTCATCAATTACATTTATAAGCTTTTCATGGTAGCATTTGTAGTAAACTTAGCATTTTTCCAAAAACAAATTCTGGATTAATTGAAATTCGACCCAAATAACATTAAGTGAATTGACTATTAAGACTTTAAGAGTAAGAATAATCAATTTTAAAAAAATAATATTATGAAATAGAATATTAACTAAATATTATTTAAGTTCTTCTAAAAAAAATAATAAATATTATTTAAATATAAAAATGTTAATTTAAAGTTATTATGTTTGACCTCAAACTGTATTTAGCGGCATTCATTGAACTATTATAAAGGAATGCTTATTTGTTAGCCATCATTTACATTTACAAGGTTTTTCATTCTTTTTTGCCTGTAATTTGCCTTGAAATTTTGATCTAACTTTAGCACATTTGTATTTCAACTTGTAGAACACCAGAAAGTGTGATGTTTTTACACATCCTATGTTAATCGTTCGACTGACAATATTCAGAGATCGTCTTTGGTTGATCTAGCTAATCATAGATACAACGTTATTTTATCTTTTCTTTTTTCCTCTACATAAATCATAAAGACATCATTTTTATATTTTTATATTATTATTTTCTGATCAATCTATTTGTACATAAATATAATATTTTATTTCTTGTTTCTTTTTTACTATTATTGTTATAATTATTTCTTGTTTCTTCCACTCATTACAAATATTTAAATATTAGCATAAGTATATAGAGAATAAATACATGTACATGGTATTTCCTGTCTCACTTTTAAGTGGCCAAGTACAAATAGTCAAATATAATATTGCATTTCTTGTTGGTTTCACTCCCCAAAAATATTAAAACATACCATCAAAAAAAAAAAAAAAAAATTAAAACATATCAACATGTGTCTATCGAGAATAAACACACACATACATGGTATTTCCTGTGTTACTTGTAATGTAAGTGGCCAACTAATACGTAGCAAAATCAATTTTATTTCTTTCTTATCTTTAGAATATAAACTATATAGCTCAAATGCTAATAAAAAAACAGGTCCAGGCCCATTGTAGTATTTATGTAGTATACTGCACTCGCTTTATGCTTTTGAATCCTTAGGTAGTTATAGGAAATTTATTCTTAATTATGATTTGGTATATTCACATCATTTTAATTTTAAATACTAAAATTTCTATTGGATTGGGTTTTTGCTTGCCCACAATTTTAGTGTAATTCTTGGGGAATGGGAAAATAGTGTACATATCCCACTATTTTCCCCCTGTTAAAACTATATTGATCTATAATTTTTTTTTTCTCCTAATGAGACCTCTAATCAATATTGGCCGAAATGGTCTAACCCAAGAACCTGCCTTGAAAGGGTTAGAGCCTTAGAGGGTGTTTTACCACTTCCATGAGTAAGAGAGTCTTTCTATGATTCTATTCATTTAATTATATGAACAGCATAATTCTTTAAGAAAGACTTTAATAGTTGGCACAACAATTAATGAATTTATATTTTGTGTAATACTTAGGATATTGTATTGGCCTATTGGGTGCAATAACAACCAAGGATGAGATTTAAAGTTTTTTTTTTTTTTTTTGAGTGATGAGATTTAAAGTTAAAAATAACTTTTTACCAAAGAGCTTAGACTAGAAAAGTTAAAAGTCAAAAGGTAAAAAATAGTCAGTAGACTTATTTAGTTTTTTTTTTTTTGGAGGGATTATTTAGGGTTAAATTTAATTGTTGGACAAGTAGATTGCTAATCAAATGTTAATAAAGGGAGAGGTTTGTGGTCTCAAAATTGTACCTTATACAACAAATATGAGACTCACATGAATCCCACTCCCACAAGCATAGAAAAGTGACTTTTTGTTTGTTTGTTTGTTTGTTTTGACATCCATACAAGAGTGATGTTAATATACTCGTTACGTACGCAAGATATCTCACTTATCGTTTTAATTAATATAAGTTTTCACACCCATATATGCAAGATTATATTAACTCTTTAGCCAAAATGATCATCATATCTGGGGTGGAACTAGAATTTTATGAATGGGGTCCAAAATAATAATAAATATAAAATCGAATCAATTTAATAGTGTTATACAAGAAATATGAAAAGTTTGGGGGCTAATCATATATATTTTTTTTTTTGAAAATTTTAGATAAATTTAGGGGTAAAAATCTAATAATTAAGAATTCTGGAGCGGCCAACCATATATTTGAAAAATTTAGAAAACTTTAGGGGTAATTGTATAGATTTAGAAAAGTTTGGGGGGCCTACCCTTCTAAGTGAGTCCACCCCTGCACCATATATATGCTCACTGAATTGAATTAAAGTGGACTAAGAAAAGGTTTACAATAATATATTTTCATTTTCTAAATAAGAAAAGGTTCATAGTGTAATTTGGAAAGTTCACGTTCTAGAACAAAACAAATCAATTCCAAAGTTAGAAGGCTAGATTTATAAGTTAACAAAATATATGCTTTCTACTATTGTGGCAAATCTTAAGAAAATCCATTCCCATTACTCGTTAGCCTTTCCATCTACCCTCAAATGAGTTTAAGGATTTTTTTAAATAAATTTTTAGATAAATAAATAACAAAAAAGAAAAAGGTGAGATTCGAACTACAGACATGAAACATTACCAATATATGTATATATATATATATATATATATATAAAATGTCACTGTTATTAGACTATTGCTCAAACCCATACAAGTTCAAAGTCTTGGAGTCATATTTTCGTACATATATATATATATATATGTATATATTTCGAGAGAGATAAAATATATATATATATATATATATTTTTTTTTTTCATAAATAGGAGCACTAGCATTGGTGGTGCTAAAAATAGTAAGCACCACCAAATTCCAAAATGTGGCTATATTGGTGGAGCTAAAGTCATATTTTTTGGCTCCACAGCTACAATGCATAGCTATAGTGCATATCCACTATAGCTCATATATATAAAAAAGAAATAAAAGAAATAAAAAAAAAGAAAAATTTAATGTTGTGTCCACACTGCTTTTTAATAATCTTTTTTTTTTTTTCCTGTTTTGCCTCTCACTGCTTCATTTGTCCTCTGCATTTCTCCTCTCTCTTTGCATTCACACTACTTTAATAAATAAAAACTTAGGTACAATACCTTTAGTATTGTTTCTTAGGTTCTCCTTTTAAGATTTAGTCATGTGGTTATTTAACTAAAAAATACACTTTCATCCTATGAGAAAAAATCTACATGGCAGAATTTTAAAAAGTGAACTTAAAGAACAGCATATAAATACTGTACCTAAGTCTTGCTCATAATATAAAATCTCTTTTATATTATTTTAATCAACTAGCTAAAAATATAGATTTATTGATATTGTATATATTATAAAGTGAGAAAGTAAAATAGATAAAATAGCTTTTTGTAGAGTCATATTGTTAAATTTATGGCTCTGCAGACGTAGATGCTCTATTGTCTGAGAAATTATTGGGACCTCCAGGAGGACCACATCAGTGGTCCTCTTGGGTCCTGCCACCCAATAAGATTATGGTACCTAGCCATTTTATAAAACTCAACTCCACATCATCTTACCCATTAACTTAACTATAGTTAGCAAATCAAACCAAGGTTAAAACTTAGCTCCACTTACCCACAGCCAGATTTAACCCAAAATCAATTAGCCAAAATCAACTCTATTTCCTCTTTTTGCCTCTTTAACTCAAACACTTGATTCTCAAAAAAAATAAAAAATAAAAAATAAAAATCCTCAAACAATTAAACCTTATCTACTTCTTTCTTCCTCTCTCCCTTTAACTCTATTTCCCCAATATCTTCAAATCTAGTAAAAAACATCATTGGCGGATTCAACAACAACAGCGATCCAGATGGGTGGCTCGTCGGATTCGTGTAGCGGAACTGGGAAATGTCCTCAGAAACCATCACTGGCGGCAACAACAACTATGATCCATTATCTGCTGCTATTTCTTCTGCCTCTTCTTCTAACCACACGTGTCTCGGCATCTCAGTTGGTCGCCACCAGAGCTTCACGAATTCCTTGCGACGATGTGTTTCAGTGACAATTCCTCTTCTTCATTCTACTTTTCCGTTTTGGAAAGGCTGGAGATGTTGACAATGTCTTGAAGGACCACTGATGAGATGGAGGCATACGAGAGTTCTTTTCAATTTGTAATGTGGGGAACATTGTGATTGTGAGTCTTTTAGTTGCTGGGTTCCATGATTTTTGCATTTGACCATTGTTGTTGATGCTGCAAAGATTGATGTCCCAAAGTTTTGAATAAATATTGTATTAGTGGTATTTGGTTGTGGGCAAGAATGTATTAGTAGTATTTGGTTGTAGGCTTGTTGCTGACTTGGAGGAATTGGTTCTGATGTGAACTGTTTATGTGGTTTTGGTATAGTTATTGTATTTGCAAATAAATTTTGTGTTTATAGATGACCTTCATCTTTTTGTTTTGGTGTTTGGATCTCATTGTAAATTTTGTTCATTTTGACAATAAAATTTCTCATTTGTTACACTATTAGTGATGTTTTTTTTGAGAGAAATGTTAGAAATTTTATTGATGTAAAGCTGAAACTTCATTAAAGAACAGGGGGGGGGGGAGTTTGCCTTACAAAATTTGTTACACCAATGGCAGACTATCCTTAGTGAAACACGTAGACAAGGGGGTTCTTAGAGCTAGCTTTGCAGCTTCATAGGCTGCTGAGTTGCAGACTCTTTTAACCTAAACAAAAGAAACAGAAGAAAAGACCCTACTGCTGAGTTGCAAGTAATAATGTTATTTTCATAGGACTTATGTGCTACATATAGTACATTATTGATAACTATTTCAAAGGCAATATAGACAAGATAACATGTATATAAGAAAAATTGTAATTGTCTACAAATAAAGGGCAGTAAAAAAAAAAAAATTGACCAATGCAAACTTGGGTTACCCAAGTTTAAAAAGTCACTTGACTGTATAAAATTATTTATAGATAAAAGCCAATACCTTCTCTAACATGACCAGAGTTTGTTGGAAGTCCTCTTGTGGGCAATTGTTCTAAAAAAAGAGAGGAAATATTGGGCATTATTTACAACAAATAAATAATTGAATCATTGAACTAGCATTTTTTTTTCAATTTAAAATTAAAAAAAAAAAACTTACTTGATCTTGTAATATCTTTTAATGCCTTCCTTGTACACTTCTCCATGTTGCTTTTCATTCTCGCATTTGTTACTCCTTTTGGTCGCACACATGGGGGATCTAATATAGGCGAATTATTGAGTGGGCAATTTGTCTTCTCAACATCACCAGAGATGGTATTATCAACAAAACTATTTTCTCTTTCACCATCATCTCTTGCCACACTTAACACCTCCATATCTTTCTCAACTAATTCTATCATCTCTCTAATTTTTCTTTTGCACATTTTAGTATGTCAAGTTGTTCTTGCACTTCTTGTGAAAATTTCATAAAATGAGCGCATTAATTTATTATGGCGTGATGTCATTGACAACTCATCATTTGCAACGGCTGATTTTGCATGATCACATACAACAATATCTTTCTTTGCATCTTTTGTCCATCATTTCAAAATATACTAAACAAGAAGCTCTGTTACATTTTTCACAATAAGTATTCGCAAAGCATGTTGACATAGTAACCCCAATGTTTCAAACATTTTACAGCTGCATGTTACAACATTATTTGAGGAGTTAAAATGGACAACATGAACCCTTCGACCACCTCCTTTAATGACTTCATAGGTGGAAGACACTCCATCAGAATTAACATTTTGGTGTGTGACCCCCAAGGTAGAAGTAATTTCTAACTCAAATCTTTTAAACATTGTATAAATATAAACAGATGATGCATGTTGCAAAAGTCCACAATTTTAGACTATTTAAAAAGATGTACCTTGTTTGCAATGAAAGATTCTTCTAACTCTTCCGTGCGTATATTTTTTAAAGCTTTCTCATACTCATGTACAAATTTTGTTAGCCTTATTGTTTTGCATGCCATATGTTGAAAAACATTATTTGTACTCTTGCTTTTGGATGAAGCTTTCATTCGACAAGAGAAAATGTTATGACTAAAAACTGAACACCACCTTTCACGATTTTCATATAAGGTGCTAAGCCACTTATTGCCCACCAAATTGTAATCTCTATGCAAGGCATCCCAACAAGACTGAAACTTTATTTCTATCTCGCAATTATAAAGAATCTTATTAAATTTACTTTTAAATTCAGGATTCCCATAATGCCTTTGTAAATTTTCTGCAACATTTTTTGAGATATGCCATAAGCATGGGCGATACTTGACAAGAAGCACAACTCTTATGGCATTCTTCATTGCTTGACATTGGTCAGTAAAAGTTGTCTTTGGTTTTTGATTTCCCATTAATTCCAAGAATGTTTCAAACAACCAAGTAAATGAAGCAGTTGTTTTATCCAATAGAAATGCACAACCAAAAAGTACATTCTTCCAATGATGGTTGACACCTACAAATGGGGCACATATCATATTATACTTGTTAGTTCGATATGTAGTGTCAAAGCATATTACATCTCTAAAAGAGTTATAATCAATTCTTGATCTACCATCTCTCCAAAAAAAATTTGTCATTCGATTTTCTTGATCAACTTGAATTGCATAAAAAAACATAGGATCTTCTGCTTGCATCTGTTTAAAATGGTTTACTAAACTTTGAGCATCTCTAGCCTCAACATTGATTAACTTCTGCTTGTTCACCACATTATAGCAATCTTGTTTTATAAACCTAACATTTTCAAATACCCCAGCTTTCTTAACTAAATAGGAATATGTACTTACTGTTCTTATGCTCGCTTCTTTGAAAGTTCTTATTACACCTAACTGAGTATCAGTAATTTTTCGATTCATCCTTAAAAGGGGTCTTTCTTCAGGCTTTGCAAGCTCATGATTATGATTAGGATTGAAATGAGTAACCTTCCACTCACCATTTGTCATTGTAAATCGGATACTAGCTTCGCAACCAGTCCTAGTTTGTAATCTTTTGAATTTCTTATCATCCAAATGGTCACCATCTTGTGGAAATCCTTCTTTTGAACACACATACTCTCACTGTCTTACACCATTTTTTGCATATCTGAGTTTTTCTTTTCGAACACTAAACCCAATTCATATAGCATAATCATTTTACAATTTATATGCTACCTCCTCACTATGCACCAACATTCCAAGCAAATTTTCAATATCTTGTAGTTCTTCATTGGCTCTAATATCTATAATTAAAAACATCACAAAACACATTTCTAACGAAACTCAAATCAAAAGGATAATAAAAAATAAAAATAAAAATGGTTAGAATGGTGTGTGCGTATAAACTATTAATTGTAAGAAAAAAAAAATTGAACTATTTTTACATTTTGGACTTTAAGGTTTGTTTAGAACTTGTGCTCTGTTTCAAGAACAAAGAAACAGAGTGGTATCTAATAAACCCAAAAACAAAAAGTAGGCAAGAGTATGGAATGGGTTTTAACAATTCACACCACAGACTCATAAAAATTTAATTTTTAATATCTAGAAACTAGATAGAAAGAAAACAACACATATAAATTCCATTATTTTAATTATTTCTCATCTTGGGCTTTTATCAAACACGTAGAAGACAACATATTTATAAACTACATAAAAACAAAACAAAGCTAAGAGAATGATACATTGAAGAGTGAAATGAGTCTCTGTAACATACATACCTTGATCAATCTTGTTTAGTTGTAATGGTGGTGTGTGGATTCTAGCAACCACTTCAACCATAGCTTACAGTCAATCGTACTCACTATTCATCCAAGGAAGAAGAAAGAAAGCCCAGCATAAGATTGTTTGAAGGACTCATCCAATGATGCGAGAAGGGAGAGGGAAGAGGATTGAGCGGGTAAAATAAAATTTTGAGTTTCAAAAATTGGGTGAGAAGTGGCTAATACAATGGGTTAACATGGTTTGATTTTGGCTAATTGATTTTGGGTTAAATCTAGTTGTGGTTAAGTGGAGCTGAGTTTTAACCTTGGTTTGATTTGCTAACTATAGTTAAGTTAATAGGTAAGATGATGTGGAGCTGAGTTTTATAAAATAGTTAGGTGGCATAATCTTATTGGGTGGCAGGACCCAGGAGGACCACATCCTGGAGGTTCCAGTAATTTCTCCTATTGTCCTAACCATTCAATTCAAAACGACGAAACTTTCTGTTGTGGAGTTTGCAAGCAATTGCATTCATTAGAGAATGAAAGGACACGTTGCGTTGCAAGTTTCCAGCACCAACCTAACAAGTGCCGCACGTGATGCACCAGCTGCAGAAGCCAACTAACACCCTTTATTTTATTTTATTTTTAAATTTTCCAAAGCAATGACAGATATCTTTTTATTTTATGCATTAGCTCTATTGCTACGAAAGATTATTTTGCTGTAATTTTTTAAAATTTTGTAAAATATACAATTTTTTTTTTTTTTTTTTTTTTTTGCAATTTGCTAAAGTGATATTGCTGTAATTTTAACAATTTGTTATAAATACAACTTTTTTTCTTTTGGCAACTTGCTAAAGTGGTATGATTTTTTTTTTTTTTTTCCTTTGAGAAGCTGATATGCTGTGGTTGGTAGACAATCATATTTAAATAAAACACGATATCATATAAAGAAATAAAAATAAAATTGCATTCAATATATTTTTAGATTTATAATATCTAATATGAATTATAAAATTAATTCATTTCAAATGAAAAAAAAAAGTCTTTTATAATATTCCAGCAGACTTAGGATGTGGATTATGTTCAATTATACCTAATATTTCCTTGTTAATGAATTCATAGATTTAGTGCCTTGTTTCTTAGCCAAAAAAAAAAAACACAAATTTTTACATTTATTCTCATAATTACTAAAGTGATACGTTGTTATTGACATATAAGAAAATGAATAATGTTTAGAGATACAAACTATTTTACAAATTTTTTTATAAAGTGCTTATGTGGTAAGTGATTATTAGTAAATGAAAATGTGATATTAATAGTGAGGCTAAATAAAAACCAATAAAAAGTTGGTTATATCAACGTTTTGTAGAAACATTGTAAAATAATTTGACTGTATCATTACTCTAAGAAAAGTGGTGTTAGTGATGGGTAAGTCTAAAAGTACGTTACATCAATTACATTTTATCATCTCTACAAATTATAAAATAATATGAGTGATAACGTCATCAAATACAAACAACATTACTATAACAATTATCTAAGATTGCAATGTGGATGGTAATGTCTAAAATAATGTGCAATGCTTTATCTTATCTACCCATACCAAGTTGTTTGGTGAAGTCAATGGTATTTTGATTAGTCTAGTGAGTGACATAGACAATACAATAGTGATAATTTAAGAATCCTCTAGACTCCTCAAAAATGGTTTTCAAGGTAGTTGGTGGCGCACAAGCAATATCACGTGCTCACCTTCTTCTTTTTCTTCTTCTTCTTCTTTATCTTCTTTCTCAATTTCGAAATCAACGAAAGTTACTCCGTTTAAAAAAGCCAAACCCCACAACTCAAATTCAAAGACTATATATATGTATAACTAACACTAAATTTATTTTCCATAAGACCAAACTAAGTATCGAAAGTAGTGTTACCAAAATCAAAGAAAGTAGTTTTGAATTTCGATAATGGCCACCCAAAACCTCGGAAAGAAGACTGCGTGTGTTGTGGGCGGCACTGGGTTCGTCGCTTCTTTGCTTGTTAAGCTTTTGCTTCAGAAAGGCTATGCCGTCAATACCACTGTTAGAGACCCTGGTTAGTCTTTTTTTTTTTTTTTTAATCAAAAATAATTTTATCACTTTTTATTTATTTATTTTGCATACCCTGACACTCATGCGCTCTCTGTATATATTTTAAATATACACTTTTTGGCTTCTACAACGTACACACCACCTGTTTGTGATTGCATTGGTCCCTTTACTACTGCGTATTTACATTTATTTACCTGCATGTGAGTAATTTGTATTTGCTTCCCATGCTATTTGCATTTTGTTGCGCTTGCACCCTTATAGTTTCTATCCTATTTTTTTTTATTATATTTTTATATTTTTATTTTTTTTTGTGAAAGAAAAATGGGAAAGGGGTGACTTAAGTTGGTATCTTCTACTTGAATGTGACCAGAGTGACATTTTATCTATTGAGCCTGAGTTTGAAAGAGCCAAAGATCTAGATAAGTCATAGTTTTGCAACCAGCCTCTTAGTTCTTATACTTGGGACTTAGATTTTAGTTTAGATTATTTCGAGCAATTTTTTGTTGAAATGATTTTGTTGTTGAAAATGTTGCTACCAACTCTTACTCCAATCATCATTCTCAAAAAAAAAAAAAAAAAAAAAGGAACTCTTACACCAATCATAATTATCACTTTAATAACTTGGAAATAAGTTACAAACTCTTAAAATATCAACCTGTTGAGATAGCTGCGTTGAAAGAGTGACAAAGTTGATGTGTGGAAGTTGAGTGACAAAGTTGATGCGTAGAAGTTGAGGGACGAATGGAAAAGGCTTTTTGGCCTTTTGCTTTTTTTTTTTTTTTTTAGGTTTTTTTTTTGGGCAAAAAATCTAACTTTTAGATACACATTTAATGCAAAAATTACTAAAAACTATAATCACTATATAAATAAGCTACTGAAAATTGCGGGTACCAAAACAGACAAGTCATTCTGTCTCCCTACCATAACCTCACAAAAATAAAGTAGATAAAACGGCCCTTTCATAAATATATATGCAGATCAAAGGTTTTTTCTTAAGCAATATGGAAATTAAAGTTAAAGGTTCACATTTTTCCAGATGGTATAGAAAAATTTTCAGATAAAATAAAAATTTGATGGTGACTCCTACTCACCCAAAAAAAAAAAAGAAGATGTTTAGAGGTTAGAACATGTCACATCATTTATATAAGAGAGAGTTTAAAGACTAAAAAAATTGACATTTTTTGACACGAAAAATTGTTAATGGTAAATAAGAAAAATAATATTAGTAATAGGTCTAAATAAAAACCAAGAAAAGTTTGTCAACTTAATTGTGTGTGATACAAAGTAAATTGATTGATCTGTTGAAAATTGAGATGAATTGCTTAAGACCTGTAATCTACTCTCAAAAATAATTTTAAAATATGTATATATATTAGGTGCAATAACTAGATTTCAATCCGATACACAGCAAGTGGTGGGGCTTTTGAAGATTGAGATGAGTTGCTCAAGTCCTCAAGTTTTTTCCTAAATACGGGGCCCTGTTTTCAAAAAGTCATACTCTCAAAAAGTCACAAAATAATTGAAGATGAAACAACAAAAGGAAAATGAGGGGCCTTGTTTTCCTAAATACGAAAGTTTTTTCTTATATGTTACATAAGAGCCCACTTTTGTTGGTTAGCCCACATGTATTGCACTTCACAGAACAGAACATTTAAATTGATGAAAATTTAGACTGCACGGACCCGGTGGCAAATTTGTGTTTCTAAATCAAATCATCAAATCAACAAAATGCATCATAATATAATCTCACAACACCAACAGGCTAATGTATCTAGGACCCTAATAAGGGTAAGATCATGCTATAGTTGAACTCATCTGAGGTCTAAGGATATTAGAGTCACACTTAAGTAGGGTCCATACCAATTCAGCCAAAAGAAAAAGAAACAGTATCATCAAACAGTAATATATATCTATAATATATATAAAATTAAAGATATTAAATTTTTTTTATCTTATAATAATTACATGTAAAATTATGAGAGATTTTACACGCTATTATTTTATTATAAATTTTTAATTGAGTTTAAATAATATTCTATATTTAAATCTTCCATTAAATTTTTTTCAATTTATATTTTCTTCAAATAGTATAATATATAGTTTCATATACAAATACAATCATAATAAACATATAGTTTCATATTTTTTTTTCCCTTTTTTGGTCTAAATATTAAGACCAAAAAAAATGGAAATTTTTATTATTATTAAATTTCCCTGTGCATTACTCGGGTTACCAACTAGTTACTAAGTAAAAGTAAATAATTTTTATTTTACTACAAGATTTGAGGGATCTACAATGAATTTGTACTTGTTGGCCAATTTGTCTCTACCATAGATAATTGGCTTAGCATGAATATGCCTCTTCATAAATCATAATATCTTTAACAAGGTGCATTATGTTTTAAATTATAGATGAGAATGAACGTTATTAATCAAGTATTTTAATGAGCAGAAAATAAGAGAAAGACCTCTCACCTCATAGAACTTCAAGGTTTGGGGGACCTAAAAATTTTTGGAGCAGATCTAACAGATGAAGTAAGCTTCGATGCTCCTATAGCTGGATGTGACCTTGTCTTCCACATTGCTACACCAGTTAACTTTGCTTCACAAGATCCGGAGGTAAAAAAAATAAAGAAATGCATCAGTAATTTCAGTAATGTCACAGTTTTTGAATTTTTAATGACACAGTTAGCTAATTTTGTGACATGTATAGAATGATATGATAAAGCCAGCAATCCAAGGGGTACATAATGTGTTGAAAGCATGTGTGAGAGCAAAAACTGTTAAGCGTGTCATTTTGACATCCTCAGCAGCTGCTGTAACAATCAACAAGCTCAATGGGACAGGTTTAGTCATGGATGAAAGCAAATGGACTGATGTTGAGTTTTTGAGTACTGAGAAGCCACCTACTTGGGTAATCACTGAATTACATCAAATCATTAAGGATAAATGTTTTCTCTTAAGCTCTAGCAAGAAAAAAGGCCTATGTCAAAGCAATTTTAACAAAAAGATTTAAGTATTTTCTGAATTAATTCTTCAGGGTTATCCTGCCTCCAAGACATTAGCTGAGAAAGCAGCTTGGAAATTTGCTGAAGAAAATAATATTGATCTCATTACTGTGATCCCTACTCTCATGGCTGGTGCATCTCTCACTCCAGACGTCCCTAGCAGTGTTGGTCTAGCAATGTCTTTAATTACAGGTATAAATAAGCTGGACTACATAATATGTTGCAATTTCCACTTTAGGCCGTGGAGCTGGAACGAAAAATTGCTTGCACCATACCTGAATTGACAGATTAGTGTTTTGATGGCTTTTTTGACCATTTTTCAGGCACTGAATTCCTCATAAATGCATTGAAAGGAATGCAAATGCTGTCAGGTTCAATATCTATCACACATGTGGAGGATGTTTGCCGGGCTCATATATTTTTGGCTGAGAAAGAATCTGCTTCTGGTCGATACATATGCTGTGGTATCAATTCCAGTGTTCCTGAGCTTGCAAAGTTCCTCAATAAAAGATATCCTCAGTACAATGTCCCAACTGAGTAAGCTTCTAATCTAATTAATCAAGGCACATAGTCTTTCAAATTAGCAAATTGGTTAATAAAAAAGGTCGTACGCATAACAGTCCTGCTTGAAATAAAAGTCAAAACTGCTACCAAATAAATGAGGTTGAAGCAATGTAGAATAAATACAAAGCCAAATTTGGTGGCGACAAGCTTCAAATGAGCCATTAGCTTGTAGAAGAATTGAATTGGTTACTGAATTATTTCAATTATGGTTTTCAGATATATCTCTCACTTTCTTCAGTGGTGAAGTGTTGTTTGACTTGTGTCATTTGGAAATTGCAGTTTTGGAGATTTCCCCTCTAAGGCCAAGCTGACCTTATCTTCAGACAAACTTATCAAAGAGGGGTTCAGTTTTAAGTATGGGATTGAAGACATTTATGACCAAACTGTGGAGTACTTCAAAGCCAAGGGCCTGCTGCAGATATAAGACCTAATGGATTAGGAGCCTAGTGATGCTCTGGCTTGGTTTTTAGCCCTGTTGTGTAATAACATCTAAAGTTGTTCGAGTTCAGTATAATAAATAGTTCATTTACCAATAATCTAAAGCAATCAAGCAACTCAGCTGGAAAATGTCAGGTAACTAAGGCAATTTAGTAAGGACGCTTGAAGACATCAAGCTTTTGAAATACATTGCATCTGCTTACCAGCCAAACCAGTGGCAGATAAGCATTTGCTTGGTAAGTGTTGTAGTTTATTTCAAATTGCTTGGACCCATCTCCTCCTAACGCATATTTCTATTTCAATTTACTGTAAACCACTAAAACTAGCCTAAACTGGGGGCGTTAAACGGGATTCCATCTCATTTGTGGATCAACTATACCAAAAAAAAAAAAATAAAAAAAAAATAAAATCTTGATTCACCAACAAAGGCACAATTAACTGCATTAAAAAGGAAAATTGATTCTGTATAGGATGTAGATGGTCAGATTTGGGCCAAACGGCTCAGTCATAATCTATGATTACCATTGTCCCAACATGCTTTAACTCCATAGGTTGATTGACATTTGGACCACATCACCATCCCCATATTCCATTTTAATTATTTACAATAGAAATATAGCTGCGAGCAAAAACAGAATCAGTAGAGAAAAGGGGGAAAGAAGAGTAAGCAAAGAACTTTTGCTGGTAAAATAAATTTTCATATAGAATCTGAACTACCAAATTCTACACTGGTTGTCAATGTGGAGATATTATTAGGTCTACAGCAACTAAAGTGATCCTCCAACCAATAAGATTCTACTATTTCACCCTCTTTTTTTATTTTTTATTTTTTATTATTAGAAAGCTAACTAACACATATAGGCAGTATCGCTTCATTAGTTAAGAAGACCAATTTAGCCGTCCTTACCTTAGACCTAATAAAGTATTGTCAAGTTTTCGTATGTTTTCTATTTTTTTTTGGTGACAATAGACACAGACATGAGACAAAATGACCATATTAAATGCAATTTGCTACTGCCAAGTCTGCCGTGGCCAATTCTAGTAGTCAATCTCATCATAGTGGATAGTCCGCTAACAAGGAGGCCGAAAAGAGGGTATCAATTGTGCAGCCTGTGTTTCTTTTTACAGCCTTTGACTAAGCTAAGGTCCTAGACTTCTAGTTGGGCCATGCCCATTCTAGGTTTGTCATAACAATAATGTAATATTGATCCCTCCTACCCCCACATCATGAGAAATAATACAATAATAAAGTGGTAAACCGATGGGTTTACTTGGTTTTGAACAAGTTATCTATGTATATTAAGTGTGCAGGTCCTAGACTTCTAGTTGGGCCATGCCCATTCTAGGTTTGTCATAACAATAATGTAATATTGATCCCTCCTACCCCCACATCATGAGAAATAATACAATAATAAAGTGGTAAACCGATGGGTTTACTTGGTTTGAACAAGTTATCTATGTATATTAAGTGTGCGGTTGGATTTAGATGAAAATTATAAATTATTTTACTATTTAGTTTATTTTTGCTATTATTCTTGAATTTTACTGTACTTTTTAGTACAATTTATGGCCTCACTGTACTATTTCAACTAACTTTTATCTTTGTTTACAGTACTTTTATCAATAAGTTTTCAATTTTAGCAAAATAAGTGGTATCTAAACAGACTCTAAGAGGATTAATTTTTTTTTTTAATAGAAGGATTAAGAAAGTTAATAATTTCCTTTTTAATTTCTAAAAATACCTCTAATTTAATTAACTTATCTTTATTCCTAAAACATAAAAAATGGGTTTAAAACCGTAAAGTTTAACATACAAAAATTAAAAACAAAAAACCTATACTAGATAGAAACAAAGTTCCTATCCAACTTATCACAAAAAAAAAAAAAAAAAAAAAAAAAAAAAAAAAAAAAAAAAACCACATGAGCCTCTGAGCACAGCTCTTAATTTTTTTTTTTTGGAAAAAAGTTAATAATCTCAATTTATCAAAATTTGGATTGTTATATTTTCTAATCACAAAAATACCTAGTCATTGAGCACGCACTCATTCATCCTTCTTCTTTTTTTTTTTTTTTTTGTAAAGATTAATAGTTTTCATTTATTATAATTCAAAGTTGCTACATTATAAAAAAAAAAAAAAAAAAAAAAAAAAAAAAGAAAAAGAAAAAAGAAAAAAGTTTGCCACTGGTTTTGGAAAAAAGAAAAAAGTTTGCCACTGGTTTTGGCTGCCACTGATGCATTAGGCTGGCAAAGCAGATGCAACGATTAAAAACAAAATTTTAAGTCCAAGCCCTCCCCCTCTCCATAGCTTCCGATTGCCATAAAAAATATCTCTAAATAGATTAACAACAGACAAAAATTTTGTTGATCAACGAATACCTTTTACTTTTATTATTTTTAAAGAAGAGTTATAAGATTCGTATTTTCCTCTCCCATTAGCCAGTCTAATCCTATTGGATAGCCTATCAGCAAGGAGGCCCAAAAGGGGAGCATGGGCTATATTAAAAACCAATATCCTAATTTTTTTGGGGCTATTTATTGTGCAGTCTGCGTATCTTTTTACAACCTAGCTTTAACAAAGGATCCTAGGTTCCTAGCTGGGTCAGGTTCGCTTGGGCTGCTTGTTATTATGTCTCATCTTTAGAGCTACAATCTGGACCATACCCTTATAGAAGGCCGTAGTTAGGAAACACGATTGACCCATTTGATGTACTTCAAGTTCAAGGCCTATAATCCATATATACAAGGTTTTGGTTTTACATTATAAAAGCATCTACAGTAGTTGAGCTAAATTTTTAACTTTTTAGTTCTACAAAAAGTCACTTTATCTATTTTACTTTCTCACATCCTACAAAAGTGGTTTTATTTTAGCTTTTAACACAATAAAATAATATTTCATTCAACCACCAACACACAACTACAACCACCATCAGACCCATAAAAATCACTACACAGCCACAACCCCACCGTGCCCATCAAAACCAATGAAGAAGAAAAAAAAAAAAGAAAGCAGAAAAATTAGCACAACCAAATTGAAACTTATGCCCGAAACAAAAACCTAGCCCGAAACATAAAGTTGAAACACAAGTACAACTTGAAACACAAAGCCAAAACACAAGCTGAAACGCTGAAAATAGAGATGAGAGGTCGAGATAGGTTAGGTCGGTGGCCGAGCGTGGGTTGGCGGCGATGGGTCTGTGGAGGAAGAATGAGGAGATGGAGAGACAGTGAGGAGAGAGACATGGAGAAAGGATAATGAAATGTAGAAAGAATAAAAAATAAAAAAAGTAGTGTGAACGCAAAATATATTTTTTATTTTTTATTTTTTTAGCCCTCAGCTACCGTGCACAGCGATATATAGTTGTGCATTGTAGCAATGAAGGTAAAAATTTTACCTTTAGCTCCACTACTGTAGTATGGATTTTTGTATTTTGGTGAATCTAAAATAGCTATATAGTTATTTAGCTTCACTGTTGTGAGTGCTCTTAGAGTGTTAGTATTAATGATGCTAAAAAACTAAATTGCTATTTTTAGCACTATCTTATACAAAAAGTGTATAACATTAGTGGTGATATAGATAAAATTTTTACCTACTTAGCTACAATGCACAGCCATTTATGGCTGTACACTGTAGCTCAATGCTAAAAGCAAATAATATTCTTTATTCCCACCGCTCATTAAAATAATGTTTCTTTCTTTCTTTTTTCTATTTCTTTTTTCCTTTTGCTGTTTCACTTATTCTCTCTTTCTCAAAAAAAAAAAAAAAATTACACCTCTCTCTCGATCTCTCACCCATCATCCTTCTCATCAAAGTCTCACTTCCGATTCATCCACCATCCTCACTGTTTCGATCGGCATGAAGCCCTTTTTATTTTTTTTTTATTTTTTTTATTTTTTTATAAAGTAATGGAAAAGAGAGAGTTAGCAAACTGAGGGAGGAAAGTGAAAGAACTTTTACAAAATGAAGACAGTGAAAATAGTCAAATACCACGTTTTGGCAAAATTTGTGGCAAACTAGCACTGTTTCTAAAATGTTTAGCAATCTATCACTTTTTTAGTACTCGAGTTTCACAAAATCGAGTTCTAAATAGTACTCGAGTTTAGTGAATTCGAGTTCTTAGTGAGTTGCTAGTTTGACACTGTTGACCTGAAATTTGTATAATTAAAAAAATAATGTGGTACTCGATATTACTGAAATCGAGTTTTTTTTATAGTACTCAAGCTTCAGTTCTTTTTTTTTTTTTTTTTTTCCAAAACTTTTACTTAGGAAAAGCTAACTTGTTTTCCGCACAACTATTGTGTTGACTCTATCTATATATTTGGCTATATATGCTATATGCCATTCTTATCCTTGACACATATCTAACTCATGGCTTTCTTTATTTGCTTCTAACTCTTGTGATCATTGTGTCCACCAAACTAAGGTTGCCTATTTCTCCAAAGCTTTAGCACTTTCATGAAACTTGTCAAGTCAAAGAAAATGACAAGCATTAATGGCCAGTGTCATCCATTTTGGCCAAAAGAAAAGAAGCATGAATTTGGTTTGCATGTTAGGTGTTATTCTTGGCCATCTTCTTTGACAATTCATGAAGAACATTTAATGCAAGCTCTTACATTTCTTCACGCATGAAACTTCTTGAATATCATGCGTCTTCCTGACATGGGTATGCAAGCCATTTAATGGTTTGTTGGCTAATGTCAATCCACTAAGTTTGACTATTTAAGCTATTTCAACAGAAACAAAAAGTAGAAAAAGGAAAAAAAGAAAAGAAAAAAAGAAAAGAAAAGAAAAACAAGGTACTTGACTACATTAAGCTCGAGCACTATAAAGAGATACTTGATTTCAGTAATATTGAGTACTAGATTTTTTTTTAATTACACAAATTTTAGGTCAGCAGTGCTACGCGGGCGACTCACTAGGAACTCGAGTATTATTTAGAACTCGATTTTGTGGAACTTGAGTACTAAAAAAGTGGTAGATTGTTAAATATTTCTGAAACAATGTTAGTTTGCCACAAATTTTGCCCAAACGTGGTATTTGGCTATTTTCACCAAATGAAGACTATAAACTCACCTGTTTCTATTCTTTGAAAGTGTTGTTGCGTAAGCTTGTAAACTGTAGGAAATAAAAAGAAGAATGGTGCGAACTTGGAAGAAGGAAACAAATAATTGAAGAAGAAGAATGAAAAAGGAGAGAAGTATATTATATTATTATGGAGTGGAGATTTTTTTAAGGTCTTGTGGTGAAGATTAAACATTGGAAAGTGAAGCATTATATTTTAAAAGTGGATGAGATGAGACATGAGAGTGATGGTTGGCAGGTGAATTAAGAGAAACATAAAAGAAAAGAAAAAGAAAATTTTAAAAAAATTTTTGTTTTAGTATTTTATATAATAAATGTTACCTTTACAATATTTTACTATAATTTCATAATAAGTTTAGTTGTTAAGTTATTAGAAATTGTTTTAGGCCGAAAAAAAAATTGTATATGTGTATATATGTGTGTGTGTGTATATATATATATATAATTTGGGATTAAAAAAATTATTGTTACATTAGATGATTATTTGCAATTAGGTGACGGTGGCGGTGGCAGTCGTGGAGGCAGTGTCGGTGGTGGTGGCAGTTGTGGTGGTAGGGGCAGTTGCGGAGGTGGTGGTAGGGGCAGTTGCGGAGGTAGTGGCGAGGCAGTTATGGTTGCGGTGGTTGTGATTGTTGCTTATTGTAGTAGATATATTATTTTATTGTGTTGTTTATATTATTTTATTGTGTTAAAAACTAAAATAAAACCACATGTTGGATGTTTTGTAAAGTGAGAAGGTAAAATAGATAAAGTAGCTTTTTGTGGTGCCAAATAACTAAAATTATAGTTTCATCAATGTGGATGCTCTAACATCATTTTGTCTTTATTGAGAGACTAATATTGTAGCTGTTGTAAAAATGTTAGGATAATTTGTTGTGTTTCTAGACTTTCTTTTTAATTTTTCCATTAACAACCACTTTATGGAAAGACTATTTTAACACAGTACTAAAATGTTATAGACTAAATTAATACATTAAAAATGTTAAAAAATATTTTAACATACAAATCAAATATCAAAATAGTAATTATACCCAAAAAAAAAAAAAAAAAATTCCCATAATTCCCATGATTTGCTACTGCTATTACCATTGGTCCATTGCCAATTCTTGTAGTCAATCTAATCCTATTGCATGGATAGCCCATCAACAAAGAGGCCTAAGTTGTGAAACAAGATTGACCCGTTTGATGTAGTTCAAGACCTATATATAATCGATTTGACTTTAAGGCCTCCCGATCACTTGGCCTAGACAAAACTAGGTTGTGAGAAAGACCAAGATAAGATATGGATATCATGTACTGTCCCTTCAACTATCCATTGAGTCACTTTCGATCACCACATTTCTGTACTTTTCTCTAATTGTCACCTTGATTCCCTATCTAATTAATAGCTAACGGTTCAACCCCCACCGGAAGGAATTTGTTTCAGCCACACCAAGTCTCTTACACACGCATGAGATGGACTTAATATCCAACAGTTACCCAAGAAATATAAAAGATAAAATAATAATAATAATCATAATAATAATAATCTAACAATGAATGTCACGTACACAACATACATGCATGGTGGACGAAGCATTGGATGTTGCATGCATAGACAGACACACATGCAGTAAAATGGAAATATTATTATTATTAAAATAACTTTTTCCAAAATACACAAATTTTATTTTAACTTCTTAGAAATACTATATAAATACTTCACAACTTTGAATCGAGCCGTAACATTACCCCATGCAATCACTACAGAAAAAGGTTCTATAGCCGCATTTTTAAAACGCAACTATAGTTCTTAAAAACGTGGCTATAGGTCAATTCAGCCTATAGTCGCTTTTTTTAAGCCACGTTTTCAACCGTGGCTTAATACCCGTAACCATAGTTCTGAGGGGTCTATAGCCATGAATCACAACTCATTTAATAATTACATCCATTTTTTTTTATATAAAAAAATTTGGATAAAATGTCAAAATCCATCAACCTACAAGCTACAACCCCATTTGGAAGTTTTCTTTCTTTCTTTCTTTCTTTCTTTTTTATTTATTTATTTTTCTACGCACAGAGAAAAAGCTAATTTGGAGTTGATATAGCACTTTGGAAGTTTTGAACCATATAACTGCACTTCCTCAATCCAAATAATGTTTTTCTTAATCTTATAAAACCATGGATGGTGTGGACGCCCAAAAATTTTGCCTTTTCCTCTTTTTCGGGAATTCATTTTTTAGGGTCACACATTGGGTTCTTGACAACGTGACTCTTGTGTACTTGTGTCCCTATAGTGGGGTATGTGTATGTGAGTCCTTTTTTCTTATTTTTATTTTAGAAGTTGCTACCAATCATTGGTTTTGTATTAGGTGTGATTGGTCACCTAAGGGTCTAATTTATTTTAGGTTGCCTAATTAACTAAACCAAATTTTAAGGGTTCATTAATTAAGGCAAGCCAAAAAGTCTCGAACAAACGATTTTGGACTTGAAGTTTGGTTACCTGTGGGAAAGGTGTTAGGCACCCCACATACCAATTTGAAGATAATATCTTATTTTAATTTATCCCAAACATTATCTTTTTGTGAAGAAATAGGATAGTTGACATTTTTTTTTTGAAAGGTTTTGCAAACAATATATATAAATACACACACATACATACATGTGAGTGATTATTTACCATATAGCTAGCAAGTGAATATTAACTTCAAAGGATATTTACAAACAAAACCTGTGAGATATATATGTAAATAACATGTGAGGGAGCATACAACTTTTTATTCTTTAGAAACATTTGGGTTTTTATATTGAAAGAAAAAGAGTTTTGGGTTTCAAGAAAAAATCCCATGATTTTTATACAAAGGCAAGTTTAAAAGACTTTACTTGTTCAAAAGATCATTTTTTATTTTAATGAAAGAAATCCCATCGTGGCAAAAGAACATTTTTTTTTTTAGACACAATATCTTTTTAGACTCAATATTTTCGGATTTTTTGCAAGAAAACAAGAATTTTTTTTTGAAAGCATTTTCTTAGAAAAGTTTGTAAAGAAACTGTTTTACCCAAACAATTTTATTTTATGGCAATATTATCAATGCAGAAAAATAAATAACAGGGAAAGTAAAAGCAATAAATTTTATTTTATTACAACTAAAAAGTGAAAGCAATCAATTTTATTTTAGTACGCCTAGTACTTCTTAAAAACATCATTGTGTACTAAAATAAGAAACCCGTGCAAAGCATGGGCCAACATCTAGTGATGATAAAAAAACAATAGTGGATAAAAATGACCATAATTGTCTTCTATAAATGAAATAGGATAAAGTTCAGTCTCATCTAGTTGGATATAACATTTATGACTCACTTAAAATAGTTACATACAATACACATGCCTCACTTATCATATTTGTGAAACGTCTACCAAATATATCAACTCACTTCTATCTTAAAATAATTGTACTACAACCAGTGGATGCTTGGTGGCCATACAAATGAATGATGTGGAGCCACCACTGTTATGAATGAAACAACTGAGCCAAAGTCCCGTGAGTTGGGATTTGAAACTGATATGGAAGAATTATGACTGGCGCCATGAGCTTAACCCGTCAGCTTGTGCTCTGGCTGACGGGTCAAGTTGTGACGTAAACTGAACAATAAAATGCATGCTGACTAAAACCAAGACAAAACCGACGGGCTGAACGAAGTGTGAAACTGACGCTAAGCTGAAGGGAAGTGCAGGCTGACGGCTTAGAAGCTGACGACTCCACGCAGACCATGACTTGGTCACCACGCATAGGTTTTAGGGAGATTGCTTGTGTTCCACGCCCAGAATCAGAGTCCTATAAGGAAAGGATTCCGCAATCTACGCGCATAAGGATTCCTATAAGGAAAAGACTTCTACTCCAAGAAAGAAAGGTCCACCCTTTACTACTATAAAAGCCCCAATACCCTCATAAGTCGACGTACGCATAATTAACCCCTCTCTAGCACTCTAGAGTTGAAAGAAGTTCTAACTTGACCTTCGGAGGGTATTTGGCCGGCACCACACCGGTGCTCTCTGTGAGGTCCTTTTCTTTTTCATTGTGCAGGTGTTGTCTTTGAGCGTACACGCGTCGTGCAACTCACTGGTAAGATTTTCGGCATCATCAGTTGGCGCCGTCTGTGGGAAACGCTTTTAAGTGACTAAGCCACACTCGTTTCCTGGACTAAAAGGGTTGCATGGTACTCACTCGCTCAATGGCAACTACTAATGACGTACAAGGAGAGGAACCGCCCACGACTGCCCTTGAGAGGCAAGTTCAGACTCTCGGTGCCGCCGTGGAGCGTCTCACCAAACGGAACCTCGACTTGGAAGAACAACTGCGCCAGAAGGACACAGCACCAAATGGCCAGCCAGAAGATCAGGAAGGGACTAGCGCTCCAAACAGGAATCAGGAGAGACCCGAGGGCAGCCACGCCCCAAGCAGGCCGGAAAGGCAGCATGTGAGCATGCCATCCCTCGTGGATGCGACTCCACCACATATTGCCGCCGAGATGCAAGCAATGAGGGAACAGATGGAGGTCATGATGAACGCCCTCAAGGGGAGAGTCTCTAGCGATCTTGACGATCTCGTCAACCGTACCGATTCACCCTTCACTATGGCCGTGAACTCTTTTCCCCTGCCCCACAAGTTTCGCATGCCGAATATAGAAAGCTATGACGGGGTGAAGGATCCTTTGGATCACCTGGAGACTTTCAAAACCCTGATGCATCTTCAGGGAGTGGCAGATGAGATTATGTGCAGGGCCTTCCCCACAACACTCAAAGGCCCCGCAAGGATATGGTTCAGTCGACTGACGCCCAACTCTATCAGCACCTTTAAGGAGCTAAGCGCCCAATTCACTACACACTTCATTGGCGGACACAGGTACAAGAAGTCCACGGCATGCTTAATGAGTATCAAGCAAAGGGAGGACGAGACGTTACGATCCTACATAACGCGCTTTAATAAGGAAGCACTATCGGTTGACGAAACCGACGACAAAATACTTGTAGCAGCCTTCACCAATGGGCTGCGGAAGGGCAAGTTTTTGTTCTCTTTATACAAGAACGACCCAAAGACCATGTCGGAAGTGCTCTACAGGGCTACTAAGTATATGAATGCTGAGGACGCGTTGCAGGCCAGAGAAGAGAAGCCAAGAAAAAGGGAAAGGCAGGAGGATTCGCGACCAGACCAAGGAAGAAAGAGGCCCAGAACAGGAGACCGAAGAGACGAAAAGCGTTCCAAGCCTCCGGGGGGAAGATTCACAAGCTTCACCCCGCTTACCGCCCCAATAGATCAAGTCCTAATGCAGATTAAGGACGAGGGGGCGCTGACCTTCCCTGGAAAACTAAAGGGGGATCCTAACAGGCGCTCCAAAGACAAGTACTGCCGCTTTCATCGAGACCACGGCCATGACACCGCCGATTGTTACGATCTGAAACAACAAATCGAGGCCCTTATAAGGCAAGGGAAATTGCAAAAGTTCGTAAGCAAGGAAAGAGCGGATCCAGCACTCCCAGAACACCCTCCCCGACGGGACAATGACCGTCCAAGACCTCCCATTGGTGACATACGGATGATTGTAGGAGGGATCGCTGCCAGACCTTCAAAAAAGGCTCGAAAGACATACCTCCGGATGATCCAAAACGTCCAGTTGACGGGTCCAGAGCAAAATGTAGCCCGTAGGGAAAGCCCCGTTATCGGTTTCTCGGAAGAAGACGCGCGACGCCTTCACCACCCGCACGACGACGCGCTTGTTATCAGCCTACGGGTAGGGGACTACAACTTGCATCGGGTGTTGGTCGACAATGGCAGCTCGGCAGACATCTTGTACTACCCAGCGTATCAGCAGATGAAAATTAGCAAGGAACAACTAGTCCCGACGAACGCCCCACTTGTCGGCTTTGGGGGTGCAAAGGTGTTTCCGTTAGGCGCAGTCACATTGGCTGTGACAGCAGGCGACTACCCCCAGCAGATCACAAGAGATGTAACATTCCTCGTAGTTGACCATTCGTCCGCCTATAACGCTATCCTCGGGCGACCCACCCTCAATGCATGGAGAGCGGCAACTTCAACATATCACTTGATGATTAAGTTCCCAACAGAACACGGGGTCGGAGAGCTACGTGGAAATCAGATCGCCGCCCGCGAATGCTACGTGGCCATGATGGAAATGGATGACCCCCTCCATACCATGAACATAGAGGAGCACCGGAGTGCAACGGAGCCAGCCGAAAGGCTTGAGAAGATACCTTTGAATGACTCCGTACCTGACCAGACAACAAGGATTGGGACCCTCGCAAGTCCCGCCACTCGGCGAACGCTTACAGCATTTCTCAAGGAGAATCGGGACGTATTCGCCTGGAGTCACGAGGATATGCCCGGAATAGATCCTTCCGTCATGGCACATAGGTTGAATGTATCACCATCCTTTCCGCCCATCCGGCAGAAAAAGCGGGTCTTCGCCCCAGAACGAGATCAAGCAATAGCCGAAGAAGTCCGCAAGCTGCAAGAGGCAAATTTTATTAGAGAAGTCTACTACCCCGATTGGCTAGCAAACGTAGTAATGGTCAAGAAAGCCTCCGGGAAATGGAGAATGTGTGTAGACTTCACCGATCTAAACAAAGCATGCCCAAAGGACAGCTACCCCCTCCTGAGAGTCGACACTCTAGTAGATTCCACGGCTCAACATCAGCTATTAAGCTTCATGGACGCTTTCTCCGGCTACAACCAAATTAAAATGCACGATGAAGATCAAGAAAAAACGTCCTTTGTAACTAGCCAAGGCCTGTTCTGCTACAAGGTAATGCCGTTTGGTTTAAAAAACGCAGGAGCAACTTACCAAAGGCTTATGAACAAGATGTTCGCACAGCAGATAGGGAGGAATGTCCAGGTATATGTCGACGACATGTTGGTCAAAAGTCGGAGGGAAGAAGATCATTTAGAAGACCTCAGGGAAACATTCGACACCCTTCGCTCCTACAATATGAAGCTTAATCCGGAAAAATGTGCCTTTGGGGTAACGGCAGGAAAATTCTTAGGATTCATGGTATCCCAGAGAGGCATCGAGGCCAACCCGGACAAGATCCAGGCTATAATGGAGATGGCACCACCTAAGAATGTAAAAGAGGTGCAAAGCCTCAACGGCAAGATAGCGGCGCTGAACAGGTTCGTCTCCAGAGCAACAGACAAGTGCTTACCATTCTTCCGCACGTTAAAAAGGTCTTTCGAGTGGACCGACGAATGCCAGCGAGCGTTTGAAGAATTAAAAGCTTACCTTTCTTCCCCACCATTGTTGAGTCCCTCACAACCAGGAGAAGAACTATTCCTATATCTTGCTGTCTCTTCGGCCGCAGTCAGCGCCGCCTTGATCAGAGAAGAAGGGAAAATACAAAAACCCGTATACTACATTAGCCGGGCGTTGCACGGGGCTGAAGAAAGATATCCACCCATGGAGAAGCTTGCTTTCGCGCTAGTTACAGCGGCGCGAAAACTGAAGCCGTACTTTCAAGCTCACACAATTATTGTCTTAACCAACAGGCCGTTACGACGAGCAATGGGTAGCCCGGACGCTGCCGGACGCCTGACACTATGGGCAGTAGAACTGAGCGAGTTCGACATCCAATATCGCCCGCGCACTGCTATCAAGGGACAGGCTGTGGCAGATTTCATAGCCGAATTCACAAACTGCGAAGATAAGGGGGCAGAGGAATCCCCGCAGTGGAGCATGCATGTGGACGGATCCTCCAACAGACAGGCCGGCGGAGCTGGCATCGTACTACAGTCACCCGAAGGAGACATGGTAGAGTGCATGGTCCGCCTCGCATTCCCCACTACCAACAACGAGGCAGAGTATGAAGCTCTGATAGCTGGGCTCGACCTTGCAAAAGCAGCAGGAGCCGAGAGAGTAATCATTTACTGTGACTCCCAAGTCATAGTTAACCAGATAAGCGGGGAATACGAATGCAAAGGCGAAAGAATGAAGAAGTATCTAGAGCAAGCAAGGAGGAGAATGAGCGAGCTGGAAGTTAGAATTACGCAGATCCCCCGGAATGAAAACGAGCAAGCCGACCGCTTGGCCAAAGCCGCCTCCGCCGAACACATGGTCGCCATTAGTAGTACACTCTCCTTCACGCAGCTCTCTCCACTCATCAGTACGGTCGACATACAGGAGCTCGATCCCCAGCACGATTGGACCACGCCGTTAACCTCCTTCCTAAAAAACGGCATACTACCGAGTGATAAGGGGGCAGCAAGGAAACTGAAGGTTCAAGCGGCAAGGTTCGTCCTGATCAGAGACGTCTTATACAAAAGGGGTTTCTCTCGCCCCTACCTACGATGCTTAGGTCCTGAAGAAGCAGATTACGTCATGAGAGAAGTACACGAAGGAATTTGTGGAAACCACTCAGGTTCAAGGTCGCTAGTACACAAGTTAGTGCGAGCTGGGTACTTTTGGCCGACAATGCAAAAGGATGCCGAAGCTTATGTGAAGGCTTGCGACAAATGCCAAAGGTTTAGCAACATCATCAGGCAGCCACCCGAAGAATTAACCCCAATGACGGCACCGTGGCCGTTCGCTCAATGGGGGTTGGACATCATGGGACCATTCCCCACGGCAATACGACAACTGAAGTTCCTAGTTGTCGGTATTGACTACTTCACCAAGTGGGTAGAAGCTGAAGCATTGGCCACCATCACAGAAAAAAACGTACGGAGCTTCGTCTGGCGATGCATCATATGCAGGTTTGGCATTCCAAGAATCTTAGTCTCGGACAACGGGAAGCAATTCGACAACGACTCCTTCAGGGACTTCTGCTCACAGTTGGGGATACGGAACCACTACTCCTCTCCCGCCCACCCCCAAGCCAACGGGCAGGTCGAAGTTACAAACCGGTCCTTGCTAAAAATCCTCAAGACCCGGCTTGAGGGGGCAAAGGGCATATGGGCGGAAGAGTTGCCGAGCATACTATGGGCCTACAGAACAACAGCAAGGACACCAACAGGAGAGACACCATTCCGACTAACGTACGGAAACGAAGCAGTCATCCCAGCTGAAGTCGGCCTTACAAGCTACAGGGTGCACAACCACGACGAAAAAAGGAATGACGAGGCCATACGTTTGCAACTTGACTTGGTGGACGAAGTTAGGATGGCAGCAGAACAAAGGCTTGCACGGTACCAGGATCGCATGGCCAAGCATTATAACTCCCGGGTCAGATACAGAGACTTCCAGGTAGGGGACCTCGTTCTAAGAAAGGTGATGGGCGCAGCAAGGGACCCCACTCAAGGGAAGCTCGGCCCTAATTGGGAAGGACCTTACCGAGTCACGGCATGGCAGAGGAAGGGAACCTACCATCTAGAGACCTTGGACGGACGGAAACTACCACACCCATGGAATGCTGAACACCTACGGAAATACTACCAGTAGGGGCGACGCTCACATAAAACAAAAATTGCTTTTTGGAGTGACGCCAGGACCTACGGACTACATTCTCAAATATTTGCTACAATAAGCCCAGAGGGCAGTTTTTCTTTTCCTACTTAAGTATTTGCTACAATAAACCCAAAATGGGTAGATTTTGTTTTCGAATTACTTTTTATATAGATGCATGGTAATAAGAGGAATTTACTTAGAACTACTGATGTTTCTACTTGCAAATAAAGGGGATATTAAAGATCGACAAATTGACCATCCACGAAGTGAACGAGATCCAAAAACTGACGGTCCAAAAGTGACCAAGTCCCCAACCATCAGCTCTCAAGCTGACGGATTACAAGATGGGTCAAACCCCCAACCATCTCAGCTCTCAAGCTGACGGTCCAAAAGTGACCAAGTCCCCAACCATCAGCTCTCAAGCTGACGGATTAAAAGATGGGTCAAACCCCCAACCATCTCAGCTCTCAAGCTGACGGTCCAAAAGTGACCAAGTCCCCAACAATCAGCTCTCAAGCTGACGGTCCAAAAGTGACCAAGTCCCCAACCATCAGCTCTCAAGCTGACGGATTAAAAGATGGGTCAAACCCCCAACCATCTCAGCTCTCAAGCTGACGGTCCAAAAGTGACCAAGTCCCCAACAATCAGCTCTCAAGCTGACGGTCTAAAAAGAATGACCAAATCAGTCATTCCAGCTCTCAAGCTGACTGGCCAGTCTAACTCAGCTCTCAAGCTGACGACCAAGTCAGTCATCACAGCTCTCAGGCTGACGGTCTAAAAAATTGGCCAAACACCCAAAACCATCAGCTCTCAAAGCTGACGGTTTAAAAAGAAACTGACCAAGTCAGTCATTTCAGCCCTCAAGCTAACGGTCTAAAACACTAAATGGCCGCCCAAAGAACGGGCAAGAGACGGTCTAAAAGACCAGAAAATTAAACCGACGATACAAAGAAATCAAGTCCACAAGATGGGCTAAACAACAAAACTGACGGTCTAAGTAAAGACTAACGGAGTTCGTAAGCCAATAACGTCAGCCATTAGACTGACGGTCTTAAAAAAGGCTAAATCTCGGTCCACAAATATACAAGTCTATAAGGCAAGGCAGCAGGATCTTGCCAAAAAATTTCTACAATCATTAAAACAAAGTGATGAAAAACTGACGGGTTCATTAGAACTAACCGACGGATTAAACTAACAGTACGACTAGAATAAGAAGGCCCTCGATCTTGGTTTCAAAACATACAAGAAAACCAAGCAAAATAAACTACACAGAAAACCGACGGCATTATAAACAAATCCAAGCCTAAACAAAGGCATTTACAAAGCTGTCAAAATAAGTACACAACGGTGCCCAGAAGGGCACTTAAATAAAATTTTCTTCTACATAGATAAAAAATAAAATAAAATAAAAATGATGACAAAAAGAAAACGTCACTTCAACAAAAATCTTTCTACTTGGCGACAGGCTCCTCTTCATCAAGCAGCACCATAGGGGGAGTGGCTGCAGCCGTCGGGAGGTTCGCAGCAGGTTGGGCCAACACAACTCCACTATTTTCAGGAGGGGGGGAATCAACGGAGTCGTCAACACCAGGGGTGACGGCATCTGTAGCAGGCGTCATGGGCCGAGCATCGTCTATATTAATACCAGACAGGTCCAAATCAGGAAAAGCTGACGCCACCTGTTTAAGACAATCGTCGAATCCCGTGCCATAATAGCTGCCACAGGAATCGATGAAAGCATCTGACGCCTTGAATTTTTCAACAGCCTCAGCCCCTACCGTCTCCAACTGACCATGAAGAACCGTCAGCTTTTCCTCTATTTCGAGCCGCTGACGCTTCGCCTCTTCCAACTCCGCCCTCACGTCCTTCAGCTCAACGTTAAGTGTGCGCACCGCCTCTTTATACTGAGCCTGTTGGTTTCGCATAGTGGCGTTGTGACTATTAACGCGAGTGACGACCCCCTCCTTGGCCACGCACCGATCCTGCAGCGCCTTCACACGAACCAAAGCCTAAAAAGTGACATAACCGTCAGTTAGCAAAAGAGAAAAAGTTGGGCGACAGTTAAAGAGAAAGAAGTAAAACTGACGGCTTACCCGAGAAAGGTCGAACAAGGCTGACGACCCCAGTTCCTCCGTCCCTAGCTGATCGCAAGGATCCATGTCCGTCGGCTTTATGAGTGCTTGGATGGCCTCGACGGCAAAGTCCTTGTGCATCAGCAGGCTCTGAGGTCCCTGCAGGATGGGACCAGAAGAGGTCATGACGCCCTTCCCAGCTCCATGACCCGACGTAGGGGGCGACTTCACAGGAGTGACGGTTTGTCTCTTCGGCGGACGGATGACCACTCCGTCAGTCTTCCTCTTCTGGGAGCCCTTAGCAACGGTCCTGGGGACAGATGTAGACGTCGCCTCACCCTTAGCTTTCTTCTCCTCCCGCTGACGGGCAGCAGCGGCCTTAATTCGTTCCTTAGCAGCATCCATTTCTGCAGAAGGCAAACAAAAGCAAACATAAGGGAAAGCGACGGATAGAAGTTTAAAAGATGACGGATAAGTAGACTCACGGTGACGAGCAAAATCTTCCAACCTACGAGCTTCGGGCGTTGGTTCGGGACCCCCACAATATGTGTAAAGAGTATCGAGGGTAATTAAGTCCCGGCACGATCGCTCTCCTATGGGTATCTCCAAAAGCCGACGGATGAAGTCTTCTTGCTCGTCAGTTATCGATGGACGAGCGAAAGCTGAAAAAAACTTGGCTGCGTTAGTATTTTTTCAAAAATAAAAATATATATAACGGACGGGGATAAAGGGTGACGACTAAAACCTGACTCCTTAACAAACCCCCAAGTATTGTCAAAACAACCATGGGGAATTGTTTCCCATTCATCCTGACGGCACACCCAGTCCGTCCCCTCTACGAAAAAGAACCTACTCTTCCAGGCTCTATTAGAATCTGGCATTTCAGACACCAGCCTTAAATCCTTCTCCCTGACGGCGAAATGATACATCCCTCTTGATGAAGAAAGGTGACGAGGTCTATAACAATAAAAGAATTCATCCAAGGTAAGCTGACGATGACCGCCGCTTAAACGACCCCATAACACCTCGGCACTTATAAAAATTCTCCAGGAGTTTGGGGCAATCTGACTAATTGAGATGCCAAGGTGATCAGCTAACTGACGGTGCAAAGCCGTCAGGGGCAATCTCAACCCGGCAGCAAACATGGCGTCATACATACCGACGTCTGCAGTTCTTCCCGTGTAACACTTCTCACCCTCCATAGGCAGACGGATGGGAATATGGTCAGGAATTTGAAAACGGGTACGTAGTTCATTAAAAATTTTAAGCGTCATCTTTGGGGAGAATTTATTTACAGCCCAGTCCTTAGGAAGGATGAAGGGACGGCTACCTTCAGGACCTACAGAATCCCCTTCACTAGACTCCTCGACGCCTTCATCCCCGTCGCTGTTCCCCCCTAATTCAACTTCACTCTTCTCGCCTACTTCTTCCTCCTGGCCGCCGTTCCCTTGACTTTCCATTTCTTCGACGGCAACATGTGCTGACGTCTCCCTCTCTGACGACCAGGAGGAACTCTCAGACTCACTACTTGAGCCTGAACCAAACACCTCGTCGTAGCCCGCTCCTTCGCGGACCGACGACTGATCACTCGACATCTACCTACAAGTGACGGGTGTAAACTAAGCACCTAGGATGACGACCCCACTTAAAAAAAAAAGAAGAAAAAAGAGAAATTGAAAGTATGCAAGAAAGGGAAACTTACAAGTTTTGGAGTGACGGTTGAAAAAGCGACGGCGGGAACGTTGGTAGAGCTGACGGAATATGGGCGACGGATGTGCTCTCCAGGATTCAGGTGAATGAAATAGTGAAAATGAGGAAAGGGACCACATATATATATGAGCTAAACGCACGGAAGACGAAGCGACGCCCACGTCCAGACACGAAGCCAATCCAAGCACGCCACCTGTCTTAGCATTTAATGCTAAAAATGTCAGCAATAATAAATTCTTCTCTTGAATCAAAGCAGCAGGTAGTGACGAATACTCCATAACCCGTCAGGTACAGCCGACGGAGATATGGAGTAGGGGGCAACTGATATGGAAGAATTATGACTGGCGCCATGAGCTTAACCCGTCAGCTTGTGCTCTGGCTGACGGGTCAAGTTGTGACGTAAACTGAACAATAAAATGCATGCTGACTAAAACCAAGACAAAACCGACGGGCTGAACGAAGTGTGAAACTGACGCTAAGCTGAAGGGAAGTGCAGGCTGACGGCTTAGAAGCTGACGACTCCACGCAGACCATGACTTGGTCACCACGCATAGGTTTTAGGGAGAT
This sequence comes from Quercus cerris, assembly GCA_963669245.1. Taxonomy (NCBI): domain Eukaryota; kingdom Viridiplantae; phylum Streptophyta; class Magnoliopsida; order Fagales; family Fagaceae; genus Quercus; species Quercus cerris. Next base: position 78,002,143 of record OY770008.1, read on the forward strand.
TGCTTGTGTTCCACGCCCAGAATCAGAGTCCTATAAGGAAAGGATTCCGCAATCTACGCGCATAAGGATTCCTATAAGGAAAAGACTTCTACTCCAAGAAAGAAAGGTCCACCCTTTACTACTATAAAAGCCCCAATACCCTCATAAGTCGACGTACGCATAATTAACCCCTCTCTAGCACTCTAGAGTTGAAAGAAGTTCTAACTTGACCTTCGGAGGGTATTTGGCCGGCACCACACCAGTGCTCTCTGTGAGGTCCTTTTCTTTTTCATTGTGCAGGTGTTGTCTTTGAGCGTACACGCGTCGTGCAACTCACTGGTGAGATTTTCGGCATCATCAGAAACCATGCTATTGTGGCACTGTTGTTGTGGGGTAATCGGGTTCTTGAATGCAGAGAATTGTGGTGGTACTGTAGAGGCAGCCACAAAGAGAACCCCAAGGAAGCACGAGTGCGCCGATTTGGCCGGCACACTCGAGTTGGATTTGCGTGGATGCACCTTGCGGCATGGACAATTTTTTTTTGTTTTGTTTTTCAACGTGGCCCGATTCGGTCTAAAACAGTTTGAAATAAGACCCAATTCGGTCCGATATGGGCCAATATGGTCTGATTCGGTCTAATATGGGACAAAATACTGGTTAAAAAATAGAAAATGTAAAAGATCAAATCAAAACACACTATTTTGTTGGCAGGCTTTAAAGGAAACAACCCTAAAATCATCTAAATTCTCACTTTATTATCTATTATTGTTCTTGTATTGATATATATTTACCATTATATGAAACAAAAGCTTAGAATATATAGAAAATACAAATAAAAATACATTTAATAATTAATTAATAAATGTAGTCCGTTGCACCCGTATCCTTCTTTTTCAAAAATTTCCCTATCACTGCATTGCACCTGCATCCACTCCCGAACCCAAATCCACACTTGTGCTTCCTTGGAGAACCCAAGAAGGTTGTTGACTATGAAATAAAGGAGGTGCAGTGACATAGATGAATTTGACTTAAGGCAACAATGTGTCCTGGCTAAGGCGAGGTGGCCTCTCTTGACGGTGGTTGGTGTTTTGGTGGTGGCAGAGATTTGGGATTTGCAATGGTAGTCACGAAGAAATTGGATTGGTGTCCAAAGGTGTTGTTACGAAGTATGGTTGGTGGTCTGTTGAGTAGTCAGATCTTGTGGTTGATGTTGTTGCGGTAAGTGATAAGCAGAAGCATGAAAGAGAGAGCATACACAAAATTTTTTACGATTTGGCTTGTGTACACAATGGGAAAGCCAATGATGGCCACATATTAATATTAAGCACTTATGTTAAAATAAACCTATAGAGTTTTTTTTTAATATTAGAGAATACTTGACTAACCGTAGACTAATCATAGACTAACTTAACTTTAATATGCTTGTTCTACAAGTACATATCCCTATAATTTGTTTGGGTAGTTGAACCATTAATATATCTAACATGATACATGAAAGGTGGTTTGCCAATCATAATCCAAACAGGGTAAAAGGGGTAATTATCCCTAATTTGGTCAATTTTTAGGTTTCGGAGGGTATTTTGGTCATTTTTAGGTTTTAAGGGTATTTTGATCAATTTTTAGGCTTCAAGGTTATTTTGGCCATTTTCTTATGTTTCGAGGGTATTTTGGTCATTTTTTGATTTCAGGGGTATTTTGGTAATTTTTAGGTTTCGGAGGTATTTTGGTCATCTTTTAGGTTTCAGGGGTATTTTAGTCATTTTCTGGATGTCAGGAGTATTCTGGTAATTTTTAAGTTTTGGTGATATTTTGGTCATTTTATCGACTTCAGGGATATTTTAGTCATTTTTTGTGTTTTGGGGATATTTTGGTAATTTTTAGGTTTCGAGAATATTTTGGTCATTTTTTGGACTTTAGGGGTGTTTTGGTCATTTTTTTTGGGGTTTGGGGGTATGTTGGTAGTTTTTAGGTTTTGGAGGGTATTTTGGTTATTTTCTTATATTCGGGCGATATTTTGGTCATTTGATAATTAACAAATCTCTGTAGGTGATTTTTATAGGTTTCAGGGGTATTTTGGTCATTTTTTAGGTTTTGGGGGGTATTTTGGTATTTTTTTTGGGTTTTGGGGGTATTTTAGTCATTTTTAGGTTTTAAGGGTATTTTGGTCATTTTTTGGGTTTTGGGTATATTTTGGTAATTTTAAGGTGTTTGAAGTATTTTGGTCATTTTTTTGGTTTTGGAGGTATTTTGGTCAATTTTTTGGTTTCGGAGGCATTTTGGTCATTTCTTAGGTTTGGAGGTATTTTGGTCATTTTTTTTAGTTTCAGAGGTATTTTGGTCATTTTCTAGAAATTTAGATTTTATGTTGTTTATTTAAATTTTAGATGGGTTTTAGTAGGTATTAGTGGGTTTATCTATTAAAGACTCATACAATTAAATAACCAAAAATACACTGTAAGTGACCTATGCCAGCGCTTTTGGAGCCCTAGAATAGGTTGACCTTATTCCAGCGCTTACAAAAACACTGGGATAGGCCTCTCTCTATAAGGGAATGGAAAGACTTGTCCTAGGACTTTTGAAAGCGCTGGAATAGGGTAACCTATTCCAGCGCTCCAAAAAGCACTAGGATAGGTCTTTCCCCATAAGGGAAATTAGTACCCCTATCCCAGTGCTTTTGGGCTTTTTATACCAACGTTTTTGAAAAACGCTGCTATAGACCTCTTATTGCAGCGATTTGTAAAGCGTTGGTTTTGAACCGCTGTAATAGGATTTCCTATATTAGCGTTTTCAAAAAGCACTAGTACAGGCTTATCTATTCCAGCGGTTTGTAAAAGCACCGAGAAAAAAGCGCTGGGACATTACGATTTTTTTGTAGTGACATCTTGATTAGTTTTAGGTTAATTTGCAATATTCATCCCATCAACTGAATGCTTGTCTAAGTTGATATGTTATTAGTGGAAAAAACCACATTCTAATTAAATTATATATGTGGGCATTTGTAATGTTCTCCAATCAAACCTAACTTGAGATTTATTAGCTAACTAATCTATTATTTCACATGCTAACTCAATTAGATGATAACGTGAACATAACAAAAATAAGGTTTTGAAAGAAATTTTTTTTGAGGAAAATGCTAAATCCGTAAACTGTTTTGCAGGGGTAGGAATACGAAAGACAGGCACAGAAGCTGATAGTGAATGTAAAGGATTTGTTTGCGGAAGCAGTTGACAAAGTGGCAAAGTTAGAGCCGATTGACAGCGTTAAAAAGTTAGGCCTAAACAGCCATTTTGATGTGGAAATCAAGAAGGCTCTAGACATCCTATCATCCACTAAGAATAAAAATCCTAGTCCAAAAGAGGATCTCTACACTACTGCACTATGCTTTAGGCTTCTTAGGCAGCATGGCTATGAAGTTTCACAAGGTAAAATAATCTTAGCATTTAAAAAATCCTGTTTTTCTTATTCAAGTTCATCTCCAATTATACTTTGCTTTCTAAATCCAGTATATCATGTGGAATGCAGATATGTTTTGGAGGCTTCCTGGATGAAAAAGCCGGTTTGTTCAAGAAAAGCACACGCACAAATATCTAAGGAATGCTTGAACTTTTGGAGGCCTTACACTTGGCTTTAGAAGGTGAAGACCTCATGGATGCTGCTAGAGATTTCTCAACAGAAACTCTCAAAGATTGCATTCCTAATTTAGACTGTGACCTTGCTGAACAAGTGTCCCATGTTTTTGAGCTTCCATCACAAAGGAGATTGCAGTGGTTTGACGTCAAATGGCACATCAACGCATATGAGAAAGACAGACATATGTATGCTATGTTACTTGAACTTGCTAAACTTCATTTCAACATAGTTCAAGCCACACTTCAAAAAGAGTTGAGGGAATCATCCAGGTAAGTATAGCGACAAATAAATAGTAATCTGTGAATATCTTAAACAAGGAACTCACCATGCACAACATATATAATATAGCAGGAGAGAAATTGAGAAAAGAACCCTTTTTTTTGGGGTGAAATTGAGAAATTGAGAGGAATCTGGGCCTCTCAAAGGACTTGAGTTTCGCTAGAGACCGACTGGCTGAAAGTTTTATGTGCTCGGTGGGCTTTGCTTTCGAGCCTAAGTACACATATCTAAGAAAATCGATAACTAAAGTCACTAATCTGATAGCAATAATTGATGATGTTTATGATGTCTATGGCACACTAGAAGAACTAAAGCTGTTCACCAATGCCGTAAATAGGTTAGTATTGCAGCATGTAAAATAGGCACATATGTTTGTTTTTATTCTGACCAAATTATTAAATTTAGGTGGGATGTCAGTGAAACTTAACACCTGCCAGGGTGTTTGAAGAATTGCTTCCTAGCACTCTACAATACGGTCAATGAAATCGCTAATGAAATTCAAAAAGAGAAGGGTTCGAATCAATTATTACCTCATGCAAAAAAAGTGGTACTTTTTGAGAATATCATTTTTTCCCCCTATCATTATCATGTGGAATATACACAATAGGTAGATATCATTGTCATTGGAACTTTTATTGAAAATCTTTTTTTTTTTTTTTTTTTTTGGGTTGATAGTGGACAGATTTTTCTAATGCATTATTTGTGGAAGCAAAGTGGTACAATTAATATGGGCTACACACCATTCCTTCAAGAATATCTAAGCAATGCATGGATTTCATCGGCTGGCGCTATATTTTTGGTTCATCAATTTTTTTCTATGGGACATGAGGTAACAAAGGGAATGGAAGATTTTCGATCTGGAGAAAAATCAAGAAATTGTGTACAATATATCTATGATAATTTGACTCAGTAATGATCTAGTGACTTCTGTGGTAATTACTATTCCCTTTAAGTGAATAAAGAACCCTATAATAATTATTTTCTTATTATGCATTCCTTATAGAACATTTATTATATTTTTGTTCATTCATTATGGAGCATAAATTGATACAATAACTTGTAACAGGCTAAGCAAGAGAGAGGCGATGCTTCTTCATCAATTGTATGTTATATGAGAGAAGCGAATGTTTAAGAGGAAATAGCCCAGATGCACATTCAAGGAATGATAAACAAAACTTGGAAGAAAATAAATGGGCAATGCTTTAATCAATATCTGACGCAGCAATTTGTTAATATTGCTACAAATACTGTGCGTATGGCACATAGCCTTTACCAAAATGGTGATGGATTTGGTGTTCAAGACCTAGGCACACGGAAAAATATCATGTTTTTGCTAGTTGAACCTTTCATGCATTATTGAAATGTGAGAGGAGGAAGCACCAAGTTACCGTATTCCATGAGTATCTAATAATTTTCATTAATAAAATTTGTAATTTTATTATTTATAATGTTTGAATTCTAATAAGAGTAGTGTTTATTACTGTTACACACATTTATATACAAAAATGAAAAATCAATTGAAATTGTGACTTAAAGTAATAATTTTCAAGTTGAAAATTATTACTTTAAGTCACAATTATTACTTTAAGTCACAATTTCAATTGCTTTTTCATGTTTGTAAATGTGTATAAACAACATGTGTGTAATTGCTTTTATCCTCCTAATAACGCACGATATGTGATTTGTAACTTGAATAAGTATTTAGGTTAAGTCATAACAGTGGCGACTCCAGGAATTTTGTCTAGGGTGTTCCTATTCCATTTTGAAAAAATTTCGGGTAATTTCGGGTGTTTCAGGACGTTTCAGTAAATATCGGCCGAAATTTGCATTCTGTACACCGAAAAACCTCAAAATGAAAAAAATGAAAAGAAAAGAAATAAATAAAGGTACTTGTACAATAAACTATAAGTTCATTTGAAATATTAATAAAATTATTAATTATTATTGTTTAGTTATTTTAAAAATTTGTTTATCTTTTATAAACTACTAGCCTCATCACACGTGCTTCGCGCGTGCAATGAGTTTTCTTTTTTTTTTTTTTCTTTTTTTTTTCTTTTTTTTTTTAAGTGGTCCTATTTTGTAAAAAAAAAAAAAAACTGTGTTTTTTTTATTTTATATATATAATTTTTATTTTGAAAATCTAATTTATAAGTGAATAAATTAATTTGAAAATTAATAAGAGAATAGTCCTATTTTTTAGCTAATATTTTATTGGGAGTTAAAGTTGCATTTTTACCGGATTGTCTTTTAGTTTTATCTCTACTTAAACATAGGGGTGTAGTGGTATTTTTGAACCAAAAAAAATGAGAAATTCAAATAGGGGAAGCCCCTTAAATAATAGTATAGATAATTTGTTGTATTGTTGTTTCATTAATTATTAGATTATTAATTATTGTTTAGCCTAACATAATTTAATTTTTTTGTCTTTTATAATATATTAATTAATTAAATTATTAATTATTGATGTTTGGTTGCTTCATTAATTTTTTTTACTAACTACTAGCAGCCTGGCTAGCATACACCCCCATAATTTAATTTTTTTTAATAATGTATAAAGACAATTAATTACGCCTCATGCTTGATGCCCTTGCCAATTAGAAAATTTCACAATCACACGTTACACTAAAACACACACCAACACCAACGGATAAGATAAACTGATAAAGCCAAATTCAAAAAGTAAAAGACAGACAAAAAAATTAGTAAAGCTAAAGTTCATTCATTTCCTAAGAGAGAAAGTTTCATAATTTTCATTCATTTCAGTTCACAGAGAGAGAGAGAGAGAGAGAGAGAGAGAGAGAGAGAGAGAGAGAGAGAGAGAGAGAGAGAGAGAGAGAGAGAGAGAGAGAGAGAGAAATGAAATAACTTGAGGGAGGGAGCACCGGAGCAGCCGAGCAGGGAGCGAGTGATCCGATCTCAAGCGGCGTTGACAACGATGACGCGGAGGGGCGAGCGAAGACGGGCGGAGGGGCGAGCGAGTGATTCGATGAACCTTGGATCTCCGTTGTTGCTCAGAGCGAATGAGTGAGCAATCTGATCTGGTGATCTCAAGTGGCGTTGCAACAAGCGAGCAAGCAAGCGAGCGATCTGATCTCAAGCGATGACGGCGTTGAAAAGAACCCGTTGCTCTGTCTTTAGGTTTGGATTGGGTTTTAGTGATTCTTTTTTTTTTTTGATACTTTAGTGGTTTATGAAATGAAATACTTTAGTGTTTTTTGATTTAGACCTTTAGGACTGAGGCGTTGCTCTATTTTTTTTTTTGGGAGAATCTGTGGGTTTGCTACATTGGGCTTGCCGTGGGCTCTATTACAATTTTTTTTTTTTTTTTTTTTTAATTTGAGGGTGTTCCTAATTCTGTGATTGAGGGTATTCCTATTACAAAGGAAATATAAAAAATTAAAAAAAAAATTTCAAGATTTTTTTCAAGTCAGGGTGTTCTTAGGAACACCTTGAGTTGTAAGTGGCATCGCCATTGAGTCATAAGTGTATGGTCTTGTCCTTACCATGCAAAATAAGTATGATGGGTTTGTAAAACATTTTACATAATCTAATGGAAGTGTCTTATCTTGTATGTGGAATTCCCCTCCTTTTAAACAAATATATTTGGTGTTTCGTTTTACATATGTTTAAGTGTATGTATCCACTATGATTTTCGTACTGTTGACTTGGAACTCTAAAGTCGTGGGCCTTGTGGCTGAAAAATAAATGGCTTGAATCTTGGCTAAAACAATGAATTTCTCACAGACACCATAACAATTAGCCCTTTAATTTATATTTAAATTAATTTTATATATAGTTTAATAAATTTATACATATTTTATTTATATATATACCTTAGTCAAAAAAGTTAAGTGAGCCTTTATATATTTTTATATCACTTAAATAATATTTAATTTTTTTCATCAATTTAGTTAATGTTCTAGATTATTATTTTTATTTAAAATTCATTATTCTCATGATTTAATATAATTAATTCATTTGAATGATACTAAGGATTTTATAAATATTACTACATAAGCATTACAAATTTACGTGTTAATTTTATCCAGTTGGATAGCCCACTAGCAAGGAGGCCGAAAAGAGGTCTGCAGCCGTCTGCTTCCCCAGATAATGGGCTGAATTGAAACCTAATCCTACGTTTAAGTTTTCTTTTACATAACATTTAATTAGGACAAGACTTAAGTACAGTACTTAGTTGCTATTTATTAGGTTTTCCTTTTAAAATTTTGTCATATAGTATTTTTCTTATGAGATGAAAGTGTATTTTTTAGTTACATAGTTATATAACAGAATCTTAAAAATAGAACTTAAGTAACAACACTGTATATAAGTTTTGTACTTTAACTAAGCTAGGGATCCTAGGTTCCTAGTTTGGCCATGCAACCATGCTCATGCCAGGTTTTTCATAAGAATAAGGTAATCTTAAATCTTAATCCCGCTTTCCCCACATCTTCATGAGAGAAATAATACAAAAAATAAAGTGGTAAACTTAATCCAAACCATTTATTAATTCAAGGGAATCGGCCTCACTTGTCGACGCCACTAAAATCAATGTGTGATTTGTTGCTGCCATTACCATTGGCCCGTTGTCAATTCTTGTATCCAATCTAATCCTATATATTGGATAGCCCATCAAAAAAGAGGCCTAAGTTGTGACAATATTCTATTTAGGTAGTGCACCGGATCCATTCCTACATACACAGTACTGTTAGTGGAAATGCTTTCTTAATCTACAAAATTCGAATCAGTTTGTCTTTTTGAAAAGTAAAGTTTGTTTCAACTATATATCTTCACAGGAAAAAGTCAACCATATATAAGACCATAAATAAATTAAAAGCTAGTTAGTGTTTTTAGACCAAAGGAGTAAATAATGAAAGAAACAATAAATTTTAATGAACAAATAGGGAAATTTTAATGGCTCAAGGGCACAATAAAATTACTTTCCTCAGACAATTTTTGCCTCCACAGTAAGTTGTTAAAGCCTTAAAACTACAAACTTATCCTCAAGATACAATCAAACCTCTTGGAGTCCTCAAATAACAATTTTGAAGAAAAAATACAAGATTTCGAGTGTTAGACTCTCAGCCAATCGAGAATCTACTGAAAAAACAATAGATATATTTTCATTTGTTTTTCTATTGTTTCTTTCACTCTATCTCTTTTAAAGAGATAATAAGGCTCTTCTACTTCCAAAGTAGAATTAACCAACATTCTTTCACTCCTAAAGTAAGATCAAACTTGCATTACAACTTATTTTAATATACTAAACATCCAATAGTCAAAAAGGGTGCATGTGATGCTTAGCACCCTTCCCACTTAGAGGCATCAATCACACCAGGCCAGTTTAAAAGGAATAAATTACTTCACACGTGTGCTACTCTTCTTGACTGACCATGTAATTTGTTATACATATTACCAAAGTAGTCCAAATTAATTGTAAATCTATATATTTAACAATAGACTAATCCAAGATTTTTTTTTTTTTTGGAGAAAGACTAATCCAAGATTAATATGTTTATTTAACAAATATATGAGCTTACAATTAATTTGGACCACTTCCGCCACAATATGTGTAACATAAATTAACATAATTCCTCACCATAGTAATTTCACAAATTGGAAGTGTATTTTCCTCTTATTCTTTACCTTTGAAACACGATTGACCCATTAGATGTAGTTCAAGGCCTATATATAATCAATATATATAAGGTTTTACGGTTAGACTTCAAGGCCTCCCGATCTCTTAGCCAGCCCAGACAAAACTAGGTTGTGATAAAGACCAAGATAATGATATCATGTACTCTCCCTTGGGTTTTTGAAACCATGTCAGCTAAGTCACTTTCTTTTTTTTCTTTTTTGGATAAAAGTTAAGTCACTTTCAAATTTCAATCACCACATTTCTATACTTTTCTCTGCTTGCCACCTTGATTCAGCCACTACAGGCGGGAATTTGTTTCAGCCACACCAAGTCTCTCTAACACACACATGAGATGGACTTAGGTGTGTTTGGTGGAATAATTTGAGTAATATTGTTTGTAGTTTTTTGAAATACGTATAAGTGAAAAGTATGTGATAATATGTGTAATATTGTTTAAAATATAAAAATCCTATCCCATAGTTACCCAATAAATAATAATAATAATAATAATAATAATAATAATAATAATAATAATCTAACAATGAATGTCACGTACACAACATACATGCAGTATAATGGAAATATTAAACAATTAAGTAACATATTTTAGAAGACTCCTTTTTTTTTTTTTTTTTTTTTTTTTTTCAGAAATACTATATAAATACTTCACCACTCTCTTTGAGGTTCAAACTAAGTCCCTCACGCTCCCTATTTGATTAGGGCATGAGGAGGTACCCTCGAGTTTAATTAATAAGGCAAATCTAAAGGGACAAAGTCTAACTCTATGATCAATAAAAAAAAAAAAAAGATGATATATGTCTCTGTCAGATTTGTAATATACATAATTCACTTAAAATAATTGTCTAAAATGTCTTAAACCTGCTTTAACAACCATATACATTGCATCTATCTGTGCATGATTTTGAGTTATCAGTGTAGGGGCCTTTTTTGTATTGTGTGTTGGGCTGGGCTGTCTCCTGCAGTGATGAGCTCGAGTATTCTGAGTAGGAGAGTTGAGACCGGCCCAACTGTAACTCACTTTGGGCCGGCTTGTGCGCAAACTTGGCCTCGTCTGCCAGGAGAGTACTTATGGCAGACAGAGCTGTTTTTTAATAAGTCACGGTAGGCAAATACAATAACAACCGAAAAACAGAATATAGTGATCTTTCCTCGATGGAAAAATAAGCAAGTAATCTCTATTTTTATGACAATCACAGTAATGATAATAGCTTTATGAAAGAAGTGAAAGATTAAGTGACGATATGAATTAATCAAAGAAATAACATCAAGTCAAGTTTGGGTTCAAAGTGACAAAGACAATGAAACTAATCTCCCAGGAAAATATCATGCCGTGGGGATTAATGACTTTAAGGGAACCGGACCTAAATGATTAGTGCCCAAAGGAATCCCAGTTGTTTAATCGTCTCCAAGAGAGTGGGATTTCGAGGGGGAGAGAAGGGAACCGACCTACTGGTGCATGTCCATTATATTATCTTTTCCTTTCTGTTTTCTGTTTTCTCTCTTATCTTTTCTTCTTTCCTTTCTTTTTCTTTTGTTTTCCTTTCACTTCATGATACCTCTGTTTTTTGATCCATTTTACAGGGCATGGCAAGGGTCCTTTTATAGGGCCTGTTGTGACCGGATTTTACTACTTTACCCCCTTAACCGCCTTTGTCTAGTCTGGGTGTACTTGCCGACCACCTAGAGGCTCGTCTGTGTACCACTTACTCTCACCAGATAAAGGCAGGTTTGTGTTGTTTGTTAGTCTGCTGTGGCACCCTCTCCTGCCATGGCGTAAATGCTTTTTCTCTCTCTCCATGGCATACACCCAACGGTTCCCCCCTCAACGTTGCCTCTTTTGGGCGGTCTGTCATCCCAGCAGGACGTACCTCCCAAAAGGGCTTGGCAGGAACCGTAGAATAGATCTTTTCCCCTTTCCCCACCACCAAACCACACCCCCCTTACCTCTTACCTCTGACCCATGGCCTTACCACGTCCCATATTGGCTGGGTACAGGCTGGTGGTGCCTGGGCCTTGCGTGTGCCTTCCTGTTATGTATGTTCAAAATCTGCCTATTGCTCATGCGTTTGCCGCGTTCTGGAGCTTTGTCTGCACAGTCTGCCGCGCTTCTTTGTTCTTTTATGTGGGCTGTTTGCATAATTCACTGTTCTTTGTTGGGCTTTGTTCAATACTGGGTTTTACATTTCTCTTGGCCCATTTCTTGATTGCCATTATGTCCAGCCATATTATTCTGTCATTCCTGCCGTAATGACGTGGTCCTGTTGGTCTTCTTTTAGACCTACCGCTTACTCTCTTCCCCAAATGGTTTTGCAAGGCCATGGGCTTTCTTTCTTAGGGGCTCCTGTGTCCCCTTGGGCATTCTTGGCCCATTTACTTGTTTTGGGCATCCTCGACCCATTTACTAACTTTGTGTTCCCATGGGCTTTTACTTACTTCATTGGGCTTCTTCGGCCCAATTACTTCATATTCATCCTTGGGGTTTGTGGGCCTGCCAACAATCTTCTACTCTCTTTACTTACATTACTTTGAGCCTGCCGCGGCTCATTCTTACTTTTTCACATCATATACAGCCCATGGGCTTGTTATTCTCTTTTTCCGGGCCTTTCGAGCCCACTTGCTTTCTCAAGGCCCATCTATTTATTTTATGAACCTACGACTCATTATTCTTGCCGCTTAGGCTTAATGGTTTTATTCTTTGCTTGCCACTTCTATTTGCTGCTTGCGTTGTTGAGTTGGGCCTTCTTCTTGTTTTACAAAAATGACCCTCAACAATCAGAAACATATAGAACATGTGTTTGGATACCGCTTATTTTGCTGAAAACTGAAAACAATAAAAAAATAATTTCTGGTTATTATTCATACTAAAAAACATTGTTCATATGTCTTGATGCACTGTTCATGTTCCATGAACAATGCATTAGGCACTGGTCTAAAAAAAAAGGGGGGGGGGGGGGCTGAAATGCAAAATGTCCAAATGTGGACGTGATCCAAATGCTCACAAAGTACTGACTTTATTACATCTTTGTTCAATGAGAGGAATTAAATTTCATTCAAAATAGAATGACACATATATAAGAGTTTGTAGGGCCTACTGTTTCATGCGCACATGCATGAGATTGGCATGGTCCATGTCTGTACTTGATACATGATAGGAACATCACCGGTGAATACAATACGACTTATTTGATAATTATATCAATTTTTTATTAATTCTTTTATGAAAGGACAATACTCAAAATCCATCAACCTAGAAGCTCATTTTATAATTTGATTATAACATTTTGGAAGTTTTTGAACCAACGAACCATATTTCCTCAACCCACTAAAGATGATGTTCTTATATAGCTATTAATAGACCCAGACCAACATTTCATTAACCATGATAATGACATTTCATTAACCATGATAATGACACAGGGGCGGCTGCACTCTGTTTTCATCACCCATAACTTAAAACTGGAGGGTCCCACGGCTGTTTAGTTTTTTTGGGATTTGTTTTCAGTTTTTGTTTCCATCACTTAATTCTCTGATTTTTGAGTGATGAGTTATGAAAACTGAAAATAATTTTTAGGTGTTTTTGAGTTATGGAAACAGAGTTATGATGACATTTTGGTAAATATACACATATTTGAGGGAGCCACAGTCAAAGAGTAGTCAAATCCGGTCTGGTCTTTTTTTTTTTTCCTTTCACGTTGGGTTTGGTCTTCTTCATCTTTTTCTTCTTTATTTATTATTATTTTTTTTCCACGCTAGGTTTGGTCTCCTTCTTCTTCCTTTTTTATTTTTTATTTTTTATATTTTTTTTATCCATTCCTTTTCACTGGGTTTAGTGATTTTGGGTATTGGGGATTGAAGGAAAAAAAGAAAAAAGAAAAAGAAATAAGAAGTAAAAGTTGCACCAAGTTAATCTGTGGGTCCCACAAAAAGTAAAATTCTTTGAGTTATCAAAATTGGAAACAAGTGCCAAACATGCCACCTTAGGAAGTTGTGGTATTTTCAGTGATAAATGATAAGTTATAGAGTGACGAGTGATGAAAATTGAGTAAGGAGTGATGAGTAATGGTTTTTTAAAAACCAAACAACCCCTTATTTCTTGAATTTGAGTTTTAGTTGGTTAGGACAAGTGTCACTCTTTGTTGTTGACACATCATAGTTTGGAGACTCACGTCTTTGTTCAATCAGAGGAATTAAATTTCGTTCACAATAGAATGACACGTATATAAGAGTTTGCAGGGCCTACTGTTTCATATGCACACATACCAGATTAGCATGGTCCGCGACTGTACTTGATACATGATAGAAACATCATCGGTGAATACAATATGACTTATTTAATAATTATATCAATTTTTTATTAATTCTTTATGAAAGGACAATACTCAAAATCCATCAACCTAGAAGCTCATTTGGAATTTGATTATAACATTTTGGAAGTTTTTGAACCAATGAACCATACTTCCTCAACCCACTGAAGATGACGTTCTTAAATAGCTACTAATAGACCCAGACCAACATTTCATTAACCATGATAATGACACAGAGGCAGCTACACTAATGAACCCCGACTTGAAAAAAAAAATTTATATATATATATATATATATATATAACTTTTTTTTAAAAATTTAATTACCCTTAAAAATATATTTGCACAACTTGGCTTAAATCTTGCACACCCTGATCACAAATCAATGCCCAAAATCAAACAACATTGATAAGCTCAACCCAAAACTAATTAACAACACAAATCACTCTCCCTTTCTCTCATGAATCTCATCTTATCTCTGTTCTCTATCTGACTTTCTATGTATCTCCAACTTTAAGAGTAAAATGTGAGTGTTAAGAATAAAATGTGAGTGTTTGTAAGTTCTGAATGTCTCTCTTTATTATAAATTTATATATATATATATATATATATATATGTGAGAGAGTGTGTGTGTTTGATACTAATTGTGTGCATTATTATTATTATTATTTTTTTGATATAATGTTATTTGTGTGAATTGTGAAGTGTGCGAATGTGTAAATGGTATAAATATAATATAACTTTATATAATTTAATAACCAAGAAATACAAAGGATTTGTTACATGTGTATATTGTTATCATGTTATAATAACTTTTTGTTATAAAACTAGTGATTCAAAGAAAAAAATAGTAAAGTTATTGATTTTTTTTAGTAAATAGTAATACTTATTAGAACACACATGAAAAAGTAATACTGGTGTTTTAAATTGAGTTTATAATACATTACATAATCAGAGTACAACTATAAAATGGCCTAACATTTGTAGTTGTAGACTGGAGTTATAAACAGCATATATTAGACACACACAACCAACGTGGGATAAACATCCCTATTTTTTTTTTGAAGTTAGTGATTGTTAAATGTATTATTTATGTATGGATATGTGTGATTATGTGAGTCAATAATTTATAAAAAAAAATAACAAATAAATAATGACAATTGCAAAAAAATAAAAATGTTATACAGACTTAACAAAATAAAATGGTCATATCTACATTGACAATAGATAATCACAATTGATAATAAACTATCATGTAATGATTTCAAAATATGAAAACTTGTAAAAAGAAATTATAAAATTTCATGTATTTTTGTGTGTGTGTGTGTTTTTTTTTTGTTTTTTGTTTTTTGTTTTTGTTGTTGTTGTTGTCAATAACACAATATATTCAAGTTCTTTTTTTATTAAAATTTGTTTAATTTAAGTTTCTTAACGACCCCCTTCAAAAAATTTCCTGGAGCCGCCACTGCAATGACAAAAGGGGAAAATTTTATTTTCTTAATACTGTGTCTTTCATTCAACTCGATTATTTAGGATATACTAAAATGGAACTCTATGTTCTTTTAAATTTTAGAAATAATCAATGATTAATGTTATATGAAATCTTGCAACAATTTTGTTTTAATGGACAACATCAAAAAGTCTATTAGAATATCATCTATTATTTTGTTGTGAGATCTAGTTTTGATTATATATATATATATATTATATTCATGATTGAATGTGTTAACCTAAATTTGAATAATTTATCTAAGTAATCACTTGGCTAAATAACTAGGTTAAACAACTTATATTTTAAGGGGTCTAAAAACGTATAAAATTTCCTCCTCAAATGGATTTAAAATGTTTTCCTTTTAGTAAACTACAGTTGTAGGACGCTTAGGAACTTAAAGAGATCTCTCAAGATTCACTAGTCAACTAAATTGGGACAACATATAGAATTAATACATACTAGGGAAGTATTACGTTCATAGCATTTTCACAATACTTTTGCAACAAATCATAGGTGGTTAGTTGTTATTGTTTCTAATTTGAACTTACAACTAAAATAACTTTTTTACTCCACCAATAAGAACCCGTAACAATCTGTTACTTAGAATTTGTTACGAAAGTATCATAATACACACCACTCATTTAGATTGGTGAGTAAGTAACAAGTTTTTTTGTCAATTTATCCTTGTTTCTCTCTCTTGTTTGATTGGTGAGAACATTTAGAATTTTTTTTTTTTTTTGGGACCACTTTTACAAAATATAAAAGCAAAAGATGTGTCTTTGTTTTTATTTCGAGAATAGAGATAATACGTGTCCCTTAAGTTGTTGGCTTTAAGTGAGGAGGTCATATTCCATCCCATTGAACATTGAAGTAAGAATTGCGTTTCCAACTTTGACAACTATTTTTTCCTCAAAAAAAACTTGACAACTATTTAGTCCTTCCTTTCTTTTTCATCTACTTCAAGAAGACCACGGCTCTGTGCTGACTGGAACATAAGTCATACAACTTTGGTCTTTTATATATGTAAACATCTATGGTTTAGCTAGAGAATTAAGATTTTTTTTTTTTTTTTTTTTATACAAAATAGAAATTCTACTCTAACTTAATCTAAATATTTATGAGAGTGTATAAGCAGAATCAGTAATACACATACAATAACTACATAAAACTTAGCTAAGTTCTACAAGAACTCGGAGTTCATAAACAAAAGAATAGAGAAAACCTCGCAAATTTAACTTTTATTGATAACAATTTAATAAATCACCACCTCCATGTAATTAAGGAGCATTTATTGAAAAAGTTCTCCTAACGCCTTTAAGAAAAAGAAATAATAAAGTGCTACTCTCTACTAGAGAAAAGAAAGCAACTTAATTAGGGAAATAAAAATAAATAAAATCCTAATTCAACTAGGAAGAGAGAAAAAAAAATGTCATATCTGATTTGCATCATCTTCCCTTGGGTTGGAAAAAAACTCGTTCTCGAGTTTTGAGTCTTCATTAGAATTTAAATGTCAGATGTATAGATATGACATTGCAAGCTTCAAAAGGTAGGTACTAGAATTAAATTTATATAAAATTTCCAATGGATAATTTTTTGAAAAGCTAGCTTGTTTTACTCTCCCACGAGAAAGCTATGAAAATTGCCCAAACAAAAATGTTAGAAATATGTGTTTAATGATTAAATTTATCATATTTTAATAACTTAAATTTTTGGGATAGTCGGTAATATTAGGTCTCACCTATTAAAAGGGGTTAAATTTACCAAAATTTTTTGCTATTTATTTTCAATTATTACTGAAATAAACTTATAATTTTTTGCTACACTCACAACAAATACATATTGATCAATAGTACCAGTATCTCAACAGGATCCTTATTTAAAAAATAATATTAAAAGAAACTCACAAATTTTTTTTTTTTGAGAATAAAAAATCTCATAATTGATAGCACAAAATTTATTTAAAAGGTGCAGGGGCGAAGCCAGAAATTTTGGTTTGGGGGGGCCAAGTTGTGATGCAAATATGTTAGTTAAGGCAAACCTTTACACACACATATATAAATTAATTTACTAAGGAAATTTATCATCTTCTAAATTTTAATGAGTATATAAAAGTCATGTATTTTTTCTATTAGACATGTACAAAAATTTATCATTTTCTACATAGCTTAATTTGTTAAACCTCTTAAATTATATGGTTTTAGTATACTTTCTCTTTCTTTTAAGAGCACCATTGAAATGACTCAAAATTTGGGGGGGCTAACTTCAATTTTTACATGCTACATTTTTTAAAATGTAAATAATATACATACTATAAATTAGTTTTTTAAAATTTTGGGGGCCCCCCACCCTTGTGTGTGGCTCCGCCACTGAAAAGGTAGTATAACAAGATCCACAATTCTCCATAATTTGAATATACCATGCCTTTTTCAAATTTTAGCGGGTGCATTGCACCCACTCAACTCAACAATATGTGGCTCCGCCGCTTCCTTCTAAGATAGAAGGTCTTCCGTAGTTATTAGTTATGGTCTTTTCTTATTTTTGTCATTTTGTACGCCTCATTGCCTATATAAAGCAGTCCAAAATAGGTTTCGAAAATCCATCAACACTGCATTCCTCAACTCAAACTTTCTTAAATTTTCCTTTAGCTTTTCCTTTTAGGTGATTCCATCACTATGGATAGTAAGAAACAATTGCAATCTGTGCAGAAAACTTCATCATCCGAGATGAAGCCTCAAGCCAATGATATCGTACATGAACGACGATCTGCCAATTATAAGCCAAACATATGGAACTATGATTGCCTACAGTCTCTTTCTAGCATATACGACGTAAGAATCCTTTCTAAATATCTTATATGAGAATATTATTGTAATTAGAGTTCTTGTGCCACAACTTTTACAACTTTTATATGGTCAATATTTAGTAGACATTTGTCCCTTTCATAAAGACTTACTATTTTTTTTTTTTTTTTTTTTTCACAACTTTGATGTTGTGTCAACTGGTCCTCTCATCTTCTATTTCGAAAAATAATTATGGCTTCTTTTTCTGTTCTATTTCATACTCTACCATAGAGAAATGATAATAACTTCTTATGCAATTAGTTTCTATAGTGTAAAATATGACTCTTAACACGTTATTGTATTTGTTTATCGAATTGTAACTCATCAATAGGGAATATAGGTGCGCAGGGGCGGAGTTAGGAATTTTCGTTTGGGGGGCCAAGTTGCAACTCTAATATATTTATTAAGACAACCTTCACATACACTTATACACACACTTTTTTATTATATAAACACACTTTTTTATTTTATAAGTTATATATACACACACCAAACAAAAACAAAAAGAGTTTAGTAATTTTAATCAAAATTATGTTTGATGGCGATCTTTCATAAAATAAAATTCATTTTTACTATTTTTATATAGTGAAATTCTTTAAAAAATTTCATTTTCGATACAAATTATCAAATTTTATACTAAAGTAAAAAATATTCAATTGAACTAATGAAATTTTTAAAAACATAAATGATCCAAAACTTGGAGGAATAAGTTAAGTTTTAAACATATTTGATGCTATCTTGCTCTAACCCATTATGTAGTAACTAAAAAGACATTTCATGTATAGTTTTAGTGACATTATTTTTTTAATGAGTCAATGACTTGTTAATTGTCACATAACTGGTTGAAAAAGATATAGATTCAAATATGTTTAGTGCAAAACTTTATCAAATATTTAATAGATATAAGAACATATTTTACAATAAAAAAATAGAATTGTGAAAAATAATGTTATGTCTCTATAATTATTAGACTAATTTTTTTTTAAGAGCATCATTGGACTAAATCAAATATTTGGGGAGGCCAACTCTTATTTTTGTAGACTAAATTTTGAAAAAATTAAAATAATTATATATATATATATATATATATATTTAAAAAAAGAATTCAAAATTTTGGGGGGGCCACCACCCTTACACGTAGCTACGCCCCTGTAGGTGCGTGTAAATAAATCCCAAATATTCAAGTTATTTCATTATAGATAGAGTATTTTTCCAAATCAGTTTAAATGAATTTTTTCTTACTTATTATATGACGATCCGTAAGATCATTCACATGTCATATTTTAAAACTTTATGACTTACTAAATCAATGGAATGACTAAAAATGAATGTGGAGGTAATTGGAATTTTGTTTCCTAAACTCTATTCTTTAATTATTGTCCATTTTCATCTTCAGAGAGCCCCTCTGCACGTAATTTTCACTAACACGATTAAGTTTTGGGACGATGGTGTTTTTGCAGGGCCAAGAATACGAAAGACGGGTACAGAAATTTAAAGAAGATGTAAGGATAATATTTGCGAATGCAGTGGACTCTGTGGCAACGTTTGAGTTGATCGACAGCGTAAACAAGTTAGGCCTAGCAAGCCACTTTGATATGGAAATCAAAGAGGCTCTAGACACCATTGCATCCACTAAGAAGAAAATGTCTAGTCCAGAAGAGGATCTCTACACTACTGCACTATGCTTTAGGCTTTTTAGGCTGCATGGTTACGAAGTTTCTCAAGGTAAAATAATCTTCAAATTTAAATCATGTCATTTATGTAACCAATCCTAACTAATCTGTTGAAAATCCATAACTGACCCCAAAAACTTAGAAATTAAAACTTGGTTGTTGTTTGAAGTCCTAATATCTAACAACAGTACATTCTGTGCAATTCAGATATGTTTAGAGGCTTCATGGATGAAAAAACTGGTTTGTTCAAAGAAAACACAAATATCAAAGAAATGCTTGAGCTTTTGGAGGCTTCACACTTGAGTTTAGAAGGTGAAAACATTCTGGATGTGGCTAGAGATTTCTCAACTGCAACTCTCAAAGAAAGCATTTCCAGTTTAGATAGTGACCTTGCCAAGCAAGTGGTTCATGTTTTGGAACTTCCATCACAAAGGAGAGTACAGTGGTTTGACGTCAAATGGCACATCAATTCATTTGAGAAAGACAGTCACATGAACTATAGCTTACTTGAACTTGCTAAACTTCATTTTAACATAGTTCAAGCCATACTTCAAAAAGATCTAAGGGAATCATCCAGGTAGCTTCCAAAGAATAATGTGATTTGTGAATATATATACATATATCTTATACACCAAACTACTTTGCATTGCACAAAATATTAATTAGCATGAAGAAAAAGAACTTAATTACTTGTACCTTTGTGTTATTTAGGTGGTGGAGAAATCTGGGGCTCATAGAGAACTTGAGTTTTGCAAGAGACAGACTAGCCGAAAGTTTTATGTGCTCAGTCGGCCTTGCTTTCGAGCCTGAGTACACATGTTTTAGAAAATGGCTTACGAAAGTCATTATTCTGATACTGATAATTGATGATGTTTATGATGTTTATGGCACATTGGAAGAACTAAAGCACTTCACAAATGCCGTAAATAGGTCAGCATTGCAAAATATCACTGCTGAAAACTTTCAATATAAAATAGGGTTAAATATACTTTTAGTCCTAAACTTTTGGGCTAGTTTCATTTTGGCCCTCACACAGTTTTTTGTTTTACTTTGGTCCTTACTAAGTTTACTCTAAAAATAATTAAATGAAAATGAAAGTAATTTTCTTTTCTTTTTCTTCATCCCTCCCCCCTCTAAGTTTCTTTGCAACCAGACCGCCGGGGAGGGGGGTGTGGTAAAATAAACAAAGGTCATGCGAGTAATTGTTGTCAATTAGGTGTTGGCAAGGATAACAATGAAGCACACAAGTAAGAAAATGAGACAAAAAATTGTGTGAGGACCCAAATGAAATCATCCCTAAAAATTAAGGACCAAAAATACTTCAAGGCCCTGTTTATTTCATTGTAAAAACATTTAAAGGAAAATTATTTGTTTTCTGATGTTTAGTTATTTTCCTGAAAATGCTCAAAAAATATTTGTTGGAGTTGGTCTCAAATGAAAAATCATAAATTTTATATTTATATTTAATATAAATATAAAAATAAAAACTTTGATTTCCCACTTTAACATATTAATAAAATAACTTAAATCAACCTGCACAATCAGAATAAAATTTTTAAAAATTACACTAATAAGCATATTCAAAATAAGAGTGTAACAACAAAAGTAAATAAAAATAATAATTAACAAAAGCTATCAACTGAACTAGCATTCACAAGGATAATTACATACGTACAAACAATTGAAACCTCTAAGTGATACTTATAATGTTTTTTTGAGAACCTATTAAATGTTTGGAGTTGATTCCCATAATTTTGAGGCATTATGTGGTTATTTAGGAGGTGTTATAAGGTATTTTCATCATTTTAATGGTTTTTTAGGGGGTATATTTATTTTTTTATTTTTTTAGAGGGTATTTCAATCATATTAGATTTGAAAATATTTGGGTCGTCTTTTAGATTCAAGGCTCTTTCAGTCATTTTGAAGGTTTAATGGATAATTTGGTTGTTTTAAAGGATTTAGAGGTATTTCGGTGGTATTTTGGTTAATTTGGAGATATTATGAGTATTTTTGCCATTTTAGATTTTTTTTTTTATGGTATTTTTGTCATTTTAGATGTTTTAGAGGCATTTTTGTGGTTAGTCATTATTTCGATATTTTGAATGTTTCAATGGTGTTTTGGAGGTTTAAGGGTATATTTTTCATTTTGAAAAATCTGGTTATTAATTTTTATCTTATTTTTAGTTTTCTATTCTTTTAAGATTGAAATGAGTCAAAATGTTTACTCATCCCCTAAAACGAGTAATATATTTTCAATTGAAGAAAATATTTTTTCTGTTCAAGGGAAAATGATTTCGATTTTAAAAGTTTGAAAAAAAAAAAACATTTTTCAAAAGATATTTTATGCCAAAACAAAAAGGGCCTAAATCTATAAAATTGGCAAATAATTGTTTTACAACATTAAGAATTATTCTTACCAAAATATTTAATTCAGGTGGGATGTTAGTGAAACTCAACAGCTTCCAGAGTGCATGAAGACTTGCTTCCTAGCTCTCTACAATACTACTAATGAAATTGCTAATGAAATTCAAAAGGAGAAGGGTGCATGGAACCAAGTTTTACCTCATCTAAAAAAAGGGGTACTCATCTGTTCATTCTCCATAATAATTGGAATTTACTCATTTGGTCATTTTTCATCATGTTTAATTGGAATACATATATACACAATAGGTAAAGATCATTGTTATTGAAATTATAGTGAATATGTTTTTCTTTTTTTCTTTTTTAATAGTGGACAGATTTTTGTAATGCATTATTTGTGGAAGCAAAGTGGTACAACATGGGCTACACTCCATCCCTGCAAGAATATCTAAGTAATGGATGGATTTCATCGACTGCCCCATTACTTTTGGTCCACGAATTCTTTTCCATGGGACATGAGGTAACAAACGGGATGGAAGATTTTCTGGAGAAAAACCAAGAAATTGTGTATAATATATCTATAATAATTCGACTCTGCAATGATTTGGGGACTTTAGTGGTAATTACTCTTTTCATATACAACATTTTTACAAACTACTGATGTAGTTTTAGCATTTTTCAAATAATTATTGGTAGATAAAAATGTGATGTCATTGGCAAGTCTAGATTAGAACTAGTAAGAATTCGTCACATCAATAATTTGTAAAAATATTATAAAATAGTCTAGGGCTGTAGTAGTATTACTCATTCTTTATTGGTCATAGAGAACATTGATTAATTATTATGTCCATATTAGAACAAACTAATTGGAATAGTGACTTGAAACAGGCTGAGAGAGCAAGAGGTGATGTTCCCTCATCAATCCTATGTTATATGAGAGAAGCTGAGGTTTCAGAAGAAATTGCACAGAAGCACATCAAAGACATGATAAACAAGAGTTGGAAGAAAATAAATGGGCAATGCTTCAACCAATTGCCAATGCTGCAAGCATTTGTCAATATTGCAACAAATAATGCTCGTGTGGCACATAGCCTTTACCAATATGGAGATGGGTTTGGGGTTCAAGACCGAGACACTCGGAAAAATATCGTGTCCTTACTGGTCGAACCTCTCTCGTGCTCTACTAAATTGAAATGTTAAATTATGGAAAATGGGTCAATTTGTCAGCTATGAATCTATGATGTTAGAACTTAGAATTTGCAATAACTCATAGGATGGTGAATTTTTTTTTTTGGAGAATGACACAGGATGGTGACTTGAATGGCTAGGTTAAGTGCATGGCTTTGTCTCTACAATAATGTGATGAACGAGTGCTTGGATTGTAACGTGTAATCAATATCCGGTTCATAATTAAATAAAAGTGCTTTTTGAGTGTCTGTGACCACTACTTTTTCCTCAATCTTGTTGATGTTTGTTGGGAAATTTAACCCGGTTGATAGAATTAACAAGTTTTAAACCTAAGTTGTTAATTAGATTTATTACGAATAAACTTTGTTAAAACAATCAAACATCAATATCATGTTAAAATCATACAGCGAAAAAAATAAATAAGACAAGATATGATGACTCAAGAAAACCAATGAAACCAACCAGTTTCACAGTAAAAAACCTGGGGGGAAACCTTCCCGAAAAGCAATCCACTATAGTAAAGAAAAGTTTCAGATCTAGTACAAAACTTTTGTCCTTAGACTCTACAATCCCCATAGATGAACTCACAGCAGAAACTTTCTATTGCTTCAGAACCTCTAAACTCTTTAATATATGAATGCCACCCTTTTATGATGCACGGATCTCAGTACGTGACTAACTCCTTTGCATGAATCTCAGTACGTGACTAACTCCTTTGCATGAATCTCAGTACGTGACTCACTCACTAACTTAAGGAAGAAGAATGTTGGTTGCAAAGTTTTTTACTTCATCAACAATGAAGATCAAGAAGCATTTGGTTACAAAACCCTAAGGCGCAAAGACGCAGTAGCTTCTTTCAGAGAGAATAAGGCATCGGTCACCTTTTGCATATGTTCTCCTTGTATTCTCTTATGTGACGACCTTTAAAATAAGTCTTATATAGGTCTAGGGTTATGAGAAAAGAAACCCTACACAAATACATAAGTCTGGCCCAAAAACAAAAATCTGAATTCCCGTAACCTTGACAGATAGCAGCTATCGAGGAGGTATCGAGAAGGTGTTGAAGTTTAATGAATCTCAACAGATACAGCTATCGAGAAGGTGTCGAGGGGACAGAAGCTTTCTCGATCGATCAACCAGCTATCGAGAAGCTATCAAGATTGCGATAAGAATCAGCTGAAGAGCTCGACAGATAGTCAGGTGTCGAGCAGCTATCGAGCTTTAAAATTCAGCACTTTCTTACTTGATTCTTAGACAGACTTGCATAGCTTTAACACTTGAACTTGAAACAAGGTTTCTTGAAATATTAAAAACACCTAGAACTACCCAATTACAAGTAGAGTGCGTTTTGTCAAAAGATTAGCCAATTTACATAAATAAGTGACATATGTTCTTAACAAGTGAAAACACATATGTCCTAACAATCTCCCCCTTTGGCAATCCGTGATAAAACCACAACAAACAAATGAACATATGAGAGAAGTCATAAATCACTCAACTCATACTCACTTGTTGAATACAATAAAATCTATCCTAACACAAACTCTTGAAAAACTTTGTAAGAAGAGAGTTTATGGCAAGTAGACTTAGACAACCTGTATTTCTGAAACACTTTAAACAAAACTCATCAAGGTATCTTAGTGTGAAACAGAAATAATAGATTGCATACAGGTATAAGAAACATGTGTATAAAGATAGAAAAGAAACAACACATGTAAAGGTAGGTGAAAGAAAACATACATCATCATATATATATCAAAGATAAGCACAATGTATGTAAACATGGTCACAAGACCCAAGGTACAAGAAGAAGGAGGTAAGCACTCTCCCTAACAAGATAAAACACAACTCCCCCTTACAAAGGAATGTATTTCTCCCCCTAACATGTAGAACCTTAAAAAGAAACCACATATTCTCCACAATTTCTCCCCCTTTTTGTCATGATTGACAAAAGGTACAAGAAGCTAGAAAGCTTCACTTGAGAAATATAAAGATGGTCAAGGATGATCAAGGGGGCACAAGAAATCCATATAAATGCATGAATGTAATGAAACAAGATGCTATGGATGACAAGATAACAGAAAGATGCAAAACATGTGAAAGAAAAAACTCTTAATAAAAATATTAAGCACATAGATCCCAAAACACACACACACACACACACACACACTAAACAAGTTTAACCAATTTTATATTTCAAAAACAAGTCAAGACAGTTTAGTGAGCATACATTAACACATGTAAAACCTTTGTGATTGCCAAATCACATTGTACCTGCACATATATCAAGAGTAGCAAAGAATATTACGTGTTGTGTGTGAAAAACATCGCAAGATTGCATATGTGTATATATGTTATGACGATCTGAGATATGAGAAAATAACTTTAACTCACACATAATCATAACTGTTTGATGGGGACTATCACCTTTGAGGTACATCCTATAACTCCCACATCTCCTAGAATACACGCTTGCAACCATATTTAAAGTATTTTTGATCTTTTTGCTTTTTATTTTTTTTGCATATTTTCTTTTATTTTAGCATATCATGCATGGGCATAAAAAGAGAGAAAAGAAATACCCAAGATGTTAAGCATTTGACATCGCACTTTTGCTATGCCGAAGCATACGAATGTCTTTGACACTGCACTTTTACTATGCCGAAGCATACATGTGTCATATTATGATTGGCGAGCAACAGTGGTGAGATGGTTATTTATGCCTTTCTCTTAGGATTTTCTAGTCCTACCCGTCAAAAAGAGTGATATGAGTGTTAAGTTCAAGAGATAACTTAATCTTACTCATTACAAATAAGAGTCATAAAGCTCACTTGCTTAGTTGTGCATAGAGATGCTCATCTAAGCTACAAATGATACAAAGTTTTGAAAACTTTGTTTCAATAGCCATCCAAGGTACACAAGTACCAAAGTACACAAAACACACACTGTTTTTGTATTTTTCTGATTTTTCCTTTTTATTTTTATTTTTTAAAAAAATAAAAATAAAAACTAAACAACCAAACAAAAACAGACAAACAACATGAAAGCATGAAAAAAAGATGCATATGCATCAAGGCATGATAGAAATATGCAGATGTATGAAAACATGATTCCAAAAATAGATAAGAAATCAAGCAAAAAGAGTCCTACTTTAGATAGAAAGAATTAAAGTAGAGGACAAACAAAAAAGACAATTAAGTCTTAGGCTCCTTTCTCACCCACACAGCACGAGTCTTTGGCCGTGAAGATAAAAAGGCATGTGTCCTAGTATGTCTACTAAAGGACATAGAAGAATAAAGATTCTTCTAAAATTGAGTTAAAAAGCTCAAGACTTTTAATAACTCTCCAAACAAAGGTGTAGGTCCTTGAGAGGAAACCTGTGACCGTTTGGACAATTGCTTATGAGGATACAACTTAAAGCAATTAGAACAAATGCCTCCAACAACACCACAATGATGACAAACGTGAGGTCTAACAAAGGATTTAGAATTAGCCAAATCAGTTTTGGATTTCATACCTTTATTACCTTTCTCAGATTGGGGCATAAAGACAGTCCTTGATCCAGAAGTCGAGGAAGAGGAAAGGCTAGAGGAAACATCATATCCTAAATCAGTCTTATCAGAACTAGGCTTTTGAGCACTCAATACCTCATCAAGCTTTGCACTAGACATCCTCTCTATTTGAGTTATAGCTTGACTAAGCTCAACCTCAAGATTCTTGACATTCTCTTCTAATGAGGTGTTCTCCACAACAAGAGTCTCAACTAACCTTGTAGTCTCATCTAATTTAACTAATAGATCATCCTTTTCTGTTTTTACCTCATTAAACTCTTTTCTACAAAGATGAGAAGTCTTCTCAAATTTTATAAATTCAGTGCATAGCTTATTATAGGCTTCCTGAAAGGTCATCTTCTTAAGTACTTCATCATTAGAAGAATTCTCACTGTCACTAGCACTCTCCACAATCACCTTATCAGTTGAGGCAACAAAGGCCATAACGTGACGACATTCATCCACAAACTCTTCAGAATAGTCATCCTCCAGGTAGCAACAACCCTTTATCTTTTGATTTCTTGGAATTTTCCTTCATGAGATAGTTTGGACACTCTATCCTTATATGACCAAAACCTTTGCACTCATGGCATTGAATAATGGGTTTCTTATTCTTGCCCATCCTAGAGGATTTAGGTTGCCTAGAAGGTTTGCCCTTATCCTTTTTCCTAAACTGAAAAAGCTTGATAATCTCATCAGTTATGAAGGTTAGATCATCATCCTCATTATCATCTTCATCTTCACTTTCATCTTCATCTTCAAAGTCCTCAATTTCTTCCTCTATACCCTTAAGAGCCAAGTTTTTACCCTTTCCACATTTTCCCATTGAGCCTAATCCTATCTCATAGGTTTGAAGGTTCCCTACAAGCTCAGTCAAAGGAATTTGATCAATGTCCTTTGCTTCTTCAATGGTAGTGATCTTGGTATGGAATCTTTTAGGTAAGGACCTAAAGATTTTCCTAACAATTTTGGATTCTGCAATACATTCTCCAAGGTTGAAGGCAGAATTCACAATATCCTTGAGTTTAGCATAGAACTCATCAAAGGTCTCATCCTCCTCCATCTTTATTTTTTCAAAACTACTAGTGAGTTGTTGAAGCTTCACAGTCTTTACTGCCTTGGTACCTTCATAGGTGGCCTCAAGAATGGTCCATGCCTCATTGGCAACTTCTGTGGATGATATTTTCTTGAATTCCTCATTGGTCACCCCACAAAACAAAGCATTCAAGGCCCTACTATTGAAATTTTCCACAATGATTGTTGCATCATCCCAATCCATCGGTGATTCCTTTGGCTTAATCCAGCCGACTTCAACAGCTTGCCATACTTGTTCACCTAGAGCCTGCAAAAACACTTTCATACGAACTTTCCAATATGCATAATTAGTTCCATCATATAAATGAGGTATAAATAAAGATTGTCCTCTATCTATGACAACAAGGGTTAGTGGATCACACTCAAGAAATTAATCCAATCAGAGTGAACCCGCTCTGATACCACTTGTTGGGAAATTTAGACCCCGGTTGATAGAATTAACAAGTTTTAAACCCAAGTTGTTAATTAGATTTATCACGAATAAACTTTGTTAAAACAATCAAACATCAATATTATGTTAAAATCATGCAGCGAAAAAAATAAATAAGACAAGATATGATGACCCAGGAAAACCAATGAAACCAACCAATTTTACAGTAAAAAACCTGGGGGGAAACCTTCCTGAAAAGCAATCCACTATAATAAAGAGAAGTTTCAGATCTAGTACAAAACCTTTGTCCCTAGACTCTACAATCCCCGTAGATGAACTCACAGCAGACAGAACCTCTAAACTTTTCAATATATGAATGCCACCCTTTTATGATACACAGATCTTAGTACGTGACTAACTCCTTTGCACGAATCCCAGTACGTGACTCACTCACCAACTTAAGCAAGAAGAATGTTGGCTACAAAATTCTTCACTTCATCAACAATGAAGATCAAGAAGCATTTGGTTACATAACCCTAAAGCGCAAAGACGCAGTAGCTTCTTTCAGAGAGAATAAGGCATCGGTCACCTTTTGCATATATTCTCCTTGTATTCTCTTATGTGACGGCCTTTAAAATAAGCCTTATATAGGTCTAGGGTTGTGAGAAAAGAAAACCTACACAAATACATAACCCTGACCCAAAAACAAAAATCTGAATTCCCGTAACCTCGACAGATAGCAGCTATAGAAGAGGTGTCGAGAAGGTATCGAGGTTTAATGAATCTCAACAGATACAGCTATCGAGAAGGTGTTGAGGGGACAGAAGCTTTCTCGATCGATTAATCAGCTATCGAGAAGCTATCGAGATTGCGATAAGAATCAGCTGAAGAGCTCGACAGATAGCCAGGTGTCGAGGAGATGTCGAGCAGCTATCAAGCTTTAAAATTCAGCACTTTCTCACTTAATTCTTGGACAGACTTGCATGGCTTTAACACTTGAACTTGAAACAAGGTTTCTTGAAGTATTAAAAACACCTAGAACTACCCAATTACAAGTAGAGTGTGTTTTGTCAAAGGATTAGCCAATTTACATAAATAAGTGACATATGTTCTTAACAAGTGAAAATACATATATCCTAACAATGTTGACTAGGAACTCTAAAGTTATGGTTGTGAAAAAAAGATAAGAATCTCTGTAGTAATCTCGTACTACAATAACCACCAAAAGTATCATATTTGATTCCTTGGATCCTTAAAGAATAAAGATAGGCTGGCCTTTCTCTCCAAAAAAAATAAATAAAAATAAAAGGTAGGCAGGCCAGTAGTTGATTTGTGTTTTCAAACAACAATTTTCAATTTTTAAACAACATTATACGTATTTTTACACATTTTTTCACTCACACGTATTTTTACAAATATTTTCAAACAACAATTTTCAGTTTTTAAACAAATGTACAAAACGGGCAATCTCTCCACACACACACACACACACACAAGAAGAAGAAGAAGAAGAAGAAGAAGAAGAAGAAGAAGAAGAAGATAACCACTGATGTGGCAATGTGAAACCAACTTTGGTTTTTTCTTTAAGGATCAAAGGAATCAAATATGATACTTTTGGTGGTTAACCATTGATGTGGCAATGTGAACTCGACTTTGGTTTTTTCTTTAAGGATCAAAGGAATCAAATATGATACTTTTGGTGGTTATTGTAGTAGGCAGGCCTAATTGTTAGAAAATGCCTATTTTGCTAAAAGTGTTGTTTTTGTGAATTATATTGCTAAAAAACCTAATTTCCAAGTTATTTAATTATATAATCTCTTTTGGAACTCGGTTTGACCAAAGTCGAGGTATATGCAGTAACCACTGATGTGGCAATGTGAACTCTACTTTGATAAAATTGAGTGCATAGTATTTAACATTTATTTGGTCTTCATTAATATGTAATGTGTATTCACTATTCACAAAGTAGTACTCATGACTAATACTTTGTACGATATTGCCAAGATATATATAATCTCTTTATTGAAAATTTTCTTTTTATTTATTTATTTTTTTTTTTCAGTTTCTTCAGTTTTTTAGTTAGAGCTAATTTAGCTAAAATTGGGTCTAAAAAATTGAGTCAACATTGGCCTTACTTTTAGTTAGCATAAACAATCACTGATGGTGGCTATGGGTGGCAGCAGTGGTTGGTACTTGGTGGTGGCTTTGGATTTGTATGGTTATCATTGATGGTTGTGGCAGTTAGCGAGGTCAGTGAAGAAGAGTGAGAGAGGCAAGAGATGAAGAAGTAGAGAGAAAAATAATAACTAAAAAGAAAGAATAATTAGAACATTTAATTACAAATATAGAAAATAAGAGGGTTTGATGCAGGACCACTTAACAATGTGCCAAATAAAATAGAAATCATAAATGCTCCTAATTTCAAAGGGCTGGCCAGGCAAAGCTATAAAAGGGTTAATTAAGGGACCACGAGGACTATGGCCATTGCATTAATATTAAGAATGGCAACGGGCCGAGTTTGGGCTGGGCTTTTTCATACCCGAACCCACTCCCCAAGCCCAGACCTGTTACTCGAATCCGGCCCATTTAATAAATGAGTTTTTTATACAAGGCCCAGGCCAACCCCGTCAGGCCCCGTGGGTCCTACGGGCCCCGTTTAGCCTAACCAAAGTTGGACCCATTCCACGGCCCAAACGTGGCTCAACCAAAAAATAAATTTTAAAAATTGAATTGAAGCCCAAATTCATTTTTGCCTAGATTCAAGCCCTATGATGTGCAGCTTCAAGCCCATATAACGTGGCCCAAATGTTAAATTAGTCCAAATCATAGGCTATTCATCATAAATCAATAAATCACCTGTTAATTATAAATCTATAAATCAATAAATCATAACTAAATCATAAATCAGTTAATCACCTATTAATTATAAATCTTTAAATCAATAAATCATAGCTAAGATTAT
This sequence comes from Quercus cerris, assembly GCA_963669245.1. NCBI lineage: Eukaryota > Viridiplantae > Streptophyta > Magnoliopsida > Fagales > Fagaceae > Quercus > Quercus cerris. The sequence continues at coordinate 78,033,526 of OY770008.1, forward strand.
AAATAAATAAATCACCTAGCTAAGATAACTATTTAATCATAAATCAATAAATCATAGCTAAAGTCACCTGCTAAACATAAAAATAAAACAAATAGTATCACAAGTCCGACAAATTTGTAGCATTATTGACTCAGCGGCTGAGAGTGAGAGTGAGAGTATGGTTGTGTGAGTGTGAAGAGTGAAGGAGAGGCAAACAGAGAAGTGAGACTAGGGTTTGAGAGAAATAAGGTATTTATACTAGGATCTTAGGGTTCAAAAAATATATACATATTAATATATATATATATATATATATATATATACAAGTCAGGTTTGGGTCGAATATGCCTAATACTCGAACCTGCTTCAGGTTTTTTAATGAAAATCCAAACCCGACCCTAATGTTAAACGGGCTAGGTAAAACCCGACCCATTAGGGTCGAGTTGAACCGGGTACTTGCGGGTTGGGTACATTTTGCCATCCCTAATTAATATTGAAAAAGGAGTCTCATTCGGTCACTATGAAATTGACTACAATCTTTTTCTATTTGTAGGGATCTTTGTCTATTTACACCATATTTTAATTTGGTCCCTAACCTTTCAATTGTGTCAATTTGGTCACTAACCTTCCAATATTGTGTCAATTTAGTCTCTGCTGTTATCTCTTAAATAGAAATTGCTAATGTGGCTAGTGACCAAAATAAAAAATTAGTTTATTACCACATCAACGAAAACTAGTTTTTTTTTTTTTTTTTTTTAAATTTTATTTTGGTCGTTAGTCACGTCAGTAATTTTCACTAGAAAAATAACGGTATTGATTAAATTGATATGGTACCGAAAGGTTAGAGACCAAATTAACACAATTAAAAAGTTAGGAATCAAATCGAAATATGACGTAAAAAATAGAGACCAGTTTACCCAAAAAAGACAATCTTTTAAATGGAGTTGTTGAAGAGAGAGGGTGAGCTTGAGTGTGTACTGGACACCATGCCATTGCTATCAACTAGCCGATCATATGCTTGGTATCATCTATTTTCTCGCTTCTTTGATCTTGCCCTCTTTCTACTCATGTCTACGTATCTTACTATTGTCTGAATGTATTGAAGCAAATTATCGCTCAAAGGGCTTTGTGGAAAAAATATTAAAAATAAATAATGAAAAAAGGAATTACATTCATTATCAAAAATCAAAGCAAAGAAAACCTCAAAGGTCATGTTTTGGAGGTGTGTTAACATAAAATTAATTTGTTTATCTCTTAATTTTACTTTACCAGTTTTGTTAATTAGTCTCATATTTCCACATCATTTTTAACCTACTTTCTCAATGGTATATGTTAACATAAAATAATTTATAATTATGACATTTTAATTTGAATATAACACATTTTTAGTATGAATTAGAATGTTATTTTTATAAAATTTCTTAAAAAAAGACTTTGCTTATACATATGTTTATAAAATTATTTTATTTTATGTTTATAATAACATATAAATTAAATAAAAAATATATATATAAAATAAAGTGTAAACCTATTGGATCCATTTTACTATTCTAGTGCAAAAACTTTGAACGGTTTTAGACCCCTTAAACACACACAGATTGCGTAGCCTAGATTAATTAGCCAAGTTGTTACTTAGTCAAATTAAGCAATTCTAGGTTAAAACAATCCAAACAATCATATCAAGATATAAAGCAGCGGAAAATAAATAACACAAGATATGATCACCCAGGAAACCACACGGTAAAAACCTGGGGAGGATTTGACCCACCGATCCTCAAGGCTAACCTGAATTCACTATGAAAGAATTGAAGTTCGTACAAAAGGACTACAAGCTCCCCGCTCGACTTCCTAATGCTACCCACCAGTAGAACTTCCTAACACGACCACGCGTAGGCTCCGAATCCACGGACTACTTCTTTCTTGAATTCTTCAATCAGCTACAAGCTCCCCGCTTGCTTTTCTTTTTAAGTTCCAATGGTTGCAACTATAATGATCTTCAAGATGTTGAAATCATCTCTACCTTGAAAACCCTAAGTTTATGTGAAGGAAAGCTCCTCAAGGATCTCACAAGAGATTCACATAAACCGCAAATATGAGCAACAAAGACTTAGAGAGGTTTGGATACAAAATCCTAATAAAAGGAGGCACAAGAGGCACTCTAATCTCTCTCTCCCAAGTCCCAAAAATGTTCTAGGGTTTTCCTTATATATAGGAGTGTTTTACTTGATCCCCAAGACGTTTAAATAGAGTTTGGGCTGAACTGGAACTCTGCAGAAAAATAAATCTGTACGTGGTTCGATCGATCGAGTCTAATTTTCGATCGATCGAGCCTTACAGATTTAGTCCAATAAATCTGCACTCACTCGATTCCAGTTTTACAAATAAATATACTTTGAGCAAGCCTAAACAAGACTAAACAACCTGTTTTGATCATGGTTTGCCAACAATACAAATTAGAGTTCTAAATACATAAATTCCTAAATCTTTAGAACCTAACAATCTCCCCCTTTGGCAATCCGTGACAAAACACAAACTAAAAGCTCAAAGTTTACAAAGTAAAAGCCCATTACAAAAATAATGCTCATAACAACAAATCCAATCTTAACTACTATCCATCAGTTGCAAGTGTAGACAGCAGCTCAATTGAATCAACCTGTATATTTCCTGAAACACTCAACAAACGCATAAACGCATGTGTGGAAAAAATACAAGTAAACCAAAATTAAATTCCTGACTTTACAAAACACAAAACAAAGACATATATCATGAAGAACTCATAAATATAAATCAATGAGCAGTGAACAAGAAACAGAAATAAAAACATGAGTAAACTAACTCTCCCCCTAAGTTAGATACAACAAAAAGTTTTTAGTTTCTTCCCTTTTAAAAATAATTTCAACTCCCCCTAAACAGGACAAACATGATTCCCATAAATCAATAATTTCTCCCCCTTTTTGTCACGTATTGACAAAGACAACTCGTACAAAGAGTAAACAGTCAACATACGCAATAAAGGATAAGAGAAAATAGAGAATCAAGGGGAACACAAAACAATTCAACTCTATAGAAAATAGAGACAGCTCCCCCTATGAACAACACAGGTAAAAAAAAACTTTTCTCCCCCTATAAAAATAGGAAAAACAAAACAAGTTGTGGGAAAAACAGTTTTGGGGAAAAATAAAGGGGGTGGGGGAAAATCAACAGCAGCAGCAGCATCACCAATAAGATCAGATACATCCTCACCAGCAGGACCAAAGAGAAAAACTCACAAACCAATAGTTAAAAACTAAGGTGAGGATACACATGAAGAAAAATATTCTCTCTTTCAATAGAATGCAAACATGGCACTATGTGACCCATAAACAGTTGCATGAGTAGAGAAAATATTTGCACATTGATTATCTATCATATCTCTTAAGAAAAATATTTTCTACAATTCATACATAAAAATAACATATACTAGAAAGTACGTAAGTCAAAAATTAATCAATCAATTTTTAGATCAAGTTGAGTACCCAATTTAGCAAAGTGTATGCATGCTATGTATGAAAACAATGAGAGATATGACTGCAAAACTGCAAAATGGATACAGAAATCAATGCAATGCATGTGAATCCTAAACACAAACCAAGGGAGACTGCAAGTTAGCACAAAAATCAATAGAATAAAATTCTATATGATGCATGAAACAATTACAATGCCATGATGCATGTACTAATGCAGTGAGTGATTAAGTTCAATTGAGATTAAATTGACAAAATTGGTTTGAGCATAGAGTTTCTAACAAAAACCCAAAAATTTGAAAATCACTTGTTGAATTTTTAAACAAATTGATGAATTGAGCATCACATAACACAACTCACAGAGTATAATGCTTAATTTCATCAATACAACAAGCCAATTTCATCAAATTCAACTCAATTTCACAAAAGCCCCAATTCGGATCAAGAACAAACCCTTTTTAAAAACCTGATTCGCGACTTTCGATTGATCGAAAAATACATTCGATCGATCGAATGAAACAGTCATTTTTAAACAAATTAAAGCACTTTTTCGATTGATCGAAAAACACACTGGATCGATCGAATTGGGCAGAGACTCACTAAATTTTGAGAAAAATCACAGTTTTGAAAGACACAAACCTAATTTTGAAAAACAACTCCTCAAAGCATTAACCAAAGAAAGCAAAATGCATGAGTATGAGATGGAATGCTTTTTCAAAAACCCAAAATTTTGAACCCAATTTTCTCAAAACAAATTTCAATCATTCTCCCATTGAAATTTTATTAAGCAACCAATATGTTCTGCACAAATCTTAAGATATTTTCAAAATTTTCAAACTTGAAACATATTTTGCATCAAAATCAAGGAACTTTTAATCTTGGATGGCCACAACAAAATCACACACAATATAATGTACCAAGTTTAGCAAAGAGTAACTTGTGTAGTGTGTGCAACTAGCAAAAGCTTTGAGATACATGTGAGGTGATATGTGAATAGCAATTAATCATAAAGTCTACACAATTCATCACATAGAATTTAAAAGAGACTATCACCTAAAGAGTTACATCCTATAACTCCCACATCTCCTAGAACAAAAGCTTGCAATCATGTAAGTTTCTTGTATTTTTGCCTCTTATTTGTATGAGATGGCATTCAGCCTAATAGTACACACCGGTTTGAATTAAGTGAATTGGCATCAAGCCTAATAGTACACACTAGTTTTAATTTATTTTGAGGCTACACCTTATGTTCTTTTTGTGCATGTGCTACACTTTCTCGAGCACAGAATCTTATGATATGCACTAAGGTGTTCATGATTGGCTAGTGAACAGTGGTGAGATGGTTATTTATGCCTTTCTCAAAAGAATCAAGTCCGACAGTCAAATAACATATGACTTCATAATTAAGACAAGGAGATTAAAAACCATACACATCTTTCCCACACAACATGCACTATAAAACTTCAACTAGTAAAGTGCAATAAATAAGCTTATCAAAGCTAAATAAGGTACATAAACATGTTATGTAAAAATAATATGGCCAATCCTTGATTATAAATCCAAGATATATAATACAAAACACAAAAATCTTTTTGGTTTTAACAAACTTTATAACCAAAAACAAAAAAAACATATTATGCTAAATGAACAATGCAAATGCAATGCATGACAGTGCAAAACTAAGCTATAAAGGGTACACAAATAAGAAATATCAATTTCTTAATTAACTCTTGAGTACATGTACAAACTAGTACATACTCATTCAAAATCAAAAATAGCTTAGCACAAACTATTCAAGTTTCTCCACAATGTCAGGCATGTTCTAAATCAAGAGAGATATTAAAACTCATGTAATCCTCAAGAAAAATAAAATAAGACACAAAATAAAATATTTTTGTCTTTTTGTGAATTTTTCAATGTTTTTGGATTTTTTTTTTTTTAAAAAATAAAATAAAAACAACCTAAAAAACAACACAACCAAAAACAAAAACAAAACATGTCCACAAATAATTGAAAGAATTAAATCAAGGACAAGTTAGCAACACTCACCTTGGAGAATCTTTTCTCACCCATCTAGCACGAGTCTTCGGCTTTGTAGGTGAAAATCTATATGAAGCAGAGTGTATTTGAGGAATTATACCAAACTTCTGAGAGAGATTGAAATCCTGCAAATTCCTTTCACAAGCCAACAAGCTCAAATTTTTCAAAAGAATATGAAACAATTTATATGGACTTATGGCAGGAGAAATATCATCACATATCCTAGATTGACAAACAGAATGTTTAAATTTCAATTTATGACAATTAGGACGAATATGACCACGAACACCACAAAAGTGACAAACAGGAACAAATTTAGGAACATCAGTATTCCTAACAGCAAATCTTGTCTCAGATTTTGGTTTTTGCCTCAACAAAGAACAATTTGGTCTAATATGACCAACAACACCACAAAGGTGACAAGTAGGCACAAAAACAGATTTATTATGCTCTCTAACAGTAGGATTAGACTTAGGTTTAGAAACTTCAGCGTCTACATCAGAACTTTTACCTTTGTCTAACCTAGCAAAATAAGCCTTTTCTTTATTATTCCTCTTAAAAGGAGGGATATAAAATTTTTCAGTTTTAGGCTTAAGAGAAACAGAAACAATTCTGTTATCACCAGCAGGCTTGGTACTAATCAAATTTTCAAGTTTAGCTTTAGACTCAGCTAACTCTTGTTCCAAGCTTTTCATCTTCTCATCTTGAGAGGAAATTTGATTTCTCAAAAATTCATTCTTTTTATTAGATTCATCTAATCTAACAAGCAATTCCTCTTTTTCAAGATTAGCCAATTTTAACTCTTCTTTAAATTTCTTAGCAATTTTCAAAGATTTAGATAATTCCTTACGAAGAGTTTCAAAAGCATCAAAAAAATCAACAGAAACAATAGTGTCCTTTTTATTCAAAACATCACAGGCATCAATAAAATCAGCAGAAGCATGAGCAGAAAGACACTTCAAATTATCCATGACAACAGGGGTCAAGGATCAGCTCTTAGATCAAAAGATCTACAACAAGAAGAGCTACCCGCTCTGATACCACTTGAACGGTTTTAGACCCCTTAAACACACACAGATTGCGTAGCCTAGATTAATTAGCCAAGTTGTTACTTAGTCAAATTAAGCAATTCTAGGTTAAAACAATCCAAACAATCATATCAAGATATAAAGCAGCGGAAAATAAATAACACAAGATATGATCACCCAGGAAACCACACGGTAAAAACCTGGGGAGGATTTGACCCACCGATCCTCAAGGCTAACCTGAATTCACTATGAAAGAATTGAAGTTCGTACAAAAGGACTACAAGCTCCCCGCTCGACTTCCTAATGCTACCCACCAGTAGAACTTCCTAACACGACCACGCGTAGGCTCCGAATCCACGGACTACTTCTTTCTTGAATTCTTCAATCAGCTACAAGCTCCCCGCTTGCTTTTCTTTTTAAGTTCCAATGGTTGCAACTATAATGATCTTCAAGATGTTGAAATCATCTCTACCTTGAAAACCCTAAGTTTATGTGAAGGAAAGCTCCTCAAGGATCTCACAAGAGATTCACATAAACCGCAAATATGAGCAACAAAGACTTAGAGAGGTTTGGATACAAAATCCTAATAAAAGGAGGCACAAGAGGCACTCTAATCTCTCTCTCCCAAGTCCCAAAAACGTTCTAGGGTTTTCCTTATATATAGGAGTGTTTTACTTGATCCCCAAGACGTTTAAATAGAGTTTGGGCTGAACTGGAACTCTGCAGAAAAATAAATCTGTACGTGGTTCGATCGATCGAGTCTAATTTTCGATCGATCGAGCCTTACAGATTTAGTCCAATAAATCTGCACTCACTCGATTCCAGTTTTACAAATAAATATACTTTGAGCAAGCCTAAACAAGACTAAACAACCTGTTTTGATCATGGTTTGCCAACAATACAAATTAGAGTTCTAAATACATAAATTACTAAAAATATGACCATTTGTGAAAATTGAATTATTTTTATAAACTCAGATCGAATAATTTGATTATCAAATTGTAGATAGTGATCGCCTAGTTTGCGTTGTTGCTCTAATGCCTTCTTTTCTTCGTTGCTAGCAGGGAGGATAAACAATTTTGGAGGGAGATGGCTGAAAAACCAAATGAGAGTTGTGGAGTAATACATGTTTAACTAGATAGTACAAGTTAACCACCATCAAAGCTTTAATTTTGTTTTCAACTATAAGAAATTTTTTAGGAATACATTTTTTTTTTCCTTTTCCAAATTTAAATATAATCCTCCCTTCCTTTTTCTCTCCCTCTCTTTTTTCCTCCATTTTAGTGATAAACAAAAGGGTTTGCAGCCGAAACAACTGCCAGACTGGCAAATCAATACTAGCAAGTGCAAAAAAATTTAACTCCACTTAAATATGTCGTTTAAATCCTCTCGTTCACTTCCTCTCTCACGACTATTTTTGGTGTTAATTATTGTCTTCTCCTTCCCAAAATTAAATTTTATTGCAAATTGCTTTTTTTCTTTTTCTCAAGGGGGGTCCAACTTGAGTTAGCCCCCTCCATATGGTTTTCATATATAAATTTAAATTCATATAATTATATATATATATATAGGGTTTTGTATTGTAAATTTATATTACTTTATAAATTTAAAATGCAAATTTATAGGAATTATATTATGTTATATTAACATAAAAGAATGCATGTGCTTAAAACATATGTACATAATATACTTTCTCAAGGGCATATGTTAACATAAAATAAATTATAATGTTAATTATGACATTTTAATTAGAATTAAGCACATTTTTAACAAAATTAGAATGCTATATTTATAAATTTTCTTAAAAAATACTTTCCTTATTGATAGGTCACAATCTGAATGACCCTTTGTGATTAACCCTAATTAATTAATTTAGCCAAGTAATTAATTAATTAATCAATTAATCATGCAATTTTATGGAAGTACAAACAAATCACCAATCAACTAAATATGCAGCGGAAAATAAATAACACGGTGATTTGTTTACGAATGGGGAAAACCCTAATGGCAAAAACCCCACCGGGTGATTTTCAGGTCACCACTCCCGAAACTCCACTATTATCAAATCAAGCGGTTACAAGTAAAGGAATCCCAAGTGCCTTACCAACCTACAGTTGAACCCTTACTCCAATACCCAATTGGACTTGATCTGTAGTGACAGTCTCCACCTTTGATGCACGGCTCCCAAGTACATGACTAACCAATGCACGGATCCAAGTACGTGACTTCAGAACACCAACTGAGGAAGAATGGTTGGCTGCAAAGTTCTTCAGATCATCCTTTCTGATGAATAGCAGGAAGATGCTTGGTTACAAAACCCTATGGTGCAAATACACAGCAACTTCTTGATGGAAGATGAACTAGGTCAAGAACTTCATCTGTTGATCACAATTTGCTTAAACAGAGATTGCTCAATGATAATGCAACTTGTGTCACCCAAAACGACTCTTAAAATAATCCTTTTATATGTTTAGGGTTAGAAGAAAAGAAGGCCCAAAAACATATTCACGGATCCCAAGAAAATCAGATTGGAAATCTGACTTTTTAAATCTCGACAGATAGCAGGTGTCGAGGTAGCTGTCGAGCAGGTGTCGAGCTTTAAAAACTGTGCACTTCAGCTTGCTTTCTCTTGGACAGACTTGATAACTTCAACACTTGACCTTGAAACATTGTTTCTTGAAGTATTAAAAACACTTAGAACTACCCAATTACAAGCAGAGTGCGTTTTGTCAAAGGATTAACCAATTTACATAACTAAGTGACATATGTTCTTAAACAAGTTAAAACATATATGTCCTAACACTTATAACATATGTTTATTAATTTATTCTATTTTATGTTTATAATAACATATAAATCATATAATACTATGTTATAGCAGAATGAATTATAATTATAATACTATGTTAATTCCCAAGGGTGTAAAGAATATAGACCAGTTTACTCAAAAAAGAAAATCATTTAAACAAAGCTGTTGAAGAGAGAGGGTGAGCTTGAGCATGTACTGTACACCACGCGGCTGCTGCCAACTAGCCGATCGTATCGTGCAAAATCAAGGGTAGCAATATATACAGATAGACTACTTCCTAAAGGTGCCATAGTTCAAGGATAGCAATATTTGTACCATGTCTGCTTCACATTTTCATAAATTATTCTTATTATAAACCAAGGCCGTCAATGGACTTCAATTGAGGTTTGTGACCATGGTGATTTTGCAGGGGCAAGAATACGAAAGACAGGCACAGAAGCTGATAGTGAATGTAAAGGATTGCGTAAGCAGTTGACAAAGTGGCAAAGTTAGAGCTGATTGACAGCGTTAAAAAGTTAGGCCTAGACAGCCATTTTGATGCGGAAATCAAGGAGGCTCTAGACATCATATCATCCACTAAGAATAAAAATCCTAGTCCAAAAGAGGATCTCTACACTACTGCACTATGCTTTAAGCTTCTTAGGCAGCTTGGCTATGAAGTTTCACAAGGTAAAATAATCTTAGCATTTAAAAAATCCTGTTATTCTTATTCAAGTTCATCTCCAATTATACTTTGCTTTCTAAATCCAGTACATCATGTGGAATGCAGACATGTTTAGAGGCTTCCTGGATGAAAAGGCCGGTTTGTTCAAGAAAAGCACACGCACAATATCAAAGAAATGCTTGAACTTTTGGAGGCCTCATACTTGGCTTTAGAAGGTGAAGATCTCATGGATGCTGCTAGAGATTTCTCAACAGAAACTCTCAAAGATTGCATTCCTAATTTAGACTGTGACCTTGCTGAACAAGTGTCCCATGTTTTTGAGCTCCCATCACAAAGGAGAGTGCAGTGGTTTGACGTCAAATGGCACATCAACGCATATGAGAAAGACAGACATATGAATGCTATGTTACCTGAACTTGCTAAACTTCATTTCAACATATATAGCTCAAGCCACACTTCAGAAAGAGTTGAGGGAATCATCCAGGTAAGTATAGCGACAAACAAATGGTAATCTGTGAATATCTTAAACATGGAACTCACCATGCACAACATATATAATATAGCAGGAGAGAAATTGAGAAAAGAACTTTTTTTTTTTTGGAGAAATTGAGAAAAGAACTTACTTGTTCCTTTTGTGTCATTTAGGTGGTGGAGGAATCTGGGCCTCTCAAGGGACTTGAGTTTCGCTAGAGAAAGACTGGCTGAAAGTTTTATGTGCTCGGTGGGCTTTACTTTCGAGCCTAAGTACACATATCTTAGAAAATTGCTAACAAAAGTCACTAATCTGATAGCGATAATCGATGATGTTTATGGCACTCTGGAAGAACTAAAACTGTTCACCAATGCCGTAAATAGGTTAGTATTGCAGCATATAAAATAGGCACATGTGGTTGTTTTAATTCTGACCAAAATATTAAAATAGGCACATATGTGTGTATAACAACATGTGAATAATTGCTTTTATCCTTCTAATAACGCACGACATTCTGATCTAGGTTAAGTCATAAGTGATGGTCTTGTCCTTACCATGCAAAATAAATATAATGGGTTTGTAAAACATTTTACATAATGTAATAAAAGTATCTTATCTTGTGTGTGGAATTCCCCTCCTTTTAAACAAATATATTTGATGTTTCGTTTTATATGTTTAAGTGTATGTATCCACTATGATTTTCGTTCTGTTGACTTGGAACTCTAAAGTTGTAAGCCTTGTGGCTGAAAAATAAATGGCTTGAATCTTGGCTAAAACAATGAATTTCACACGGGCACCATAACAATTAGCCCTTTAATTTATATTTAACTTATTTTTATATATAGTTTAATAAATTTTTACATATTTTGTTTACATATATACACACACAGGGATAATGAGGCTAGCTCAATACAATTTGAATCCTAAATCAAAAAAATTAAATGGGCCGTTATATATTTGAATATCACTTAAATAATATTTAATTCTTTTCATCAATTTAGTTAATGTTCTATATTATTATTTTTATTTAAAATGCATTATTCTCATGATTTAATATAATTAATTCATTTGAATGATACTAAGGATTCTATAAATTTTACTACATAGGCATTATTTAATGTGTCAATCTTATCTAGTTTGATATATAACCCACTAGAAAGGAGGCTAAAAAGAGGCCTGCTTCCCCGATAATGGGCTAAATTGAAAACTAAACCTACATTTAAGTTTCCTGTTACAACATTTAACTAAGCTAAGGATTTTCTCACAAAAAACAAAAAAAAAAAAAAAAAAAAAAAAAAAAACCAAAAAACAAAACAAAAAACAAAAACAAACAAAAAAACAAAAACAAACAAAAACAAAACAAGACAAAAAAACTAAGCTAAGGATCCTAGATATCTAGTTTGGCCATGCCACCATGCCCATGCTAGGTTTTTCTTAAGAATAAGGTAATCCTAAATCCTAATCCTGCCTTCCCCACATCTTCATGAGAGAAATAATAAATTAATTCAAGTGAACCAGCCTCACTTGTTGTCACCACTAAACCCAATGTGAGATTTGTTACTGCCATTACCATTGGCCCATTGCCAATTCTTGTAGCCAATCTAATCCTATTGCATGGATAGCCCATCAATAAAGAGGCCTAAGTTGTGAAACAAGATTGACCCATTTGATGTAGTTCAAGGCCTACATATAATCGATTTAACTTTAAGGCCTCTCGACCACTTGGCCTAGACAAAACTAGGTTGTAAGAAAAACCAAGATAAGATAAGGATATCATGTACAATCCCTTCAACTATCCATTGAGTCACTTTCGATCACCACATTTCTATACTTTTCTCTAATTGTCACCTTGATTTCCAATCTAATTAATAAATAATGCTTAAGCCACACCAAGTCGCTAACATGCACATGAGATGGACTTAATATCCAACGGTTTCAATTAATCTAGTTGTCTGAACGCAAATTTAGAGGGACAAAGTCTAACTCTACGACCAATAAAAAAAGATGACATATATTTTTGTCAGATTTGTAATAAACATAATTTACTTAAAATAACTGTGTAAAATATTTAAAACCTGCTTTAACAAGCCATATGCATTGCATATATTTACTGACTTTATTACGTCTTAATTTGTTCAATCAGAGGAATTAAATTTCGTTCACAATATAATTATACATAGATAAGATTTTGCGGGGCCTACTGTTTGACATGCATGCACTAGATTGGCGTGGTCCGTGTGGAAGACAAATTTTTAGAAATTTCCATTTCTTGTGTTTCACGTGGCCTGCTTCTATCAAACGTTCAACACGAGATTAGAGAGACAGAAGTGAGAGTGAGATGTCTTACAAACGCCAAAACAACATGCGCCGTGGCGCTCTCTGTATGGATGTGGTATTAATTATTAGCATCAGTTGTATATATCTCCCTAACTAAATTAGGTGAATTCTATTTGAAAAAATGAGATATATGGGTAGATTTTCTTTTCTATATGATAGAAATATCATCATGAATACAGTACGACTTATTTAACAATTATATCAAATTTTTTTCCTTTCTATGAAAGGACAATACTCAACATCCATCAACCTAGAAGCTCATTTGTAAAAAAAAAAAAAAAAAAAAATTGTCCTTATGAAAGGACAATACTAAACCATACTTCCTCAACCCACTGAATACAAATATGGGTTTGATTAATGTGTGCCCTAAGCCATCCATTTTTAGAAACATTTTTTTGAGAATTGAAAAAGCTGTCAATACTTTTTCAATTCCCGAGAAAATTATATCTAAAAATGATTAATTATTGTGTGCCCTTAGGGCACACATTAACAAAATCCTAGAAATATCACCATTGAATACAGTACGACTTATTTAACAATTATATCAAAAAAAATTTCCCCTTTTATGAAAGGACAATACTCAACATCCATCAACCTAGAAGCTAATTTGGAAAAAAAAAATTGTCCTTTTATGAAAGGACAATACTAAACCATACTTCCTCAACCCACTGAATAGAAATATCACCATTGAATACAGTATGACTTATTTAACAATTATATCAATTATTTTTTTTCCCTTTTATGAAAGGACAATACTTAACATCCATCAACCTAGAAGCTCATTTGGAAAAAAAAAAAAAATTGTCCTTCTATGAAAGGACAATACTAAACCATACTTCCTCAATTCACTGAAGATGATGTTCTTAAATAGCTACTAATAGACCCAGACCAACATTTCATTAATCACAAAGTTGTCAAAATCGGGATCTTAAGTAAGATCGTGAGAAGTAGATGGGATCGTGGATCGTACGATCAGATCATAGATCATAAGATTCAACATATTTTCATATTTAAAGCAAAAAACACATTGATAATGACTTTGTATGTTGAATAATCACATAAATTGTGAATTTATCCATAAAAAAATAAAGATTTGCATTATACGATGTAATTTGCATGTTTTACATCGCTACGTCTACTAACGAAAAAAATATATTTACGTTTTGATCCAATGTATCTAAAAAGTTCAATAAATGTTTAATTAACAACCAAATACCAAAATATTTATCAACAACATGGAAATATTTTCCAAGTTCTAAGTTTAAAATCCAAAATAAGTTATGAAATGGAAACTAACTAACTAAAATATGAAATCCAAAAGCAAGATTAATATTAAGGTGAAATGAACATTTAATTATTCTCATTATAAGGTTCTTATGACCACCGTCCTAATTATCATCAATCATTTTATCATATATGAAGACATTATATATTTGTATATTAGAACTGCAAAGGAGATCAAAATACAACTTCACACTCAACTATTCAAGTTATACCACTCAACAACAATTACAGAGCATGCTCAAAAAAAATCAATCAATCAATATACAAATACAAGCATACTAATAAAATTATATATAAGAAAAACATTTTAGTAATATTATAACACAAATTAGTATACTGATAAAAAAACTTTTAACAACATTATAGCTTAAAATGTAGCAAAGCCAATATAAATTCTTCATTTAGAAATGATGAAGTATTCCTTCTTTTTTATTACAAGCGAACTAAAAACTAGAAAACATTTGCTTAGGTTAACATAATTTTATAAAAAATAAAAATAAAAAGTCATACTATCATAACATAGAAAAATAAAAACCCTTAAAGTTTCATCAAAACCAAAAATTTACCCCTTAACAAAAAAAAAAAAAAAAAAAAAAAGTAGGATCCCATACGATCCTACAATCCTATACAATTCTATAATCCTATACAATTTTACACGATCCTACATACGATTCTACCATTTTTACGATCCTAGTGCGATTCTAGGGCCTTGTTTGGTTGTTGAATTACTTATCACTCATCACTCATTACTCAAATTTCATCATTCATCACACATCACCTATCACTCATTTCTCATAACTTAAAAATTCTCAAAATACACCCAACCTTGTTTGGCAACTAAACCCAATTTAGTTTCCTTCTTAAAAACTCAAAAAAAACTCACATTTTATGGGACCCATGGACTGACACTGAGAATGGTTACCCGCGGTTAACCTTTGATTTTTTGTTTGCATTTCATCTCTCAAAATGCTTTACCCTATTTCCTTACACTTACTTTCACACTTCAGCTCTCAAACCCCAAAGCCGCCGACCACCCTTGAGCTCACCTCCTCCATCCTCGCCCAACTGCGTCGCTGCCATGGTTCCTTCGTATGTCATCTTCCTCATTCCTCGTCCCTGAAACTGAACCCACAACATGCCGCTACACCTTCGTCCTCTTGCCTCGTCCCTGAAACTGAGCCCAGAAATCCACAATCTCTCCTCTGCTCCTCAAGGCTGATCGGCAATGGGTAAGGGCATGACAAATTCGACTGCTTCTTTGAAGATTACCAACACCAATATGTGTCAATTTTTCCCTCATTTTATATATGCAATTTTCGGAAAAAATGAGAATAAATTTGCTGGGTATGCCATGGTGTTGAATAAAATTATTTCTTTCTTGTTGCAAGCTTGTTTATGTCCTGGGTTTTTGTTTTCCATGTGGTATTGTGGATTCGTGAGGGATTTCAAGTGGGAAGGGAGTACTGTTGGACCCCTTGACTCATTTTATTTTTTAATAATCTTCAATGTCATTCAAATCGGAGATCAGCTTCAGTGATCAGCAACGAACTGAAGTAGCGGAGCTTGGGTTGTTCAAAGGCCGGAGCTTGAAAGATCATAGATGGGTGTGCAAGATCGGAGTTTGTGGATTTAGTTGGTGTTGCTATGGGTTTGGATAATGAGAGGTGAGCTTTGTTGTTTATGGCACTGATGAGAGAGTGAAGAGGGTAGGTTGAGTTAAAGGTATGTGACTGTTGGTTCAGGTGTGCGAATTGAGCAGGTGAGGGGACAAGACACTACCGTGGGGCCCACACGGGTTCAGCTATTTACAAGTTTGCCATGTAAACTCAGTTTTGGTGTTTTGAAAACAAGCTTTGAGAGTTTCCGAATTTGTTATGAGTTAACTCAAAACCCAAAAATCTTAGTTTTGTTAACTGAGTTAACATCCGGGAAAAAAAAAAAAAAAAAAAAAAAACCAAATAGACATTATACATGTGGGGCCCACAGTTTTTGGGTTATGAGTTAACAAAACTCAGTTTTGTTAACTGAGTTTGGCAAAATCCAAACAATACCTAAACATTTTGGTGAGGTGGGATCGTAAAATCATGCGATACTACGATCCAGATCGCGATTTTGACAACCATGATTAATCATGATAATGAAAAAAGGGGAAAATTATTAATACTATGTCTTTCATTCATCTCAATTATTTAGTTTCTATTAAAAAAAAAAAAAAAAAAAAAAACTCAATTATTTAGGTTATACTAAAATGGAACTCTATGTTCATAAAAAAGTCTATCAAAATATCATCTATTATTTTGTTTCGAGATCTAGTTTTGATTATATATATATATATATATATATATATATATATATATATATATATATATATATATTCATGATTAAAAATTTCCACATTCAAAGTTATAATAGAAATTGAAAGAGTAAGAATAATCTCCCTATAAATAAATTGCTAGACTATTGATTTTTTATTCATTACTGGGCATATTGGCATAATTCAAAATTATTTATCAAGTCCTATACATGGTTTAGTTATGTCATTTGTTTTGTCTTATTTTCTATGTTTTAGGCCTACTCTTTAGGGTTTTGACCCATTATATGTTGGTATGCCTTTTTTTTTTTTTTTTGTGTGTGTGTGGGGGGTGGGGGGGGGGGGGGGGGGGGGTATTATTGCATTTATTATTATTATTATAGATATCATGGGAACCCCTTTTTGTTCTCATTAGAGATATTATGAGAATGAACCTACTACTGAATTTAGTGAGGTCTAAGCATCCACTCTATAATAATTGCTTTTATCATCAAACTAAGACATCAATCTATTTTTTTAATATAGACAGTGTTTATACTGCTAATATTTTATTTGAGAAACTTAATTATTTGAGTTAACTGGGACTCACTTGTATTTCTACATTCGTTCAGCCTAGCTATGAAGTTTCATAGAAAAGCTAGCACACATGAAAATATCAAAGAAGTGCTTGAACTTTTGGAGGTCTGAGGCCTCACACTTGGCATTAGAAGGTGAAGACAATATTGAATGATGTCATGATCATGATGCTAGAGATTCCTCAATAGAAGCCCTCAACGAAAGCAGTCCTAATTTAGACTCTGACCTTGTCACCTTGTTGAACAATGAGCTTCCATCACAATGGAGAGTGCAGTGGTTTGACATCAAATGGCACATCGATGCATATGAGAAAAACACAATTATGAATGCTATTTTAGGGCATGTTTGGTAGGAGGTGAAATAGGATGGATGAAAAAAAAAAAAAAAAAAAAAAGAGAGAGAGAGAAAATAGGAGGGAAAATGAGAAAGAGTATTGTTTGGTAAGGGGGGAGGGAGAGTAATTTTCTGGTGGGGCCCAAGAATTTTCCATGCGGGCCCTGTAGGGAATTAATCCGAAATTCCTAACCTGTGAGAAACAAAAAATACAAAAAACATACGCCAAAGAAAAACAATCACATGCACAAGACAATATTTACGTGGTTCAGCAATTTGCCTATGTCCACAGAATTACAGAGATTTCACTATTATCAGGGAAAAAAAATACAAAATCCACAATATTATTTCGGGTCAGGTTATCAACCGGATTAAATATAATTAGGCTCCACAAAACCCAATAGGCCCACACAAAATTTGTCTCTCCAAAATGAAAAGAAAACCGGGTGGAGGGAGTTTGATGGTCCAATTGGCCTTTTTTTTTTTAACGGTTTCCTGGGCGTGAACGTTGCCTCCCTTTTTTTTTTTCTTTTGATTTCCTAAGTGTGGGCGTGGTGCTTTGTGGTTTTTTTTTTTTTTTGGTTAACTAGAAATGATTTTTTTTTTCTTGGAAATGTTTTTTTTAATAAATTTGGGTGATTTTTTTTTTTTTTTTGGTTTTTTGGTTGCTTATCATTTTTTTTGTTTTAATTGTATATCATTTTTTAACAAGGGTATATGAGTAAATTTATACAAAATCACTTTTTCCATCGTTTCACTTTTTCACTCCAAACCAAACAAAAATGAGGGAAATTAAAATCTTTTTTATCATTCCACTTTTCCACCCTCTATCCAAACACACCTTTAAAGATCATGCCATGGATTATCCTTTTGAATTCGCTAAACTTCATTTCAACATAAGCTCAAGCCCAACTTCAAAAAGATCTAAGGGAATCATTTAGGTAGCTATCAAAGAAAGTGATACGTCATACATCATAAAAGAAAAGAACTCACTCGTATCTTTGAGTCTATTTGGATACAATTTATTTTACTGAAAACTGAAAACATTATAGCAAAATAATTTTAAATGTGTGAATAGTACCGTGAGACCTATTTTTAATGAAAAAGTTGCTAAAAAAGTGGAGTTTGTGAGTCCCGTAAACACTGCATAAGCCTCCAAATGTGGCTGAAAATGGGTTGAAAAGTCAAATAGTGCAGCTACTGTTCATGAACAGTAGCCGCACAAGGTTATTTGCTCCACTTAAAAAAAAAAAAAAAAAAAAGGTGTAAAACGTGCAAACACGCAAACATGGACGCAGTTTCAGTGGATCCAAACACATACTTTATGTCATTTAGGTGCTGATGGAGTAATCTGGACCTCATAGAAAACTTGAGCAAGAGACAAATTCAGATTTGGTTAAATAGTTAATGCTATTGTACCATGCAATAGCAAATTAAAAGTTGATTTAAAACTTTTAATTTCAACCCTTGAATAAAAAAAAAAAATTTAACCTTCAACTTTTTATCATTTTATTTTAACACTTTATTATTTAACTTCTTTCTTATATCCAATGATTAACTGCACAGTGCAATAACATATTGCTATCCCACCGACTCTCAATCCATAAGATACTAGCCAAATGTAATCACGTCTTAATATATGGCTTACAAAAGTCACTAATTTGATACTGGTAATTGATGATGTTTGCTGTTTAGTTCATTAACATCTGATGTTCTTAAAAAAAATCAATTTGTAACATATATATATATATATATATATATAAACCAATATCCAGACTACATAGTAAAAATGTAGTCATTACGCTTTATCAACATGAGCCTTCTATTTCCACTGTTTCTATCATTTTCCTACATCAATTTTATTTCCTTACTTTAGTTTCAACTTGGAATCATCAATATATTTAACGATACTAATATTCTTTTGGGTTGGTGAAATATATATCGCCAAGTACATTGGGTGGGAGCACCCTTCTTTAAAACCTTTACCAGCAAACATTTTACTATTTTTGTAAAAGTGGAAGCTCTAATTCCAATTTGTTGAGGATAGCATAAGCGGAAATAGCTATTTGTTGCGTATATAACCCAATAAAAATGGATAGTTTTACATGGTTCAGCTTTTGGGCTATGCAGTTTTGAGAAGAAAATTTCACCAACAAAAGAAGAAGATTACAAAGCTAAAACGCTCTCAATCACTGGAATCAAGTGACTAAAGAAACCTTAAAATCACTAGATCAAAGTCATTGCTTAGAAGTTTATACAAAAATACCAAAGAATAGAGAAGCCTATTCTAATATTGCGCCACTAATATAATTGACAATATATATATTAGGTCTTGCCACAGTACAAGTGCCCTATAAGGAATAATATTCCTTAAGTCATTTAAGGCTAAATGCCTATTCAATTGGAGTCCATTACGTGCCCAACACAAAATTACAGCTTACCTCCCGTTCTTTTTAAAAAATAATTTCTTTTTATTTTTAATGATAGACTATCATATCACACATTAACTAAATAAAAAGTGGAAATTAAAACTTACTACCACTTGTCATTGTATATTTAAAACAAAAGAACATGTCCAGTTAAAAATGTACTTGAGGTAAGCCAAACTCCAAAAGTATAACTTGGGAAGGAATAAAACATATGTCGCACAAGAGCACGTCAAATTTAAGCCACCAATTATAACAATTATTATCATTATTTCCACACATCAAAAAAAAGAATTCGTCACGTCAAAAAAAAAAAAAAAAATTCGTCACATCAATAATTTGTAAAAATATTATAAAATAGTTTATGTCTATAACATTTTGTGTCTGTAACATTACTCATAAGAAAAGAGTAATGTTACTGACACAAACTAATTGAAATAGTAACTCGAAACAGAATGAGAGAGCAAGAGGTGAGAGAGAAAACTAATTGGAATAGTAACTTGAAACAGACTGAGAGAGCAAGAGGTGATGTTCCCTCATCAATCCTATGTTATATGAGAGAAGCTGATGTTTCAGAAGAAATTGCACAGAAGCACATCGAAGACATGATAAACAAGTGTCGGAAGAAAATAAATGGGCAATGCTTCAACCAATTGCCAATGCTACAATCATTTGTCAATATTGCAACAAATAATACTCGTGTGGCACATAGCCTTTACCAATATGGAGATGGATTTGGAGTTCAAGACCGAGACACTCGGAAAAATATCGTATCTTTACTGGTTGAACCTCTCGAGCTCTACTGAATTGAAATGTCAAATTTTGGAAAATGGGTCAAATTGTCAGCTATGAATCTATGATGTCAGAACTTAGAACTTAGAATTGCAATAACTCACTGGATGGTGACTTGAATAGCTAGGTTGGCTTTTTCTCTACAATAATGCGATGAAGGAGTGCTTGGATTGTAACGTAATCAATATTAGGTTCATAATTAAATAAACGTGCTTTTAAAACATTTATATTTGATGTTTTGATAGATATTTGGTGAAAACATCATTTTTGTCCTTATATTTTGTGGTCATAATCAATTTAATTCCTACATTTTGGTAGCAGTTAATTTAGTCTTTACTATTTTCAACTTGCAATTAATTTGGTCCTTACTGTTAAGTAACTAACGAAAAATACTTACGTAACAAACGGTTTGCTTTGTTAGCACACTTGAAGCTGACGTGGCAACTAAAATAATAATAAATATTTTTTATTGACATTAAAAAATGCCACTTCAGATTTATCAATATTAGAGATATTTAAAAAAAAATTTATTAAAAACCAAAAAATAACATGAATTCAAATTTGAGAAGTGGGAACGCAGATCAAATATGAGCCCAGAAAAATATATAATTAAATTTATTTTCAAATGGGAAGAACACAAACCCAGTACATACAGAATTGAACGAAATAGAAAAGTTACAAAACAAGTCAAATCAAACTCAGTACATTCACTGATTCACAAAACAAAATAACTCTGAAACTCACAAGTCACAACCAACCTCTAAAGCTCCAATATCATACACAGATATAAAAGGATAACATCAAATAATTCAAAGCAAAGAAAACAAGCATAGAGTAAAAGAAAGTCATGGATCTAAAGGATTGGACTGGAACGACGACCTTTCTGGCTAGATCTATGTTGACATTGGGAACAGTGGCTGTGACGCTCTCATTGGCCAAGGAAGTATCCCTTGCTGTTGCGGAGGTGGAATCTGATGTTGAAACAGTTACAGTGATGGTAGGTTTAAGACCCATCTCTACGTTTCTCTCTTCTTCTCAAACAAGCACAAGATTTAGTGATTTCTTGCAGGAATTTCAATTCGATCTTTGTTTTCCCACTTCCCAAATAGGCCAAATCTGAATTCATATGTTTTTTTTTTTTTTTTTCCCTTAATATTTTTGTTTTTCTTGTTCTCTTTTTTTTCTAATATTGATAAACTATTTTTTTTTTTCCAGATGCTGAGGTGGCATTTTTCTGATGATAATAACAAACTTTATTATTATTTTAGTTGCCATGTCAGCTTCAAATGTGTCAACGAAACACAATGTTTGCCATGTAGTCATTTTTCGTTAGTAATTTAATAGTAAAGATTAACTTGATTGCAAGTTGAAAATAACATGAACCAAATTGACTGCTAACAAACTGTAAGAACCAAATTAACTGTAACATTAAAATGTAGGGACCAAAATGTTATTTTCACAAGATATTTTTGAGAGTCTGTGATGTGACCACTACGATTTCCTTAATCTTGTTGACGTTGATTGGGAACTCTAATAAAGTTATGGCTATGAAAAAAGATTTAGAGGCTGTTTGGCACCACTTTCTTCATCACTCAATTTTCGTCACTCATCACTCATCACTCTAAAATACTATGTTTGTTTGGCACCATCACTCATTTCCCATCACTCAATATTTTTCACACTATTTATGGGCCCCATTTTTGTCACCCATTGCAACTTTTTTTTTCACTGGGTTCGGTGACTTTCCCAGTAAAAAAAAAAAAAAAAAAAAGGGAAGAAACCCAAGGTCGGTGAACCCAGGTGGAAAAAAAAAGGAAGAAAGAAGGACGGTGAACCCAGTGAAAAAAAAAAAAAGAAAAAGAAAAAAAAACCCAAGAGGAGTGGAGAAGACAACCCAAGAGGAAAAGAAAAAAAAAAATGAAAAGGGAGTTAAAAGGTGCGGTTGAATTTATGACTGTCATTGAGTTATGAGAATTGAAAATTGAAAATAGCCAAAAGTTGTTTTCAGTTTTCACAACTCATAACTCAAAAAGTAGAGAATTGAGTGTTGGAAACAGAGTTATAAAAACAAAGAAATTGTGCAGGCAAACGAGAATTTTGTTAGAGGAACCATTTTTGAGAATTGAGTTATAAAAACAAAGAATTGAGTCATGAAAACTAGTAAACCAAACAGCCTCTTAGAATCTTTGCTATAATTTCGTGCTACAATAACCACCAAAAGTATTATATTTGATTCCTTGGATTCTTAAATAATAAAGATAGGCAGGCCTTTCTCTCAAAAATAAAAAATAAAAGATAGGCAGGCCTACTAGAAAGGATGACGACGTGTAAAAAATTAAAAACAGAAAAACAACAGAGATAGTGAGATGCCATTGGTATTGATTTCAGAGCTCTAAAGATTTTTTCTTTTATTTTTTCCATGGAAAGAAAGGAGGTTTAAACAAATCGTTTTTTATTTGAATGGAACTTCTTAAATTTTGAAAAAAAAAAAAAAATGCAACAATGGACACTTGAGAATTGCAGTAAAAAAATAAGGAGATCTTCTTATATCAAAACATCAATTGAAAAAATCATAAGAAAATTCTTGTACTACCTAGTAAGAATGTGGAATAAGGAACCTCGAGAGGAGGCTACAAATGTTGCAAAATGAGCAGCAATAGCTAGTTGTGGGGGAGATAGGTGCAAGGGTATGTATATAAAATATAAATAAATAAAAAACTAATGCAACGATGGACATTGTTGAGAATTTGCCATCAAGAAATAAGGAGAACTTTTTATATCAAAACATCAATTGAAAAAATTTTAGGAAAAATTCTTGAACTACCTAGTGAGAATGTGGAATAAGGAACCTTGAGAGGAGGCTACAAATGTTGCAAGAGACTAGATAAGAAAGAAAGAATTAATTAATTACAATATCTCTTCCATCTTCCGGATTTTCCAATTTCAGGCCTATTGTTTTGTGTTATCACGTTAGTGCAAATATTTGTAATCTCTAGGTCTCTAGTAAATTAATTCTCTTATCGTTTCATGTACATGAGCCATCATCAAACCACTTAAATCCTTGATATTCTCCTTTCTTATTAGACTACTTGTTCTTGGTTTAATAGGTTTTTTTTTTTTTTTTGGTGTAATCTTCTAAAGTTCATACTTTCTAAGTTTCTATATGCACAACCTTGAGTAACAGGATCCTTGCTTTTCTTTTGAACTTGATTTTGTTGATAATTATTCAATTGCTCAATCTAGATTGCAATAAATGAATGCCTCACTCTCTCACATACTAATAGATCTTATTAATTAAATTTATTATGAGTTTATCAACAAACAAAAAAAGAGTAAACTATAGCCACAAACTATTTTACTGATGTGACTAACATTTTATTGATTTTCATTTAAGTACACCATTAATATCACTTCTTCATTTACCAATAAACATTCACTACATTCACTACATTAACAGTTTGTAATTTTTTTTTATAAAATAGTTTATATTACTAACATTATTCCAAAAAAAAAATTATATAAGATAAAAATTCTATTCTAACCTAATCTAAGTGTATATGTATGTAAAACTTCATTTTCGATACTTAAACTCTGACCCTTGTCTCACACTCTACAAATAATTATTCTTGTGAGATTTACTAATCATCGTGTACATTTATTACGCTCTGTAAAACTACTGAATAATTACTTTAAAAAAAAAAAAATTACACTTTTGATTGCATGGTTTTGACCCTCAATTATTTGGTTGGTGGACTTTTCTTTCTTTTTTCATGCCGTCCTTGACTGATTGGGCTGGCGCACTTAACTTATTTGTTTGATGTTCACTCGTTGGTAAATACCTCTGAAGCAAATCAATCTCGCGCAAAATGAATAGCATTACAGCAAAGCTTCTGATGGATTTTTTTTTTTTTTTAATGATAATGTGATGGGAAAAAATAAAGGGTTCACGCGGTTTGTCCTTTGGGCCTATTTATATGGAACAAGAGTCTAGAAAGCTTATATTTTCTCGTTCACTCCTAGCTTGTTTGAAGACCAATTTTAAAAATATTTTTCTTAATTTAAAAACAAAAAGTATTGGTCCCACACAAATACAATTTGTTCGGTAAGCTGTTTAGATAAAATAATGAATAGTTAGAAAATGCCTATTTTGCTAAAAGTTTGGTTTTTGTGAATTATATTGCTAAAAATCTTAATTTGCAAGTTATTTAATTATGTAACCTCTTTTGAAACTCAATTTAACCAAAGTCTAGCTATATGCAGTAGTTATTGATGTGGCAATGTGAGCCCGATTTTAACAAAATTGATTTTTACTTTAAAATTTGAACTCAATTTTGGCAAAATCAAGTTCCAATAATTAAAAAGATGTTATATAAATAAATAACTTGTTGAAGTGGCTATTTTAGTTATATAATTCAGGAAAAGCTATTATTTAACCAAAAAAAAAAGTGTTTAGAAAATTATTCTCAAATTTATTGTGCAAGACAATATTTAAAAAAAAAACACCCACTCTCCTCAGTTTTTATGATTAAAATCACTCATAAATTTTTTTTTTCATTTTTATTAAGATCTCTCTCTCTCTCTCTCTCTCTCTGGGTTTTTATTCTTAATTGTTAATTATGTTTTATTTTTGTTAGTTGTTAATTGTTAGTTTGCAATTGGTGGTTTTGGACAGTTGTAAGATGGACTACTGAGTTTGTTTATTTATTTATTTATTTTAATAGTAGAAGGCTTGAGTTTAAAATAAATAATAAATAAATAAAACAAGTGCCAAACCAATTGGGGGCGTGGGAAAACACTAGAAAATTAGTTTTGAGAACAAATTCTCAAAAACACTTAGAAACCTGATTTTGAAAACTGATGAAGCGTAAGCTCGTCAGTCGAGTTGGTCAGACGGAAGCAATCCTCAGCCTGTATGAATGTACTCTCAAAGGTGGTCACCGGTGTGGTGCCTGCCACAATGCCTCCGATGCCAAAGTCAGTATAAGAAGCTCTCTTGGGAATAAACAATGTAATTGAACAGAATGAAAGAGATCTCTTAGTGTCTATATGTGTATCTACCTTGTACTTGGCAATGTGTGGCCTTTATATATGCTTTCATAGCTTCTAGCCGTTAGGGTAGTTATGGAGTTCTTAATGCTCCTTTTGGTAACGTTAGGTGCTGCGTAATGTGGTTTAATGTGCTCTAACGATTCATACAGTTGGCCTTGTAACCGTTCTGGGTCTAATTGTGCTGCATTGAATGGCCTTTTTGCCTTCATCAATGACGTGGGTATTAATTTTCTCGTCCAGGGATATCTTCGTCGGTATCATGGTTGTCGTCTTCAGTAAATGAGTTCGTCAGTCCCGTTAGCTGCCCCTCGATTCTGTGGTCGTCGTGACTTGTAATAACGACCGTAGAATGTGAAAGGTTTTGGGTTGTAAATAACTCCAGCTCGTGTGACCATTGGGTTTCCCGTTGGTTTTCAGTTTTCTGAGCCTTTGTTTCTAAACTTCTCCCCCTCTCTTCATCAGGTCCTTTTGTCTATAACTTCGTCAATACCTTTTGTGACTTACACCCTTTTAAGTCATTTTTGGCTTTTGTATCTTACACCCTTTTAAGGATTTTGTCATCGTCAGTAACTTACATCCGTTGAGGTAGAATCTTGTTACTTAGCCATTTTTGGCTTTTGTGACTTACACCCTTCTAGGGATCTTGTTATCGTTAGTAACTTACATCTGTCGAGGCGGAATCTTGTTACTTAGCCATTTTTTGCTTTTGTGACTTAAACCATTTTAGGGATCTTGTCATCGTCAGTAAC
This sequence comes from Quercus cerris, assembly GCA_963669245.1. Taxonomy (NCBI): domain Eukaryota; kingdom Viridiplantae; phylum Streptophyta; class Magnoliopsida; order Fagales; family Fagaceae; genus Quercus; species Quercus cerris. Next base: position 78,059,878 of record OY770008.1, read on the forward strand.
TTACATTCGTCGAGGCGGAATCTTGTTACTTAGCCATTTGTGACTTACACCCATTTAGGGATCTTGTCATCGTTAGTAACTTACATCCGTCAAGGCGGAATCTTGTTACTTAGCCATTTTTGGCTTTTGTGACTTACACCCTTCTGGGGATCTTGTCATTGTCAGTAACTTACATTCATCGAGGCAGAATCTTGTTACTTAGCCATTTTTGGCTTTTGTGACTTACACCCATTCAGGGATCTTGTCATCATTAGTAACTTACATCCGTCGAGGCGGAATCTTGTTACTTAGCCATTTGTGACTTACACCCATTTAGGGATCTTGTTGTCGTCAGTAACTTACATCCATTGAGGCGGAATCTTGTTACTTAGCCATTTTTGAGACTTGTAGCTGCTCAGACCTGCTTGTTATGGAGACATTAGCTAAATAATTCATTTATTAATTTCAATGACGAATACATTTTCTGTTACATCTATTGGTGGTATTTCTTCAAGTGGTCGATGTTCCATGGCCTCGGAAGCCTCTGTCCGTCTAGGGTTTCCAGGTGATAGCTACCTTGTCTGGAGTAGTGAGTGACTCGGTAAGGTCTTTCCCATGTGGGCTTACAGAACCACAGTGAAAACCCCGACGGGAGAAACCCCCTTTAGACTCACCTTTGTCACTGAACCGACGATCTGGGCGATCCCTTTTCTGTCCTCTACATTCGTCCTCCTTCCTTTCCTTGTTCCCTGGTTTTTCCACGTTCCTTATGGCAGCCAGTGCTTCTTCTGCCTTCATGTACTTCTGTGCTTTCAGGAGCATCTCCACCATCGTTTTTGGAGATTTTTTACAAGTGAAGAAACGAACTCCCTGGATCGCAGTCCTGCTTTGAAGGTCGTCAACTGCACCTTATCGTCAACTTCGTCCACCGCCAGGGTTTTTCTAGTGAAGCGTTTCACATAGGACCTCAAGGTTTCTTTCTCTCCTTGTTTGATGGTGGGTAAATGATCTGCCAGCCTCTTAGGACGTTGTCCTCCAATGAAATGATGTAAAAAGGCGCTGCTCAGCTATTCGAAGTTATCGATGGACGATGTTGGCAACTTGGTGAACTATTCCCTTGTTGCTTCCTTGAAAATGGTGGGGAAAGACGGCACATTATCTCGTCAGGGGGCTGTTGAAGGCCCAGTGTCGTCTTGAAGGTGTTGAGGCAGTCTTAGGGATCCTTGAGCCCATCAAACGGCTCAAGTTGTGGCAGCCGAAACTTCGAAGGTACTAGGCATCCCAGGACCACTGCTGTGAAAGGCGAGTCTGTTGCCCTCACCATTCTGCCCACGCTCTGGTCTGTCTTCTCTTTAATGGCATTTCTTAACTCGTCCATCTCCTTCCTTATCTCTTGAAGAAGTTCTGAATTCTGTTCTGCTGGAGTAATGTGTCTTCGATGGTCACTCCTTCTATGGCTATTTCCCTTGTCCTCTACGTTGTTTTTGGATTGATTCTCCTCCTGTTGAAGTAGTAGCTTCATTTTCTAATTTTGCCTAGTAAGTTCTTCAATGGCGGCCGCAAGAGCTTGGACTTGCTGAGCCAAGGCTGCGGAATCTTAATTGGACTCCATTTGAATACTGAAGTTGATGGAAGCAACGTTTTCGAATATGAAAATGAAAACGTCACGTCCCCATAGACGGTGCCAAACTGATGAAGCATAAGCTCATCAGTCAAGTAAGTTCGTCAGTAGTGTAAGTTCGTCAGTAGAGTTAGTTCGTCAGTAGAGTTATACTTATGAAGCGTAAGCTCATCAGTCGAGTTGGTCAGATGGAAGCAATCCTCAGCCTGTATGAACGTACTCTCAAAGGTGGTCACCGGTGTAGTGCCTGCCACAATGCCTCCGATGCCAAAGTCAGTATAAGATGCTCTCTTGGGAATAAACAATGTAATTGAACAGAATGAAAGAGATCTCTTAGTGTCTATGTGTGTATCTACCTTGTACTTGGCAATGTGTGGGCTTTATATATGCTTTCATAGCTTCTAGCCGTTGGGGTAGTTATAGAGGTTTTAATGCTCCTTTTGGTAATGTTAGGTGTTGTGTAATGTGGCTTTAATGTACTCCAACGGTTCATACAGTTGGCCTTGTAATCGTTCTGGGTGTAATTGCGCTGCATTAAATGGCCTTCCTGCCTTCGTCAATGACGTGGGTATTAATTTGCTCGTTTAGAGATATCTTCGTCAGTATCATGTTCGTCGTCTTCGGTAAATGAGTTCGTCAGTCCAGTCAAAAACAAAAAACCAAATAAACCATTAACTTGTACAATTTTGATTACAATGACTTTGGAATAATTTAAATTTAAACAAAACTCATAATCTATGGAATCAAATTAAATGATTGATATTGTAATCGTTGCGTCATCTTGCCACACATTGATTGTTGTCGAGTGCATAATCCATAACATTAATTTGGTCTTCATTAATATGTAATGTGTATTCACAAAGTAGTACTCATGACTAATACTTTGTACGATATTGCCAAGATAAATATAATCTCTTTATTGAAAGTTTTTTTTTTTTTTTTTTTTTTTTTAATATTAAATCATTCTTCTTCTTCTTTTTTTCAGTTTCTTCCGCTTTTTAGTTAGAACTAATTTAGCTAAAATTGGGTCAACATTGGCCTTACTTTTAGTTAGCATAAACAACCACGGATGGTGGCTGTGGCTGGGTGACAGCGGTGATTGGTGGTGGCTTTGGATTTGTATGGTTATCGTTGATGGTTGTGGCGGTTAGCGAGTTCAATGAAGAAGAGTGAGATAGGCAAGAGAAGAAGAAGTAGAGAGAAAAATAATAAGTGTCTGTTTGGCATGATTAATTTTGTCAACTTATTTTATTATTTAGCTTATTTTTGCTATTATTTATGGATCTCACTACTCTTTTTGGTACTATTTATGCGTCTCATTATACTATTTCAATTAACTTTTATCTTTAGTTATAGTACTTTCAGCAAAAAATTTTCAATTTCAACAAAATAAACAGATTCCAAACGGACCCTATATAAAAAGAAAGAATAATTAAAAATATAGAAAATAAGAGAGTTTGACACAGGACCACTTGACAATGTGCCAAATAAAATAGAAATCATGAATGCTCCTAATTTGATAGGGGCCGTAGGGCTGGCCAGGCAAAGGTATAAAAGGGTTAAGGGACCACGAGGACCTCGGCCATTATTATTGAAAAAGGAGTCTCATTCGATCACTATGAAACACTGCAATCTTTTTCTGTCATGGCTTTGTCCCCCTGGATTTTGGCAAATAAAATTTTCCACAATTATATTTAAGGTTCATCCTGAATTTGGGCCCAATAAAATTAAACTTTTTCCTCCAAATAAAATTCGTGGCCCTTTATATCAAAAAATAGCCCAAATCACAACAAACAATCATCAAAAATATAAAACGTTTAACAAGAAACCTAGAGTATGTTTGGTAACTGTCTTTTTCTTAGATTTTGTTTTCAAAAATAATTTTCTGTTTCCTAAGGCAAAAAACTTGTTTGGTAACCTATTTTAGGCAAAAGTCAAAAACTATTTTCAATTTCCATATTGTGAAGGAAACTGAAAACTAGTTTTGAGCCGTTTTTTTTTTTAGTTTTCAGAAGCTTTAGAAAACCCGGAATAGGTCCTCTGCATTACACGCTTTAATGAGCTAGCACATTGGTTCGAACCATGTGAATAACAAGACATGTTTCTTTCTAATATATTTTTCACTCTTTCCTGCGCTTGCAATTTTGTCTCTTAGGGTGCGTTTGGTTCCCGTAGAATATTTTCCGAAAAATACCTATTTTCCGGAAATGCTATTTTCCAGAAAAGGAAAATATTTTCAAGTGTTTGGTTATATTATGAAAATTGTTGTGGAAAATATTTTCATGCGTTTGGTTTTATTAGGAAAATGTTATTTTCCTACAATTTTTTCACATTTTCTTAGCATTCAAACAAATTTTATTACAAAAAATTTCAACATCACATCCAATTCAACAACAAATTCTTGCAACAAACAACAACAACAACAACACAAATTCTGGCAACAACAACAACAACAACAACATCATCTGGCAACAACAACACAACAACAACAACACAACGAAAATTTTGGCAACAACAACGCAAATTCTGGCAACAACGCAAACCGAGTCGTTGACGAGATCAAGGAAGAGAGAGTGATGGGTCGCCGGCTCTGGTTCTGGGTTTGGGTCGAGCGATGGGTCGTCTGGGTCTAGCGATGGGTCGTCTAGATCTGGCGATGGGTCGAGCGATGGGTCGTCTGGGTCTGGCGATGGGTCGAGCGATGGGTCGTGGCGGTGGGTCGCCGGCTCTGGCTCTGGGTTCGTGGGTCGCTCCGTTTCTTCCTTCCTCTCTCTCCGTTTCTTCCTTCCTCTCTCTCTCTCTCTCTCTCTCTCTCTCTTTTTCTGGAAACACTTTGAAGTGAAAATAGGTACTGAAAATGATTTCCGTTGGGTAAGGGAAAATTTGGAAGTGATTTTCCGGAAAATAGAATTTTCTGGAACAGCCAAACATGCGAAAATGTGGAAAACCATTTCCGGAAATGATTTACTCCCAATTCAAACGTAGCCTTAATTTTTAGCGCCTTCCTCTCCATCCCACGTATTAGAAACCCTTATATCTACTTCCTCTGTCTACCTCTTCGCCTCCACTTCCTCACAAAGGCACAATTGAAAACCTTGATTGAGAGAACCACTTTTAAGGTAAGTGATTGGTCTTCACCAAACTCTTCTTCATGATTTCCTTTTGTTCTTCATTGGATTATACCATTCTTTATCTCCTTTTTTTTCTTAGTCTCCTTTCTAATTATATATATATATATATATATATATATATTGTGTGTGTGATTGAGCAGTTCTATGCAACTTTCAAAATTTTTGAAGAGCTTCATAATTTTGGGGAAGTAGTATTTCATAATTTTAGGGACCCAATCACTCAAAGGTACGGCTTTTTTCCTTTTTTTTCTTTGTTTATGGATTATTACATAATATATGGTCAATTAAACACGTTTATGTATAGTGGTCATGCTCTAATTAATGAAATTTGGTTGATATTTGCACATGAAGCTAGCTGCAACAAACCTCGGCTTGACTGGACTATGTTATTGTTTATTAATGTATGGTAGTCTCTATCCCTGTTCTAGTAGTGGCTAAACAGGGTATACACTTATATGGTGTAAATGGTTTGTTGGTTGTTGTTGAGAATGGTTTTTTTTTTTTTTTTTTGAGACCAAAGATAGAATATATATTACTGATTGAAAAAGTGTTACATGAAGAGTACAAACAGGTTACACATAAAGATTACACCTGACCGAGTTTACATTGTGGGCCTTGTGCAGAAATCAAAGCAATTAACAATCATGAAATAGCTCAATTATTATAAGGAAAAGCAATTGAGTGTGCCTTATGTTTCATACTTTCATTGTCTATAGATGTTGATTTATGGTATTATTGTTTGGACCTTTAGTTTATATACAAAACAATTGATTTATAATTTCTTTAGGTGTAAGGATTTTAAATACTTGGGAGAAAACGTGTTTTTGAATTAGAATAAATATAATTTAAAAAAAATAACCGAAGAAAAAAAAATCAACTTTTTCAAAAACAACTACCAAATAAATTTCCTAAATTTTGTTTTTTTATTTTTCAAAACAACTAACCAAACGTGTTTTTCATTTTGAAAAAAAAAAAAAAAATATATATATATATATATATATTGTTTTTTTTCTTTTTCCCTTGAAAACAAGAAAACGAAAATAGAAAACAAAAACAATTACCAAACATGCCCCTAGTTTTTAGCCTTTCAAAAACAAAAACAAAAACAATAAGTTTAAAAGAAAAAAAAAAAAAGGTTAAGTTGCAAATTTGATCCCTATTCTTTACACCATATTTTAATTTGGTCCCATGCAAGGACACCTTCCACCTTTTTCTTAAACATATGTAGGCTTGTAATAGAATTTTGATTATTTGGAGCTCATGGTCCCTTAATTATCTCTTGACATTCTTCAATAATAGCCCACACATTACAGGGTCTATTTGGTAATATTGTTCTAATAACATTGTTTATATTTTTTGAAAATACGTGTAGGTGAAAAAGTGTATGAAAATACATGTAATTTTATTTAAATACTGAAAATTGTTGTTTAAACAACAGTAACAAATGGGATTTACTTCCAATTTTCAACAATTAAGTGATTGGTCTTCACCAGACTCTCCTTCATGATTTCCTTTTGTTCTTCGTTGGATTATACCATTCTTTATCTCATTTTTTTTTCTTAGTCTCCTTTTCTTTTCTTTTTTTTCTTTTCTTTTCTTTTTTTTTTTTTTTTTTTTTTTTTTTTTTTTTTTTTTTTTGTGCGTGATTGAGCAGTTCTGTGCAACTTTCAAAGTTTTTGAAGAGCTTCATAATTTTGGGGAAGTAGTATTTCACAATTTTAGGGACCCAATCACTCAAAGGTACAGGTCTTTTCCTTTTTTCTTTGTTTATGGATTATTACACAATATATGGTCAATTAAACGTGTTTATGTATAGTGGTCATGCTTTAATTAATGAAATTTGGTTGATATTTGCACATGAAGCTAGCTGCAACAAACCTCGGCTTGGCTGGACTGTGTTATTGTTTATTAATGTGTGGTAGTCTTTCTCCCTGTTCTGGTAGTGGCTGAACAAGGTATACACTTACATGGTGTAAATGGTTTGTTGGTTGTTGTTGAGAATGGTTTTTTTTTTTTTTTTTTTTTTTGAGACCGAAGATAGAATATATATTATTGATTGAAAAAGTGTTACATGAAGAGTACAAACAGGTTACATACAAAGATTACACCTGACCGAGTTTACAATGTGGGCCTTGTGCAAAGCAATTAACAATCATGAAATAGCTCAATTATTATAAGGAAAAGCAATTGAGTGTGCCTTATGTTTCATACTTTCATTGTCTATAGATGTTGATTGATAGTATTATTGTTTGGACCTTTAGTTTATGTACAAAAAAAATTGATTTATAATTTCTTTAGGCGTAAGGATTTCAAATACTTTGGAGCAAACATGTTTTTGAATTAGAATAAATATAATTTTTTTAAAAAATTAATCGAAGAAAACAAAATTCAACTTTTTCAAAAACAACTACCAAAAAAATTTCCTGAATTTTGTTTTTGAAAAATGTGTTTTTCAAAACAACTAACCAAACGTGTTTAAAAACAAAAACAAAAGCAGTTACCAAACATGCCCCTAGTTTTTAGCTTTTCAAAAACAAAAACAAAAACAAAAACGATAAGTTTAAAAGAAAAAAAATAAGGTTAAGTTACTAATTTGGTTCCTATTCTTTACACCATATTTTAATTTGGTCCCTAATATTTCAATTGTGTTAATTTGGTCAATAACCTTCCAATGTTGTGTCAATTTAATCATTGCTGTTATCTTTTGGATAAAAATTACTGACATGACTAACTGCCAAAATAAAAAATTAATTTATTGCCACATCAATGAAAATTAGTTTTTTATTTTGGTTGTTAGTCACGTCAGTAATTTTTATTAAAAAAATAACGATATTGACTAAATTGATGCGATATCGAAACGTTAGAGACCAAATTAACACAATTAAAAAGTTAGAAACCAAATTGAAATATGGCGTAAAGAATAGAGACTAGTTTACCAGAAAAAGAAAATCTTTTAAACAAAGTTGTTGAAGAGAGAGGGTGAGTTTGAGTGTGTATTGGACACCACACTGCTGCTATCAACTAGCCGATCATATGCTTGGTATCATCTATTTTCTCGCTTCTTTGATCTTGCCCTCTTTCAACTCATGTCTGCGTATCTTACTGTTTTCTACTATGTGTTTTTGGAATAATGGTAAAGTTAGTACTTTCAAGTTTGAAGTGGCTTTATTTTAAAGAGTGTCAACTATAGGTGTGGTCATGTGGGTGAGTCATGACTAGATCTGTTATACCAATATTGTCTGAATGTATCGAAGCAAACTATCACTCAAAGGGCTTTGTGGAAAAAGATTAAAAACAAATAATGAAAAAAAGAAATTAAATTCATTATCAAAAATCAAAGAAAAGAAAACCTCAAAGGTCATGTTTTGGAGGTATATTAACGTAACATTAATTTGTTTATTTCTTGATTTTACTCTACTGGTTCTGTTAATTATTGTGGGAGGGAGGGATCCAAACCAAAGAAATGAAACCCATAGGTCCAATCTGAGGAAGGGCAATGGTCCAATCAAATGCCAATCAAAGCCTGACACGTGGGCAAAGTTCAAGGAGGCTAGACTTGAATACATTGTTAGTTCCGGCTAAGTATGTGAACAAAGGTCCGAGGATGGGATATAGACAGGCCAATCGTCCGAGGAGCCCGAGGAGCCATGGCACCTCGAGATGCCCCAGCTGTCCACCAACACCAAAAAGCAAGACACCATAGAAGCCACCAAAGACGTGCAAATAGAGAAGAGAGGAAATATCTGTAGAAGGTAACCATCACCTTTACATTCAATGCTCTGATTAAGCTGGCCACAGTTACGAGGAAAAGACACTTCAACAGTGACTCCACAGCTCACAACTCTCTCTACCACCTCCAGAAGGGTCCTGATGGGGCAAGCATCCAAATTATTCCCCTAAGATGTACAGGTGGAGGGCTAAGATGCAATAGAAAAGACTATATAAAGAAAGAAACCCCCTCTAGAAAAGGCATGGACATTTAGAACTTAAGGAGAGAGAACTAAGTATCATATTGTAAAGAAATTAGCTTTGACTGTTAACAAACAATCTGTCCCCGAATGTGCTTGAGGAAGAGTTATCATTGAATTTGAGCTTCATTCATTCATAATTAACAGCTTCTGTCCTTTTAGCCTCAAGCTTGTAACTTACTTAACATTCCAGTTGACTCGGAAAGCCCACTCTATTACAAATTTATTGTGTTGGGCTTAAAGAACTGGGTACCACTATTCTAAGTGAGCTTCGGCTATCTTTTGAGTCCTTACAAGTCTCATATTTTCACATCATTTTTAACCTACTTTCTCAATGGTATATGTTAACATAAAATAATTTATAATATTATGACATTTTAATTTGAATATAACACATTTTTTTATATGAATTAGAATGCTATTTTTATAAAATTTCTTAAAAAAAAAAAAAAGACTTTGCTTATACATATGTTTGTAAAATTATTTTATTTTATGTTTATAATCCTATTGGATCCATCTTACTATTCCAGTGCAAAAACTTTGATGACAAAAAATTATGAAAAGTTCATGTACTAAAAATATGGCCATTTGTGAAAATTGAATGATTTTTATAAACTCATTTTGAATAGTTTAATTATCAAATCGTAGATAGTGAGCACCTAGTTCGCGTTGTTGCTCTAATGCCTTCTTTTCTGTGTTGCTATCAAGGAGGATAAAATTTTTTGGAGGGAGATGGCTGAACAACTAGATGAGAGTTGTGGAGGAATACATGTTTAACTAGATAGTACAAGCTGACCACCATAAAAGTTTTAATTTTGTTTTCAACTATAAGAAACTTTTTAGGAATACATTTATTTCCTTTTCCAAATTTAAATATAATACTCCCTTCCTTTTTCTCTCGCTCTCTTTTTTTCTCCATCTTAGTGATAAACAGAAGTTTTGCAGCCGAAACAACTGTCAGACTGGCAAATCAATACTAGTAAGTGCAAATGGTTTTGACTCCGCTTAAATATGTCGTTTAATACCCTCTCCTGCACTTCCTCTCTTGCCACTATTTTCGGTGTTAATTATTGTCTTCTCCTTCCCAAAATCAAATTTTATTGCAAATTGCTTTTTTCTTTTTCTCGCGCGTAATGTTTTCATATATAAATCTAGATTCATAGAATTTTATATATACATATATAAATCTAGATTCATAGAATTATATATATATATATATATATAAGGTTTTATATTGTACATTTATATTACTTATAAATTTATAATGTAATTTTATAGGAATTATATTATGTTATATTAACATAAAAGAATACTTGTGCTTAAAACATATGTACATACTATACTTTCTAAAGGGCATATGTTGACTTAAAATAAATTATAATGTTATGAAATTTTAATTAGAATTAAGCACATTTTTAACAAAATAAAACGCTATGTTTATAAATTTTCTTAAAAAATACTTTCCTTATAACATATGTTTATTAATTTATTCTATTTTATATTTATAGTAACATATAAATTATATAATACTATGTTATAGCAAAATGTAATATAATTATAATACTATGCTAAATTCCAATTCAATTATGACATAAAGAATAGAGACCAGTTTACCCAAAAAAGAAAATCATTTAAACCGAGCTGTTGAAGAGAGAGGGTAAGTTTGAGCAGGTATTGTATACCAATCCACTGCTGCCAACTAGCTGATCATATCGTGCATAGTCGCCCAATTTGCTTGGTATCATTTATTTTCTCACTTCTTTGATCATGCCCTCTTTCAACTCATGTTTGTGTTTCTTACTGTTATTTAATTTGTTTTTTAGGATAATGGTAAAGTTGGTACTTTCAACTTTGAATAGAGACCAGTTTTTCCAAAAAAGAAAATCATTTAAACAGAGATGTTGAAGAGAGAGGGTGAATTTGAGCGTGTATTGGATACCACGCCATTGCTGCCAACTAGGCGATCATATCGTACATAGTCACCCGATCTACTTGGGATCATCTATTTTATCACTTCTTTGATCTTGTCCTTTTTCAACTCATGTTTGGAGTCTTTTGGCTAAATATTGCCAAAATTAAAATATTTTTGCATTATAGGTACTGTTTGAAGCTTTTTGGCAAAATGAGGAGAGAGGTTGAATTTCGGCAACAGCGTTGCCGAAATTCAAGAAAAAGGAGGAGAGAGAATGAGAAAATTGGAGGAGAGAGAAAAACTCGAATTACGGCAATGGTATTGCTATAATTCCTCTGCCCAATCTGCCCGGGTTTGTGCGTGTGAGGAGTGCAATGTGTGAGTGCCAAAAAAAAAAAATCCCACAATT